>OX352772.1:110536918-110595889 GCA_947095535.1 Poecilobothrus nobilitatus
TAATCAATTGTATTTTCATATTCTTTATAAGGTATTTTCATATTAATTGCTTTAATACTTTCTATAAAATAGTTGTTGAATTTGTTTGCCATAATAAGTTCATTATTTACTTTTTCATTTTCAAAAATAACTTCCTTAATGTCCTTAAATTTCCCGTTTAATACATGCGTTTTAATGTTTCGCCACATTGTTTTCTGGTCATGCGAATTACTTACTTTATTTTTAATAAAGGTGTTCTTGTAAATGTTAATTTTGTTTTTATACATATTTCGTAGGATCCTGCATTTTTCCAATTCTTCATTATTATTAATCCACACTGCTATTTTGTATTGCTGATTTCTTTGCCTTTTCATCACTTCTAGTTCATTGGTATACCATTTGTTTATAGGATGTTTACCACTATTTTTAGTAACTGCAAATTGGTTAATAATTTCATGTAAGGATGTACTGAACTTACTTGCTTTTCATTTACATCAGAATAATAAATTGTCATTATGTCATTTACAGCAATCTTTCCTCTAAACATATCAACATTATATTTAATCGTTTTAATTTTTTTATTATTGTGTAATTCTTTTTTCCTACTCAGTTTTAATGTTATTTTTAGAGTTTCATGGTCACTAATTTTTGCATTATGTTCCACACTAGCAGAAACCTGCTCAAACCGGTTTGTTACCACCCAATCTATCAATGACTTTGACTCCTGTGTGATCCGTATGTATTCTTTAACTATTTGTTTAAAAAAATTTTCTTCAAATATGTCTTTTATTTTAATCTTACAACTATCATTTTTATGGCAATTTATATTGAAATCACCCATTATTATTATGTTTTCTTTTGTTTCATTTAATTTAATAATATATACATTTAGTTCATTAAAAAATTTAAATTTCATGTATTTTGGGGCTCTATATAGACCTATAGTATGGAAAGAATAATTTCTACAGCTTAACCTAACATGTAACATCAAAATTTCCTTCCTTAAACAATATTTATTAATGAGACTGGCATTCCAGTTATCTTTACAATAAAGTACATCGTCTCCAGTATGTCTAGAGTGACTATCCACCCTTAGAATGTCGTAACCGTTAATTTCTGTTAGTGAATCTTCATCGTCACTTATTAGATGCGTTTAAGTACAATATAATACATCAACTTTTCCATTACAAAATAAATTTTCTATTTCTGTAAAATTATTTAACACTCCTTGACTATTTATACATAAATATTCCACATTAATTGGTTGCTACAAGAATATTTTCTTTCTTTCTATTTTTATCTTTCTTAACAAGCTCGGACATTCTCTATCTAGCACATTGTGCGATATATTTAAACCAAAGTTCAACGCTTCATTTGCCTTTTTACATATAACACATTTGAACTCATCTGCCGTACAATCCTTTATCAAGTGATTTTCTCCACATTTCCTACATGTTTTTCCTTCAACAGTGCAATTTTCTTTTTTGTGTCCAAAACCGAGGTAATTCACACATCTACGCACATCAAAGCTTTCATATACTCTACAACTGTCCCATGCAATTTTTATTCTACCTAATTCCATTATTTTTTTTAAATCTTCAACATTTACCTCAATAATTGCATTGTATTCATTTTGGGTTCTGTTGGTTTTGTATCCTCGTATATATCTAATATCTCTGCTATATTTAATATTATTTTGTTTACTAACCTTGTTAACAAGCTCTTCTTTTTCGTCGTTTTCGGACATACCAACAATTCAAATTTTTGGCCTTATTTCTTTGGGTATCATTACATCATAATCTTCTTTCGTTAGTTCTTTTGCAGCAGTTTCAAGATTAGCAGTTGATTGTCCATCTTCACAATATGTCGTTACTTTTCCATCCTTCTTTTCTACTATTCCACCTATCTTAAAGTTTACCGGATTTATAGTTTTTTTTACAGCATTCTTAGTCACTTTCGACCCTTGCTTTTTTTTTGGTTTTATAACCACAGTTGGATCTTTTTTTACTATATCTGAATTTGATGCAACCTGTTTATCTTTTTTTACATCTTTCGAGATAATTTTTATAGTTTCGACACTTATTTTTTCCATTCTCTCCAGCAGCTTTTCACTTTGGTCTTTAACATCTTTAGCTAACTCATTCATATTTATTTCATCCCCGTTTTTTCATCGTCGTTTTTTTAGCGATACCTCAAACTTATTTCTATATTTCGGCATGTAACTTTTGTTTTCTTTTGTGGAATCATGAATTTCTTTTAGGACTATATCAACATTATCAATATATACCCAGCAGTCATCATACATCAATCTTAACATTCCACCTGCGCCCAATACATGCACACTGAACTGATCCAGCCCACTGCATTTGTTAGCAGCATGATAAATCTTGCCACACTCCAACACATCTCAATCCAGATTCATTCATTTACCCCTTATTGTATTTTTACAGCCATGTTATATCAACTATTAGATTACTTAATTTATATATTCAATCCTATCATATCTCAAATTAAATGAAATTTAAACTATTGTTAATGTAAAATGTATTAAAAAAATTAAAAATAAAAATTTTTTGTAAATAATCAAATTAAAATTAAATGAATGCGCGTACGCATACACGATACCCGACGCTTATCGCAGCACTGTTTATTAACCTTGAATCGAATGTCTATTATTATTGTGAACTGTTTTTGTTTAATTTGAAACTTGACACTTGCATAAATATTCAGTATGTTTTGTTTTGTTGATATTTTATGTTTAAAAAAAAATTTTTTTTTGTGAGATGTGATGATTAACACAATTAGTAATTAACAGTTTTTGCTTGTTTCACATGAGAACACCAATAATAATGATGAAGAAAAAAAAGAAAAACCAATTTATGTATTTTTAATTATCAATATTTTATATTTTAGTTTTTTGCCTTTTTTATACCCTACACCTAAAGTATAGGGTATATTAACTTTGGTATGGTGTTTGTAACCACCAAAAGGAAGCGAGTTAGATATGGACATGTATATATATTCTGAATCAGGATCACCTCCTGAGTCGATTTAGCGATGTCCGTCCGTCCGTCCGTCCGTTTACAAGATAACTCAAAAACTAATGAAGCTATCTTGATGAAATTTATACAGTTGGTTACTAATTACGAAAGGAAGGCTAAATTCAAATCTGGACAAAATCCGTCCATGGATACGGATTCTGGAAGCTTCCGAATGATTCCGGAGCAAACAAGATTATCTCCAAAACCAACAAAGATAGAACCTTTAAATTTTGTACAATGATGTTTCTTCCCGTTCGATTTATGTATCTGAAATTTAAGAGGATTTGGTCCATGGGTTTGGGTTTTGGAAGCTTCCGAACGAGCATCAGAGCAAACGAGTATATCTCCACAACCAACAAAGATATAACCTTTGAATTTTGTAAAATGATGTTCCTTCCCGTTCGATTTATGTCTCTGAAATTTAAGAAGATTTGGTCCATGGGTTTGGCTTTGGAAGCTTCCGAACGAGCACCAGAGCAAATGAGATTATCTCCAAAACCAACAAATATATAACCTTTAAATTTTGTACAATGATGTTCCTTCCCGTTCGATTTATGTCTCTGAATTTTAAGAGGATTTGGTCCTTGGGTTTGGATTTGGAAGCTTCCGAACGAGCACCAGAGCAAATGAGATTATCTTCAAAACCAACAAAGATATAACCTTTAAATTTGGCAGAGTGGTGTTCTTTCATGTTTTATTTAAGTCTCTGAAATTTGAGAGGATTTGGTCCATGGGTTCGGATTTTGGAAGCTTCCGAACGAGCCCCGGAGCAAACGAAATTATATTCAAAACCAACAAAGATAGAACCTTTAAATTTTTTATAATGATGTTCCTTCCAGTTTGATTTATGTCTCTAAAATTTAAGAAGATGTGGTCCATGGGTTTGGATTTTGGAAGCTGCCGAACGAGCCCCAGAGCAAATGAGATTATCTCTAAAAACAACAAAGATATAACCTTTAAATTGGCGGAATGATGTTTTTTCATGTTTGATTTATGTTTCTGAAATTAGTGAGGATTTGGTCCATGGGTTCAAATCTTGGAAGTTTCCGGACGAGCCCCAGACTAAACGAGTATATCTCCACAACCAACAAAGATAGAACTTTTATTTTTAGTACAAAGGTGTTCTGTAATGTTTCCTTTTCTGTAAAATTGGAAACTGACATTTGAAAGAATTTGAACCATGGGTTCGTATTTTTGAAACTTTCGGACGAGCACAAGAGCAACGAGCATATCTCCAAAACCAACAAAAGTAGAACCTTTAAATTTAGTACAATGGTGTTCTGGCATGTTTTCTTTATGTTCCTGAGATGGATTCGATGAATTGGAGTAATTGGAAGAAACTTCGATGGATTCGATGAATTGGAAGAAACTTAAAGTTTTTTACAAAGGTGTCAAGCATATCCCAAGAGGATGCCTCTTTTACTTTCCTGAAATTCGAGTTGAATAAGACACAAAAGGGAAGAAGTTCCAAAAAAACTTATGGATTTTTAATTTAATTCGAATTATAGAGGTGTAGGGTATTAATAAGTCGGTTGCATCGACTTACTGTTACATTTACTTGTTATTATTACTTTAAATAATATGTGAAAGATTATATTTTTTAAATAATTTGAAAGCAAATTCACTATAGTATTATTATATTTATGAATTATAATTTTAAAGTTTATATTAGTAGTAGAATAGGCGGGTCCTGGATTTCTGGATTCAACGATTCATGGATTCATAAATTTTTTTATATAATTTGATGGGTATAATATTTTAAAATAATATTTTTATGTATAAAAAACAAAAAGGAAAACAAAAAAGTATATGAATTGAGGTTTTTCTGATAACCGATTAGCTGTATAACAAAAAAGTATATGAATTGAATTTTTACTGATAACATAGCTATGAGGTTTCGAGCCCACTTTGAAAAACTATAAAGCTCCAAAAAAAAAAAAAAAAAATAAAATAAAATAGAATCATACAGTAAGGATTCAAACCAGCTCCTTCTTATTTATCATTGTAATACTCAATAATTTTTGATTGAAGGTTATCTCTTAAAAAGGCGCCCCCGTACTAAGTTACTGAAAACAAGTACAAAGTTGTAGGAGACCGAAAATTTTTTTTGTTTGATAGATATTTAGAAAAAGAATTTCTTATCTGTATTAATAATATATAATATTTAAAAATGCTCAACAAATTTTTAAAGTTGTAAAATAAAAATCTGAAATGACGTCAGGGGATTGCTATTGTTAATTTAAAAAGAAAAGAACCAAATATATTAGTATTGCAACGTTTTCCGAAATTTATAATTATTTTCTTTACTGGATGTATGCGGTTTTATAATACCATAATTGTTGAATGCTTTCAATGATTATGAAATCAAATTTCAAAGATATTAAAGAATTCATTAACTAATTAAACACTGAAGACAGAGCATCTAAAAAAAAATGGATTCATTCACTGCAACTTTAAACAAAAGTTTTAAAATTAAAAATTTAAAACTAAAAAAAGTTTTAAACTTAAAGCTGAAAAAAGTCTATGGTATAGTAGACATTAAAAAAGGAGATACTAAATATGGAGTAAGAGTGTTAGTAACATTCAAACAGTTTCGTGTATACCTACCAATGAGGTTCATCACATTAACCGATGATGATATGATGAGATTAAAAACGGGGAGATATGGTGTTATTAACAAAGGGGCATGTGGACGTAATGGGAAATTAAAATTCGTGAAATTAATTAATGATTTTGTGGAGGAGGGTGATGATGATGTTTCTGAAAGTGATGATAATGAGACGTCAACTGATGAAAGAAATTATGCATAAGACGATGATGACGATGTTACTATGATATAGTTTGAATAATATTGCAGATAATAATATGAATAAAAGAATTTAAATGAATAGCTTTGTGGTTTTTTATTTGATCATATTTAGCGGTTCTTTTTTGTATTTTCAGCATATAAGAATTAAAAAAAAAAAAAAAACAATTCAGTTGTAATAATTAGCTCAATGTATAAAAATATGAAAAGTGAAAAAAAAACAAAAATGTTGTGTGAAATTTGTGGACATCAATTTGATTCAATTAGTAATTTAAATAGACATCTTAACATACATAAAGGGGGGAAAAATTTATATGTGAGATATGTAACAAAAACTTTTCAAGAGCTGACGCTTTAATAGCTCATAAAAGTATACATTTAAAAAAATGAAAAGAGAATAGTTCTAAGAATAGTTTAATAAAAAAACGAAAAATGTTTTGTGAAACATGTGAACTAGAAATTGAAAATTCGAAATGGCATTACCATCTGCGAACTAATTCACATAAAGAAAAATGTGATGTGAGTATAGATGATGAAAATATAAAATGTGTTAAATCAGGTTTCCGTAATAAAACGAAAATTTACATAATAGGAAATATTGATAACTCATCACTTAATATAGACGATTTTTTAAAATGTTGTATTGATAAAGTATTTATAGTAATTTAACGAAAAATATGTTAAAAGTTATGGGTAATCTTAAATACAATTTTGAATTATTTTGCAAATATGTGAAACCACAGACTTTAGCTGATAATACTATTCTTCTGATATAATAACAGATATAAAGTCATTCATGACTAAAATGAAATTAGTTAATATGGAACGTGATATAGAAAACTATTTGAATGAAGACAATGAAAGAATAAAAAAATTGATGGATGAATTCCAAGAAAGAGACAGTGGTTGGAGTTTAGCTCATATTTTAAATTTAGAAATTAATATTAATAAATATGATCCGATTAAAGGTTCAAGTTATATCGATCTACCAAAGAAAATAAAAGCTAAAAAAGCTTGTATTAATATAAAAAATAATGATTTTTTTTGTTTTAAATGGGCATTAATATCTGCATTTTCAAAAGTTTCAACAAATTCTGATAAAACTGCTTCTTATAACATAGCTGATATCACCAGCGAGATTATTCAATTAAATGATATAATAAGTTTAAATTTTACTAGATTAGAATTTCCTATGGGAATTGATGAAATTTATAAGTTTGAAAATTGAAATACTAATATCAGTACAAAAGTTTTTGGGTTGAATGAAAATTTTAATGTTATCGGACCATATTATCGTACAAAATCAATAAAAAACAATCATGTTAATTTATTATTAATTGAAGAAGAGGAGCGCTGTCATTATGTATGGATTAAAAATATCTCAAAGTTATTAGGTTCACAAATTAACAAACATAAAGGAAGAATATTTTTATGTTCCGGCTATTTATTACATTTTAAATGCGCAAACCATTTTGGAAAAACATAAACCTGAATGTAATAATATAATAACAAGACTTCCTTCAAAAGAAAAAAAAAATTTGAAATTTGGAAACTATTACCAACAACTTGATGTACCTTTTGTTATATATGCAGACTCAGAATGTGTCAAAAAGTTCTAAGCTGCCAACAAAATCCTGAAATTTCATCATCGGCAGATATTGAATTACATATACCAGCAGCTTTTTCATATTTTATCAAATGCTCTTTTGATTCAACGTTGGATAAATATGTGTTTTTTAAAGGTATTTTATATCCTATGTTATAATAATAAATACTGACTTATATTTTTTAATTTTAATGTGTTTTAGGTGAAAACTGTGTAAATGATTTCTTAAAAGCTTTAATAGAAGATTGTACATATTTATTTGAGAACTATATTTTAAAAAAGAAACCTATGATAGCGCTTACAAAGGAAGAAGAACACCAATATTCAATTTCAAAACTATGTCATATATGTGAGAAGTCGATTGAATGCGAAGAAGATGAAGTATATGATCATTGTCATTTAACGGGGGAGTACAGAGGAATTGCTCATAATTCATGTAACATTAATTATAAGTTAAAAAAGTTTTTCCCTGTATTCTTTCATAATTTTTCCAATTACGATTGTCACAATTTATTTAAAAATTTAAATAATATAGATGGATCTATTAATGTTATTCCTTTGAATAAGGAAAAAAATATATTTCACTAAGTAAAACCATTAAAGTGGAAAACGAGAACAAATCCTTCACATTACGATTTTTAGATTCTTTTAGATTTCTCCCTTCAAGTCTTGATAATTTAGGTAGGGTTTTAGAAGATAACCAATTGGATAATGTTAAAAATTATTATTCTGATAATACTAAATTTAATTTAATGAAAAATAAAGGTATTTTTCCATATAATTACATAGATTCATTTAGTAAACTCAAGGAACGAGTTTTACCTCCTCGAGAAGCTTTCAAAAATCAAATTTTAGATTTAGAGTGTTCAAATGATGAATATGATCATGTGCAAAAAGTATGGGAAACTTTTGATTGTAAAACATTATGGGATTATTTAGAACTTTACCTCAAAACAGATGTTCTGTTATTGGCAGATGTTTTTGAAAATTTCAGAAATAATTGTAAAAAAATTTATAATTTGGACCCCGCTCATTTTTATACAACGCCTGGTTTGGCATGGCAAGCGATATTAAAATATACAAAAGTTGAAATAGAGCTGCTAACAGATATTGAAATGTTAAAATTTTTTCAAAAAGGAATTCGAGGAGGTATTTGTATAAAAGCTAATAATAAATACATGGATGACTTTAATACTGAAATTGATAATCAATATTTATTTTATTGCGATGCAAATAACTTATATGGTTGGGCTATGTCACATAATTTACCCTTAGGATCATTTAAATGGGTTGCAGATTTATCTAATATTAATGTTCTTGCTATATCAGACACTTCAGAGTTTGGATATGTGTTAGAAGTTGATTTGGAGTATCCATCTGAATTACATGACAAACATAATGATTTTCCATTTTGTGCAGAAAATAAAGTTCCTCCTATAGGAAAATTAAAAAAGTTAATAACAGATTTGACTGATAAAGAAAAATATGTAATACATTATCGAAATTTAAAACAATGTTAAAGAAATGGGCTTATTCTAAAACATATTCATAGAGCAATTGAATTCAAACAATCAGATTGGTTGAAAAAATATATTGATCTTAATACAATGCATAGAGCTAATGCTAAAGGTCTTGCATATAAGAATTTTTTTAAATTAATGAATAACGCCGGTTTTGGTAAAATTATGGAGAACGTAGAAAAGAGAAAACTTATCAAAATTGCTACTTCATGGGAAAGTGAAGGGAAGCGTTTAGGCGCTAGAGCTTTAATCGCAAGACAAAATTTTCATAGTATTTCACAATTTACGGAATACTTAGCTGCTATACAGTTATATCCAATGGAAGTTTTATATGATAAACTAATTTATTTAGGATTTACTATACTCGAACAATCAAAAATATTAATGTATGATTTTCACTATGATTATATGATACCAAAATTCGGTGGAAATGTAAAAATTAATTATATGGATACTGATAGTTTTGTTTATACTATTAAAACTGATGATTTTTATCGTGATATTTATTCTGATGTATTGGAAACTTCATCAAATAAATTAAAATTTGATACATCTGAGTATCCAGTTGATAATCCTTACAATTTCCCTCTCGTCAAAAAAAAATTATAGGTCTATTTAAAGATGAAAATAATGGAAAAATTATGAGAGAATTTATAGAGTTAAAAGCCAAAATGTATATGATTGATGTACTTAATACAGAATCTATCAAAAAAATAAAAGGAGTTAAGAAAAATGTTGTAAACGAATTAAATAATGAAGATTTTAGAAATTGTTTGCTTAATCATAATATAGTTAATAAGAAAATGTATATATTCAAATCTAAACTTCATTCTATATATACACAAATGATAAATAAAGTAGCATTATGTTCCTTTGATGATAAAAGATTTGTATTAGAAGATAAAATGAATACCTTAGCATGGGGTCATTACAAAATGAAATAATTAAAAAAAGAATTTTTTGTATAAAGATCATCGGGAGTTATAACTCAAAATTTATTTAAACTTATATATAAACATATGATTTATAAAAATAAAAAAGATAAAATTAAAATTTGACAATATTTTTTTATTTATTTTTGTTTAAAGACAATTTATTTTTCTTTCCTCAAGTGGTGAGGATATATATGATAAAAATTGTTATATCAGCGTTTTTATTAAGTATACATTTTCTAAGGCACAAACACCAACATGATTAAATGAACATCTTTTTAAGCAGCGAATTTGCTGATTTCTCAATATTTTTAAACTTGTAGAATCATAATCATTCAAATCAAAAACATTTGAATTTTTTAATAGATTACTAATTCTGATTTTTAACATAAATTTTGGTTTGATTCGGTATAAAAATTTTTAAGAAGTTTATGATATCACAATAATGAGTTTTACCATCAAACCATTGAAAACCATGATGATTTTTAGCGAGCCATTTATTTATGTATTTTGTTTTAGTATCTAAGTAATGATAGCCATAAGGAGGTTTTATTATAAAATGCTGAATTTCTTTATTTGAACTTAGAATAGCAATTTCCTTTAATATAAAATTATTTTTATTAGCTCGGAAACCTTGTATATCTATAATTACGTAATCCCTTTTGTAAGTTTTCGAAGAATTAAATTGATTAAATTTAATATATTTGTATAGTTTATATATTAAAAAACTTATACAATGCAGTGCAATCATAAAAAATATTCCTCCAATAATTTCAAAAACACAGCAAGATTCCAGGTTTTCTTTTTGCTGACTTCATTTATTTTTAGTTTTAATTAAATAATTTTATTAACTTCACCTGTTAACGGTTTAAATTCTACTAAGCGGTCATGCAAAATAAGACAATAAGCTGTAGTATTGTCTGGAATTACTAAAAAAACTAAAAGATTCTGAGAAAAAAAAGAAAAAAAAACTAAAGATTCTGATATTGAGTTATTATAATAAAAGCTTCTAAAATTCGAATATGCTTCATATGCTAAAGCATAACGATTTTTTACGAAATCTAAATTCATATCTTCATATGGATATGATTCTGAATTTAAATATACTTTTATATTTTCAATGTCACAATAATCAAAAGTTGAAGGATCTTCATCCAGTTTATTTTGTTTACCAGTTTGTAAAGGCAAAATAATAAAACGAGGTTTTTCAAGTTGTGAAGCTGTTTTAACCTTCCAGATATGATGTGTAGTTCCTGTTGGTAATGTAGGATACTCGTGCAATTCCCAATTTCTAAAAGGAATTTTTATAACCGAACCATTTTCAATGCTTTTGTATAAATTTAATTTAAGCCTATCGTTTAAGTTAATATGTTGAACCTTCCAATGTATTTTTATGATAGTAATTTTCGGTTTTTCACTAGCATTAACAAGACTACGTAATAATGAATTATCATTTGTTCGAGAGCGAGTTAATATCAATTCATGTTTTGCATTTGGAATAATATTTTTATAATCTTCCGCAAATCCTAATAATCTCTTTAAGAGTACGCAAAAATTGAAATGAAGTCCATTCATTTTAATTGAATTTTCAGGAGACCAACTTCCATTATATAAAACGGTACTTTCATTTTGATTGAGTGAAATATAGTTTTTTAATGTTGAAGTTATTCCAACATTACGATTATGATCAATTTCTTTCCCATTAAGTTCACAGCGAATTTCATCAAATAGAAATGGTATAGCATTATTAACTAATTTAGTATGTGTAACAGCTGATCCATCATGTTTTGTTACATATCCTTCTATATAAATTTAACTTGTAGATGGTAATATATTTAAATTCTGATTTTGTATTTGTATTCGAATAATATCGCTCAATCCAAACGAATTTAGAAATGGTGAATATGAATGCCATTGAGCCCTAATTATACTTTCATCAAAAATGGGGTCATTAAAAAGTTCCATTTTAATTTGTGTTTAGTAAATAGCCAAGTGATTTTAGATATTCCTTATTTTTAAATGATAAACGTTTTTTATATTTTAAATGCTGAGATCCTCCTCCTTTGACTAGTTTTGATGAATTAAGCCGGTGTATATCATTCTGCAAATTTATATTAGATTGATGATTTTGATTAAATACTATCATTTTGAGACTTTAAATGCAATCTAATTGTTATTGTTTCTCCACGAAAATTAATTAAATTACCGTTCTGATCAAGCAGTTTTATAGTAATAGAACTTATCTGATTAATAGTTATAGGTAAATAAATTACATTCGTAGGAACTTCAACTATTTTATATCCTGGACTGACGTTTATAGAGAATTCGTGTAAAATGTGAGCTTCTTTTCCATTAATATAAGTTCCAGAAATAATATTACATTCTACTCTTACTATGTTTATTTTATTAATGTTAACAAAAAGATCTGAAGTATGCCATTTGTTTGGTAATAACCTTTTTCTACTAAAACCTAATAATTCACCGATAGTATCTTCTCTTTCAAAATCAATTTCTTCATCGGCAAATATTTCGCACTTTAATGTGTTATTATTTGCTCTTATAATCAATTTTTCCTTATCTGTTTTAGCTAAATTCAATGTTTTTCTAAGAAATTTTTCAATATCTTCAATTTCGTATGAACCTGTTTGAATTTTGTAAGTTTTATCATCAATAATAAATTTATTATTTTCCTCATCTATATTTGGTATTGAATTATATGTTTGGAAATCTTCTAAACCACACGTGTATTCTCTTCCCTTTAGATCTATAGGAGGAAAATAATTATTTGTTAATATGGAAGAGTTTCTGTTTAAAGTTAATGTTATTGACATATCTTTTACTCAAATAATAATGAGATATTTCAGAAGAGTATATTGCTTTTATAGATTTTCAAGGTTAATCCATCTTAATCATTAACATAATGAAAAAAAATGCATACATCATAATATATTCTAATTTTATTTTGTTGTTCTTTTAATTTCTTTACAACTATATTCAAATTATTCTTTATCAGTTAATTTTTTCGGTTCTTTTAATAGAGAAAATAACCTTGAACTTGAACAAAATTATTAACCTAGGTTATGTTAAATAAAACTAGACTAATAATAAAAAAAGCAATATTTTTGTTTTTTGTTATTATGTTATGTTTTTATTTACTAATAATTTTTTTTTTTGTTAACAATATGAAATAAAAATTCTAAACATAAATGACCACAATTATATGAATTAAAGTTTTGATATTTATTATAGTTATATACTTATTTCCTAAATATTTAATTACTTCTAATGGAGGTTGCAAATTTCCAAAGCTGTCAAAATATTGTATGATTTGAGGATTTTTGTAATAAGCTACCCAATGCGTTCCATTTCCAATAGAATTATCTAAATTTATTATACCACATTCGTATTTCAAAGGTTTGCGTGTTGGTAAATTATCTCGCATAAAAACTCCTCGGAAATGTTTTAAGTATTTTTTTCCAAATTCTTCTAAATCATAATTAGTAAGTGCTCTTTTGGGTAGCTCATTTAATGGTTTTTTGGATTTAAATAAAGACCTAATCCTTTCTTATACGGTTTTAAGTGTAATCCCTTTCCTCCTTTTAATGCAATAGCTTCCATCAATTTATTATGACGCTCACTTTCATGTAACTGTTTGTGTGCATTTTTAGCATCGCTTACAGCCTTAGCTATCCCAGCAGCACCACCTGATAATGCTCCAATAGCTGAAAGACCCGCAAAAATTGGAATTAAAGGTAGAACTCCACCAATTTTTGGTACTGGAATTATTCTAGGAATATCGATTATTTTTTTCTGCCCCCTAGAAAATTTTCGAGCTGCTTGCAAAGCTATTCTTATAGTATTTTTTTCATTCATAGGTTTTTTTTATAGTTTTAACTGCTGTTCTAGCTTCTTTTATGACATTTTTCAAAGGTTTTTTTTTTTTTTCTTTTAGTTTTCTTTGTTTTTTTTTTGAACCCATACCTAGTTTAACTTTCGCTTTCATTGTGTTTGTTACTAGATATGAATTTAACCGTTCATCAAAACTTGAGTCTTTAGCTTTTGTGCTTTGCCAAGCTTTCTCTGCCAATATTTTATCAGCTATACGACGTTGATTTCGATCAGTATTTTGAGAATATGCTATATCATGCTCTCGACAAGCCTCATCTAAACCATTAATTCCTTTATCACCTCGTGCTAATCGTTTTGCTAGTTTTGTCCCAGGAGCACAATAATTATAACAAGGTAAATGTGCTTCAAATGGCAGTTTATTAATTAGAGAATTAACTACACCTTTTCCATTAACGGTTTTTTGGTCACTGATTGAATATTTATTATAAAGTGGCATAATATTAAGTTGTTTAGTTTAAGAAAGTCACTCAAATACTAATCACCTTTATAAAATGAAATTTATAAAACTAGATAATGCAGTTAAAGTTAAATATTTTGATCAAAATCCAAAAAAGAAAATAAAAAGACATGGTGAATGTTTTCCAGATAGTATAAGAGGATTAATAGTCGGACCTTCAAATTGCGGTAAAACTAATGCTATTATAAGTATGCTTTTAGATCCTAAAGGGCTCAAATTTCAAAACATATATATCTACTCGAAATCATTGCATCAACCTAAATATGAATATTTAAAAAAATTAATAAAACCAATCAAAGGAATGGGATATAACGAATTTTCAAATAATGCTGATGTAATTGAACCATCGGAATTGTAATTGAACCATCACAACCAAACTCAATATTTATTTTTGATGATGTAGCTTGTGATAAACAAGATAATATAAGAGCCTATTTTTGTATGGGACGTCATCAAGAAGTAGATAGCTTTTATTTATGTCAATCTTATACAAGAATTCCAAAGCATTTAGTTAGAGATAATGCCAACTTTTTGATTATATTCAAGCAGGATGATTTAAATTTAAAACATATATATAATGATCATGTCAATTCTGATATGTCATACATTGATTTTAAAAAATTGAGTGCATGTTGCTGGAATGATAATTATGGTTTTCTATTAATCAATAAAGGTGACAGTTTAAATAATGGACGTTATAGAAAAAATTTTGATGCATTTGCTAAATTTTAGTTGACAAGAGATCTGCCATAGTAGGCAGTTATTAGCTGAACGAATCCTTCAACATTTACTAACTGAATGGTGTTATTTAGCAGTTAGCAATTTGCAGTTAGCTGTTGGCTATTAGCAGATGGCAGTTACCAGTTAGCAGTTTGCGATTATCAGTTAGCAGTTAACAGGATAACAGTTCAGTCGATAATTTACAGTTAATACTTGAACTAATCCTCATTTAAAAAATGGATGAACAACTCATGAAAGATTTAATTAAAACTCGTAAAAATTTAATAAGCAAATTTCAATCTTTAAAAGTTCAAAAGTTATCGGAAGACCGTAATCGAGAAGAAGCTTTTACTCCAATTATAAAACCATTGAAAGAATTAACAAATGTTGTCAAACAACAACAACAACAATTTTCAGATAATGATATCAAACCGGAAATTAAATGGGCTGCGAATGATGATAACAGGTTTAAATCAATGCCGTCATTTACACCGGAAGTTAAAACACCTAGCAACAAGGCTAGTACATACAATGAATTTAAAACTTCAACGCCGAATACTTCAAAATTCTATAATGATGAATCATCAATTTCAAAAACTTCAACGCCAAATACTTTAAAATTCTGTAATAGTGATGAATCATCAATTTCACAATTTCCTGCTCTCACCAAATCAGAACTTGATAGAACATATGGACCACGTTTTGATAAATCATTAAACATTCGAAAACTTGGTAATGCTAATTTTGAAATAGATGAAAATCCACCAAATCAGAACTTGATAGAACATATGGACCACGTTTTGATAAATCATTAAACATTCGAAAACTTGGTAATGCTAATTTTGAAATAGATGAAAATACTAAAAATATAGTGATTGATGATGAAGAATTTAAGGGAACTGATAGCCTATATGAATTAATATTTGAAAAAAAACCTTTAAACTGAAAGTGATTTAAGTATATATTATAAAATACTTAACAAAACGAATGCACATAGAAGAAATTATGATAGTTTAGGACAAATAAAAGGAAACAAAGGTTATAAATACAAGAACATATTAAGAAAATATTATGAACATGATTACAACACTAGGTATAAAAAATCTGGTTCAGGTTATTCAAAAAAAAATTTTTTTAGAACGTTTTTACATAAATCTCCTATGCCAGAAACAAATGCCAGAAATAAATTATACAAATCAATCAAATCATTTTGTTTATTGGGATGATCCTAATGAGTTAGTTGACAGATTAAGACTTTTAATTAGTTCACAATCAGCTGGTAACAATAATCATCACAATGAAATTGTATCTATAATTGAAGAATTGAGAGAAGCAAATATAATTCAATAATATTTTAAATTATCAATCAGGAAAAATCATAATGCCACTTGATAAGTTTGGACGTAGTACAGCTTCTTCTTCTTCTAGAAAACTACATAGTCAAGGTCCTCCAGGTATAGGTTTCAAATTAACTTCTGCAGGAAATTATGATTTAGATAACAAAATTTTATCAAATGTTCAAGATCCAGTTAACGGAAATGATGCAGCAACACAAACATTTGTGAATAACCAAATTTTCTTTCACAAAGAATTAAAAAAAAACTACATAGGAGAAATGTTTGATCATACAGAGACAACAATGTCTAACTTAAATTAGCAGAAGAAAAATTAAGAATTTTAGAAGAAAAAATGCAAGATAGTTTAGAGAATATCCACATCAAATTTTCTGCTATGTTAAATGAAAAATTTTCAAAAATGAATGATTTTATTGAATTTCAAGTTAAAAAACCAATTGGATTTATTAATGAAAGATTACAAAAAGCTGAAGCCAAAGCTCAGTCGGCATTAGATATAATTAATAATTTAATACTTAAAAAGTAATTGGGATTAGTTCTCATTGAGTTTTCAAAATGGATATAAATCAAATAGGGATATTCTTTAAATATTTTTTTAAATAAATATGAAGATATTTTATTGGAGGAACATTATGAACAGTTAAAAGATCATTTCAAATTTTTAAAATTATTTAAAAATTCTATACAAATTGAAACGAAAGAGTATGGATATCATTGGGATATATGTCCCTATACATCAGATAATATTACAAGTCTTTCAGATACTTGCCCATATTATTCAGCAGAACAATGAATGTTAAACTGTTCCAAACTAATGGAATTATATAAAAGAATAGAAAATAAGTTATAATAAAAGTATACATACTTTTAAACTAATATACAAATAAAGAATATAAAATACATTGAACATTTATTGTTTGCTTTTTATTTTATTTTATTTAATTTTATTTATGTGGTTTAATTAGTTATTTAGAAGATGAGTAAGGATGATGTTGTAGACTTATTCACATGGCTTGATGTTTCAGATTCTTCTGAAAATAAAGATGAAAAGGAAGATAATATATCAGATTCTTCTGAAGAGAACGGGAGGGGAGATGATTATGATGGTGATGTAAAGAAAGTAAAAAAGAAAGTCAGATTTATGTTAAAACCCCAAATACATATATTATACAAGTGGAATACTGCATATAAGTTAGCTCGATGCAAATATTGGGAAATTATAGCACTGGATCGCAACAGATTTAATCGAAGAATTCAAAATACTGACGAAATTATTTCCAAGATTCTTGATAGGAATAATCGGAAAAACATGTTCAGTGAAAGATTTTCTAATTAGTTATATAATAATTACATACATTTTATTTAAAAATGAATAAAAGAGAGGTTGTTGAAGAGTTGCATAAGCCTGCACGGAGAAATTTTAAACGTCGTAGAGTTATAATTAAAGGATTTGACGATCTATGGCAAGCTGATTTAGTAGAAATGGGTTCATATGCTAAAGAAAACAAAGGTTTTAAATTTTTATTAACTGTAATTGACACCTTTTCTAAGTATGCATGGGCAATCCTTATAAAAACAAAAACTTCAGAGAACGTCACACAAGCAATGCAAAATATTTTTGCAAATTCTAAAAGATATCCGCAAAACTTGCAAATCGATGATGGGAAAGAATTTTTTAATAAAATATTCAAAAATTTAATGGATAAATATCATATAAACCATTATTCAATATTTAGCATATTAAAAGCCTCTATTGTAAAACATTTTAATAGAACTTTAAAAGAAAAGATGTAGAAAGAATTTTAATGGAAATTATAAATGGATTAATCTAATTGCAGAACAAGTTAAACAATATAACAACACTAAACATCGAACAATTCAGAAACGACCATCTGATGTCAATAAAGATAATACTAAAAATTTACTTAAAACTGTATATAATCACATAAAAATAGCTTTACCCGGAAAATACAAAATATGATTAATGATTAAAAGGCTACACCCCAAATTGGACAACTGAATTATTTAAGATAAGAAAAGTTCAAATCACTAACCCTGTCACATATTTACAGGAAGATTATCAATGTCAACACATACAAGGAAGCTGCTATGAGCATGAGTTGCTTAAATCTAAACATAATAATATTTATTTAGTTGAAAAAGTAAAATGGCTTGGATTCTCATCCGCTCACAATTCATGGATTAATAAAACTGATTTAATATAAAGAAAAAAATTTGTTTATTTCATATTATTTTAATTACATTTTTGTTTTTGTTTTTAATGAATTTTCATTTGATATGATGGATCCTGTTTGATTGTTCGTAAATCAATTACAATGAAATCAGATTTATATTCTCTGGGATCGAACCTTAACATAATATATTCATAAATTTACCAAGTGTCGTATACCTTACTTAATAGATTTTTATCTACACCTTAACACTCCTGCCCACAGAAGATTTAGTTAATTCTCAGCATTTTCATATTTTATTTCTAAATTAACGGCTTAATTAGTTTTCTTTAGTTTTAAACATACAATGGAGTTTGCAAGAACACTTATCGTATTTAATAAATTTTTTCTTAAAAATAAAAAAAAAATTTAGAAGAAAATATAGATGTGAAATTCGTTATATTTCATATCGATTGTTATTATTAAATGTCATATAAATTTTTTGAGAAATTATGCTGAGTCAACATTGATCCACTTCAATACATTGAGAGAAGATAAAGATGACAAATGGACGGATTTACTTACTTAGAGTTCAATCAAATTTCCTAAGATATGCCTATTACGATTATCGAAAAACACTAAAAATAAATGAATAAACTTTGTAGTATCTATACACATATTTGACTTTTTTTCTTTTTATTTTATTTTAACAATAGTAGTCCCCTGACGTCATTTTAGATTTTTATTTTACAACTTTAAAAATTTGTTGAGCATTTGTAAATATTATATATTATTAATACAGATAGGAAATTCTTTTTCTAAATTTCAAACAAAAAACCGCAAACATTATTTCTTATCACTAAAAATTTTTTCATTCACATTTTAATAAAATTATTACCATATTTTTTAATTTCCTTGTCACATAATTACTTTCAAATTCAACAAACCATATTTTTTTTTTTTAAATCTTTCACAACTATAAGTCTATCAAACAAAAAAAAATTTCGGTTTCCTACAACTTTCTACTTGTTTTCAGTAACTTAGTACGGGGGCGCCTTTTTAAGAGATAACCTTCAATCAAAAATTATTGAGTATCACAATGGTAAATAAGAAGGAGCTGGTTTGAATCCTTACTGTATGATTCTATTTTATTTTATTTTATTTTTTTTTTTGGAGCTTTATAGTTTTTCAAAGTGGGCTCGAAACCTCATAGCTATTCTGTTATCAGTAAAACTTCAATTCATATGCTTTTTTGTTATACAGCTATTCTGTTATCAGAAAAACCTCAATTCATATACTTTTTTGTTTTCCTTTTTGTTTTTTATACATAAAAATATTATTTTAAAATATTATACCCATCAAATTATATAAAAAACTTTATGAATCCATGAATCCAGGACCCGCTTATTCTACTACTCATATTATTATTATTATTATTATGATTGTTATTATTATTATTATTATTATTATTACTATTATTGTTATTATGATTATTATTATTATATTATTATTATTATTATTATTATATTAATATTATTATTATTATTATTACTTTTATTATTATTGTTATTATTATTATTCTTATTATTATTATAATTATTATTATTCTTATTATTATTATTATTGTTATTATTATTATTATTTTTATTATTATTATAATTATTATTATTATTATTATTGTTATTGTTATTATTATTATTATTGTTATTATTTTATTATTATTTTTTTGTATTTATTTATTTATTTATTTAGTAAAGAATTTTACTATTTTTGTGCTACAATTTTAAACTTTAATTTACAATTAGTAGCTTCAGTAAAAATTATTTTTTATGTAAGGAACTATATTTTTTCTAAAAATTCTTAAATTATTTTCATTTTCAATTCAAATGGTAAGTTATTAAATAAATTTAAGCCTCTATACAGTAACATGTTTTTGGTTTTCTCATTCCTTAAAAAGTACTGTCTAAAGTTGGAGATGTTTCTCAAGTTATAATTATGTACATCACCAGCTTATACAAGCCTATTGCACAAGTAATCAGGACATATGTTGAACTTAATTTTAAAAATAATAATTAACACATTCATAATAATTTTCTGACCCACTGACAGCCAAAATAAGGTTTCCAACATAAAATTAATAGGCGTATATCGCTTAAATTTATCCTCATTGCACGATTTTGCAACTTTTGTAGACCCTCCATATCTGCTTGAGATACCATAAAGAGTATCGAGGAACAATACTCAAAATGAGGTTTGATCATATCGTTGTAAATCTTTATAGTATTCATGTACGACATTCTATTCCTAATTTTTTTAAAGAAATATATCTTTTTACTAATTTTTTTGTGAACGTACTCAATATGACTTTTAAGATTCAACCTGCTATCCAGTATTACTCCCAAATACTTAATTTGCTTTACCTCTTCAATTCTTTCTTCTGCAATTTTTAGATCAACTTCTTGAATATTATTTATTTTCATATATTTAGTTTTTTAACATTTAATTTTAATTTATTTCTACTGAACCAAAAACTGAGAGGATTTAGATCAGCGTTTATTGCATTTAAATATTCTTCAACAGTCTCACAAGCTACATATAACAAAGCATCGTCTGAAAACAGGACAAGTTTACATCTCGTTTACGCATAAAATAAATAAGAGGACACCCAAGATACTACTCTGAGGTACTCCTAGTGATACTTTAATTGCATCAGAGACAACACCTTTGATTTTTGTTCTTTGGAATCTGTTTTCCAAGTATGATTGAAACCATTTAATTTCTTTTTGCTTCACCCCATAACATTTTATTTTCTTCAATAAAAGTTGACCGTCCACAGTTTCAAATGCTCGTTGCAGGACTATAAAAACCGCTATATAACTTTTCCATCATGAACATTCATTTTCCAGTTACTGATTATTAAATTTAATAGTGCTTCACAACTGTGATTCTCTCTAAAACCAGATTGATATTCATAGATTAGATGATATTTTTTTAAATGTTACTCAAATTGACTATTCACAATTTTTTCAATAATTTTTGATTCCGGCATTATGGTGTTTATCGGTCGGAACTCCTCACATTTGTTTGTACCCTTTACCTTTTCACAGGAAATACAATCGTTTGTTTCCAATTTTCAGGGAAACATCCACTTGCTAATGATACATTTGTGATCGTTAGAAGGTTTACGCCAATTAGAGCAAATGAATCAATGATTATTTGGGCATTAACAAAATAGTGATCCTTTGATTTATTCAAAGAGTTTAACATATTTTTTAATTCAATCAATTCTATGCTTCTAAATTTAAAAATATGTTCACATTAATCAATTATATTTTCATATTCTTTATAAGGTATTTTCATGTTAATTGCTTCAATACTTTCTATAAAATAGTTGTTGAATTTGTTTGCCATAATAAGTTCATTATTTACTTTTTCATTTTCAAAAATAACTTCCTTAATGTCCTTAAATTTCCCGTTTAATACATGCGTCTTAATGTTTCGCCACATTGTTTTCTGGTCATGCGAATTATTTACTTTATTTTTAATAAAGGTGTTCTTGTAAATGTTAATTTTGTTTTTATACATATTTCGTAGGATCCTGTATTTTTCCAATTCTTCATTATTATTAATCCACACTGCTATTTTGTATTGCTGATTTCTTTGCCTTTTCATCACTTCTAGTTCATTGGTATACCATTTGTTTATAGGATGTTTACCACTATTTTTAGTAACTGCAAATTGGTTAATGATTTCATGTAAGGATGTACTGAACTTACTTGCTTTTCATTTACATCAGAATAATAAATTGTCATTATGTCATTTACAGCAATCTTTCCTCTAAACATATCAACATTATATTTAATCGTTTTAATTTTTTTATTATTGTGTGATTCTTTTTTCCTACTCAGTTTTAATGTTATTTTTAGAGTTTCATGGTCACTAATTTTTGCATTATGTTCCACACTAGCAGAAACCTTCTCAAACCGGTTTGTTACCACCCAATCTATCAATGACTTTGACTCCTGTGTGATCCGTATGTGTTCTTTAACTATTTGTTTTTAAAAAATTTTCTTCAAATATGTCTTTTATTCTAATCTTACAACTATCATTTTTAAGCCAATTTATATTGAAGTCACCCATTATTATTACGTCTTCTTTTGTTTCATTTAATTTAATAATATATGCAATTAATTCTTTTCAATATATACATTTAATTCTTTTCAAACCATTAACAAGTTAAGTAACGTGTCATTCTAAAACGCGCATTTTTATTTTAATTTTAGAAATTCGTTAATTTTTTTTTACTTTATGAACAATAATATAATCAATATTAATCAATAATAATAATATAAAAGATTTTAACTTTACATATTTTTACCATAATATAAAAGTGCTGACTTATAAAATTAAAAATTTTTTTTTTTGTTTAAACATTTTTAATAATTACTTAAATTAGGTCACTTAAGTTTGTTTACTTTTGTTTTAATTTTAACTTGAATTCTTAAAAAACTGACTTATATTATTAAAATTAATTTTGTTTTGCTGTTAAATTTTTATATATTACTGTTACTAATTAAAATGAATCAAAATAAATGCAGTGCCGTACTCTGTACTATTACAGATTCCAAAACAAATGTCATTAGAAGTAGATAGGTAGGCACTTGGGCCAGACAGGTCAGTAGGTCAAGGTCACCCGGAAGTAGGTCAAACTGTAATTAGGTCAGACAGGAGTAGGTTAACGACATAAAATTAGGTCAGACAGGCGGCGGCGACCGGCAGACAACTCTTGTTGTTTATAAGGATTGTATACTTGTTTTAAGTAATAGGTAAACATGGAAAAACAGTAAGAAAAATATTTTTTTTATGCTTGCAAATTTTAAGATGTTGTTGTTTGTTGTTTTTTTATTTGTTGTTTTTTCTTTCGTTTTTTTTTTATGAAGTATTTAAAGAAGAGGAAAGAAAAACCATTAATTAATTGTTATGTAAGAATGTTGAAAAAAAAAACAAGAAATCAAAAATATCTAACGTGGTACAGGTCTACTTCTTATTGATGTATACTTGGCTTAAGTAATAGGCGCATATGAAAAGTAGAAACAAAAAATGGTTAATGAATGTAAAAGGAAAAAAATAAAAAAAGTTTAAACGTACAAGATAAAACAATTTTAAAAGGTACAACCCATCTTTAAAATTCATAAAGAAAAAGTGCAAACCTGTTTTTCTGTCTACATAATGATCAAACCATTGAAAAAAATTTATGCGATTTTAGATGTACCTAACTATTTGTGTTGTTTTTTTTTTTTTTTTTTTTTTTTCTACTTTAACTATTTAAAGAAGTTAAAAGAAAAAAACTAATGATTATTGTCGGTGTGTCATGTAAGATATTTTTTGTTTGTAAGAATGTTCAAAAAAAAAATATGAATGAAAAGAACTTAACGACTAACATGTTGCTTAAGTGCATTGTATGTTGCCTAATCTGTGAAGAATAAAAAAAGAAAAAAAATCAAGTCAGGTTAATTGTATTTGTCACCTATTTTGAAAACAAGAATATAAAAATAAAACAGATTTATTCTGTGTTCAAGAAAAAAATATGAATAAAAAGAAAACAACAAGAAATCAAAAATATCTAACGTGGTACAGGTATACTTCTTGTTGATGTATACTTAGCTTAAGTAATAGGCATATATGAAAAGAATAAGAAAAAATACTTTATAAAATTTAAAGAGAAAAATGAAAACAGAACAAAAAGATGTGTAACTACGTTTCTTTAAAATTTTAAAACTAATTTTAAAAAAATTAAAAGAAAAAGTGCAAACTGGTTTTTAAATGTTACAGAAAGATTCAACCTTGACAAAATTGATGCAATTTTGAAATGCTTTTATTTCTTCTTGTTATCTTTTTTCTATGAAGTATTTAAAGAAGATGAAAGAAAAAAATTCTTAGTATCACCGTATAAGATTTTATTGTTATGTAAGAATGTTGAAAAAAAAACAAAGGAATAAAAGCGATTCAAAATAAGTTACGAGTAATTGCTTTTTTTTAAAGTAACAAGCAAGACATTATGTATAAATTGTGTAAAAAGTTAAAAAATTGTTAATAGAGTGAAAATTCTAGGATTAGAAACGTTCGCGATTGGTTGTCTTAATAAAATAAAAATCGGAAATTAAAAAAAAGAAATTAAAATGAATACAGAAAAATTCACAATAAAATCAATAAAAACAGTGAATGTAAACATTTTTGGAAAAAAATTGGAGTTTATAATAAATGCAGTACCAGACAACAAAGATCCAATAGATTGGATTAAAACCGGTATTGAAGAATTATTCAGCAATTTACTTGAAAATGTTGATCCTACTGACAAAATTGGTGTCACTTTTGGATGCCAAAGTTTTCATGAACGTGGTCCAGCCTGGATCAATTTTAAAGAAGCAAAAGATCTTGACATTTCGGAAATTTGGGAAGTTATTTCAAACATTTTTCAAAGCAACTCCGAAGGATTATCTACAGATACGTTCTGTATAAATGTTACATATATACGACTTCCAGCAGGAAGTGGAAGAGGAAAAAGATACAACAATTTTGAAGAAGAATGTAATAAAAGAAGAGGCATAATTTCAATCAAAAACAAAGATAATTTATGCTTACCACGTGCGTTAGTTGTTGCTATCTCATTCATAGAAAAATCAGTTGACTACTGTAAAATGCGAAAAGACACAGGTCAACTTCAGTTGAAAGCAGCATTACAACTAATAAGAAATTCAAATGTAAGCATCCCAGCAAAAGGAGCTAGTATCAGTGAGCTCAAAAAATTTCAACTGTACCTTTCTAAATATCAAATTCTAGTTTTTGATTTCAGAGGAAAAGGAAAATCAATTATTTTTCAAGGTGAAGAAGATAAGGAAAAAAGATTGAATTTGATATACGATGAAGGTCACTTCAATGTAATTACATCATTAACAGCAGCATTTAGTTGTGATTACTTTTGCCAAACATGTAATGTTCCGTATAACAATAGATTGTCTCACAGATGTAAACAGTCGTGTTTCTTTTGTAAATCATCTCCAGCATGTGACGTAAATTTTCCAAATATTAAATGTGATGTATGCAATCGAAGTTTTAAAGGTCAAACTTGTTTTGATAATCATAAAGCAACATCATCTACAATTAAAAAATCTATTTGTACTCTTATAAATTCCTGTACAAAATGCTTTAAAGTATACAGAGCTGATGTAAATCATATATGCTATGGACATTTGTGTAAAAACTGTAATATAAATGTAGCTTCAGACCACCAATGCTTTATTACACCGTGTAAAGAATTAGCTGAACTTAAAAATATATTATATATTTTCTACGATCTCGAAACAACTCAAGATGATATCATCGGGGAGAAACTTCATGTAGGTGTTGCAATAGGGGATATAATTGAACATCAGCCTGATTTATGTATTTTTGAACAACGTTGCACGCATTGTATATTGTCTAATGTTGAAAGATGCAATTTTTGTGGACTTCGAGAACATGTGTTGAAACAAAATCCAATACAAATGTTCTTAGAATATATACTCAACCAAAGAAAGATATTTCATAAAGTTGTAGTTATTGCACATAACGGACAAGCATTTGATAATCAGTTTTTATTAAACTATATCTTAGAGAAAACCATCATCAAACCAAAACTAATTATGAGGGGAACAAAGATAATTTTAATGCTGTTAGATAACGTGAAATTTATTGATTCACTAAACTATTTTCCAATGCCGTTATCTAGTTTACCGAAGGCATTTCATTTAGATATAAATTTAAAAAAAGGATATTTTCCTCATATGTTTAATCGTAAAAATAATATAAAATATAATGGGAAAGTTACCCGATCGGAAATATTACTGTTATAATTCAATGAGTGCATCAGAAAGAAAACAATTTCTTGAATTGTATGAAGAAAATAAAAACAAGTCTTTTAACCTCCAAAAGGAACTTGTAGAATATTGTATGAATGACGTAAAAATTTTGACAGCAGCCTGTATTAAATTCAGACAGCTATTTTTGGAAGAATGTAAGGTTGAGCCATTTTTAGAGGCCACTACAATTGCATCAGCGTGTAATTTGGTTTTTAGAAGGAATTTTTTAAAACCGTATACAATTGGACTTATACCTAAACAAGGATATCGCTTATCAGAAAACCAGTCAATCATTGCCATAAAATGGTTAATGTGGGAAGAAAAACGAAGAAAAATAAAAATTCAGCATAGTGGTAACGGAAAGGAAAAAGTAATTTTTGGTCTTCGTGTTGACGGATATTGCACAGACACAAAACAAATATTTGAGTTTTATGGCTGTTATTACCATGGCCATCCAAAATGTTTCAAAAATAATAATAATAAAAAATATGAAACACGTTATGAGGCTACATTATCCAAAGCCAATAAATTACGCTCTATAGGTTATCAAGTAATTGAAAAGTGGGAGTGTGAATTTCGAAACGAAATGAGATCAAAAGAATACATAGAATTTTTCGCAAAATTGGAGAACGAAAGTTTGATACCACTAAAACCACGTGATGCGTTTTATGGCGGTAGAACAGGAAACACAAGAACATATTATAAATGTGCGCCTGGTGAAAAAATAATGTATATAGATATATGCTCACTATATCCTTGGGTGTGTAAATATGGAAAATTCCCAGTGGGTCATCCAAAAGTTCATGTTGGAAAAATTGAATGCAATAAATTAAATTTAAATGATACTGAAGGATTAATAAAGGCATTGATACTTCCCCCAGAAAAACTCTATCACCCGGTTTTGCCTATAAATCAAAATAATAAGCTAATGTTTTCCTGCTGTCAAACATGTAGTTTGGAAATGAATAATGATGACTGCTCGCATGACAATCGTAGTAGGTCAATTTTAGGAACGTGGGTTATAGATGAAGTAAGAGAAGCTGCTAAACAGGGATACAAGATTGTGGAAATATACGAGGTATGGGAGTATACTGTTAAACAATTTAATCCCCTTACATCACAACAAGGAATTTTTACAGAAATGATAAACAAGTTCCTTAAAATTAAACAAGAAGCTTCTGGCTGGGCTAGCTTTTGCAAAACACCAAAGGAAAAGTGCAAATATTTAGAAAAATTTTCGAAAGTAGAAGGCATAAATTTACAGTTTAACGATATAGAAAAAAATCCTGGACTTAGATCATTAGCTAAGTTAATGTTAAACTCTTTCTGGGGTAAATTTGGACAGAGAGAAAATCAATCAAAAACTGAAATAATAAATGAGCCTTATGAATTATTTACTATTCTTACTGATCCTTCGAAGAATGTAAATCAAATAACTCCAATAAACGAAAAAACAGTTTTGGTAAATTGGGAATACAAAGAAGAAACAGCTGAATCATTATCAACAGTTAACGTTTGCATAGCTGCTTACACTACCACACAAGCTCGTTTAAAATTGTATTCTTACTTAGACAATTTAAAAGAACGAGTTTTGTATTACGATACAGATTCAATAATATATGTAGCACGTGAAGGAGAATATAACCCTCCAACTGGAGTTTTCATAGGAGATATGACAGATGAGCTTGAAGAATATGGAATTGGAAGCTATATTACAGAATTTGTTAGTGGTGGTGCAAAGAACTATGCATACAAAATATATAGTACCAACTCCAAATGCGAAAAAACTGTTTGCAAAGTGAAAGGTATTCGTTTAAATTACAACGCTTCACAAGAAATAAATTTTGGCTCTATGAAACAATTAGTTAAAAAATTAAACAACTTTCAACAAATAAATATAACATTTCCTAGTATTCGCCGAACATACGATCACAGAGTCATCACTGTTCCTGAAATAAAGTCATATCGAATAAATTCCAGAAAACGAGTTTTTGCAGATGATTATACTTCAGTTCCTTATGGCTTCAAAAAGAAAAAAATTTAAAAAATTATTGTTAATATGTATATTGTAAAAATTTTGTATTAAACTATTAAATTACAGCATTAAACAAAATCTTTTAATTTTACCGTTTTTAATTTTCAGAATATAGCCAAAAAATTATTTACATATATATATCAGTATATATATATATATATATATATATATATATATATTTACTGATTTTATTCAAATTCACATTTGCAGTTTAACTCTTCAATAATAATGTCAAAAGCACAAATAGTATCTGAAATTCATCGTCCAGTTAGACGTAGATTTCGGAGACGAAAAATATCTCAAAGAGGGTTAAATGATACATGGGAAATTGATCTTGTAGATATGTCGGCCTATCAAAAAGTAAATAATGGATACAAGTTTCTCTTAACTGTTATCGATATATTTTCAAAATATGCATATGCCGAAAAAGTTAAATCAAAGGCAGCAGATGACGTAGTTAAAAGTATGGAAAAGATTTTTAAAAGGGAGGGGAAGTCTCCAAAAAATATTCATTCTGATATATTAAATTCAAATTTTTCAACAAAAAATTCCAAAATTTAATGAAAAGCTATAAAATAAATCACTATCATACTTATTCAGAAATGAAGGCTAGTGTTTGTGAAATGTTTAACAGAACATTAAAATCAATTATGTGGAAACAGTTTAGTTTACAAGGAAATTTTAAATGGATAGAATTTTTACCAAAACTAATTGAAAAATATAATAACACAAAACATAGTACAATTAAGTTAAAACCAAACCAAGGTACATCACAAAATGAAAAACAAATTCTTCGTTCAATTTATAATTACCCTAAAATATTTAATAAGGGAAAATTTAATGTTGGTGATTTTGTTAGAATTGCAAGGTCTAAAGGTACTTTTCAAAAAGGATATGAACCTAACTATTCAACTGAAGTTTTTAAAATAGCTTTCAAAAACAAGACAGACCCGATTACATATAGTTTAAAAGATTATAAAAATAAATTAGTTCGTGGTGGCTTCTATGAACAGGAACTGACTAGTGTCAAAGACCCTAATGCTTATTTAATTGAAAAAATTTTACAACGAAAAGGCAATAAAGTATATGTGAAATATTTAGGTTTTGATAATAGTCATAATCAATGGATAAGTAAATATGATATTCTTTCATAAAAAGTGTAATAAGAATTTATGTAGAAAATTTTTTCTTAACTTTAGAGCACTATTAAATGCAACAATGTTGTAAAAATGTTGTAAAAATGGTAATAGAAAAAATAAAAATAGAAAAATATTTACTAATAAAAATAAATAATTTAGGAATAGGTAAATAAAAAAATAATATTCTTTCATAAAAAAGTATAATTAGAATTTATGTAAAAGATTTTTTCTTAACTTTAGAACACTGTTAAATGCAACAATGTTGCAAAAATGTTAATAGAAAAAATAAAAATAGAAAAATATTTACTAATAAAAATAAATAATTTAGGAATAGGTAAATAAAAAATAATATTCTTTCATAAAAAAGTATAATTGGAATTTATGTAGAAGAGTTTTCTTAAATTTAGAACACTGTTAAATGCAACAATGTTGCGAAAAATGTTATATAAAAAAATTATAGTTTTATTATTATCAATTAGAATTTATTACATTAATAAACAACTTACTTTTTGTTTTTAATTGGTTTTCTTAAGGATTTTGATTTCTAAACATTGATAATACAATTTTTTAGAAGAAAAATTTAGTATAAATAAAGTGGAATTTTTCTTAAGATATGTCAATTCAAAGACAGAGCTCAACATAATAATAATACAGAAAAAAGGAAGCAAAAATGGAAAACACAGCAGAAATTTTCGCCTACGCTCAGCAAATAGAGCCAACACAGGAGTTAGCCCCAATTAAACGGAAAAGAATAAGAACTCAACAGGAATCGCAGCCACTTCATCAACAACAACATCATCATCATCATCATCAACAACAACAACAACAACCACAACAGCAACAACATCAACAATTTCAACAACAACAACAAGAAGAAATCATTCTTCTTCAAGAAGAAGAACCACCAACAAAAAAAAGCTTCAAAGAAGCTTTTAATAACAAAAATGTGGAAACTAGAAAAAGTTTCCTAAAAACTAAAGGTATGGAGCAAGATGCTCTATATCATATAATAAATGTTAAGCAAATAAACACCATTTATGGTCTTAAGTGGGTCTTTGAGACCCGCAATTTAATTATATTTGTACCTCAAAAATATTCTGATATTTTTGAGAATTTAGATTTTGTAAAAGAAATAAAAAAAAAAGAACATTTTGTATATAAAGATAAAAATTTAAATTTAAATATTATAGATATATCTGAGTCGTTTGGTAAAATATATGCAAATTACCAATAAAAGATGTAAATTGGTTTATAGTTATATAAGTTTTTATTATTCATAAATAAATATAAATTTCAAAAAAGGTATAAATTTCTTTTATTTAGTTGCTTTATTTTTCAGATTCATGTTTAAATGTACTTAATGTTAATATGTATATGTAGTTATAAATTGGATTTATTTAATTTTTTTCGTAAAAACACAGGTATTTCATAAAAGAGCCGAGAAAAATTACATCATACATTAAATTTTTGAACTGGAATAAAAATCTCTACTTTTAACCTTGTAACATTCTTTTCTTTACAGATCTATATGAATTTCTTTTACTATTTTAGATCTTGGCATGATTTTTAATGGGATATCAGTGATGAAGAAGGAGATCCAGATTATTTAGAAATTATACCAAATTTAGAAAATAACAAATTATACCTAATTTATAAATAATGAAATAAATAACAAATTATATAGTTACAAAATTGTTTTATTTAATATCTTTTTTTTTTTTTGTAAAAATACAGGTATTTCATAAAAGAGTCGAGAAAAATTACATCGTATATTAAATTTTTGAACCGGAATATAAATCTCTTCTTTCAACTTTGCAACATTCTTTTCTTCACAGGTCTTTATGTATTTTTTAACATATTCCTTTACATTTGGCTCTGCAGTTTTATTATATGCAACTACTGCGTGTAGGAAATCAATCAAACTGTAAAACTCGTCAGCTTCCTCTTTGTTAATGCTAAGATTCTGTCCTACTGTAGATTTTAATCCACTTTGTAAACATAATTTTGAATTTTTAATTGACTGCTTGGAAATTTTTTTATGAAATAGGTCATAAAATTTACACCATTCATGATATTTTAAAATAATTGGTTTCATTCCAATCCAATGAAAAACACTTGCAACTTCAAAAAAATCTGTGTCAAATCCGACTATTTCACAAACTATTTTTAATGTGTGACTTCTGTTGAGAAAGTATGTATAACTCAGCAACAAATTAATGCTAGGACTTTGCTCTTCCATTATTTTAATTACACTAAAGTTTATTATTAAATGTTATATCTCTTAGGAAGACATGATTGAGAAATATTATAATTTTCAAATATATGGTGAAAAGTATTTATTATATTTTTGTCATTTTCTATATGATTTTCTTTATTAAATTGTTTTAAAAAAGCGTTCATACTATAACCGCAACATTTATACCATGTATAAACACAACAATATTGCCCACAAACATCTGAATAGTTACTTTGTAACTGTTTCTTGTTAAAAATTATACATTGATTTTTTAAGTAACTTAAAATTTCTAATTTATCTGGTTTTCTACCAAACGAATCAAAATATTCAACACAGCCATTCTTTGGCTTAAAAATAGCTAACCAATGTGTTCCCGGATCTTTTGATTTATCAGTGTTTACAATTAAAAAAGTTTGTTTTTCAATTATTCTGGGGAGTTGATCCAGAGCAAAAACTCCATAAAAAAATTTACGTGTGTGTTTGTTACATCTTAATACGTCACTTATCTCTAGGGTATTCATCAATCAAATTGATTCAAGTCATATACTTTAGTTGTTTCTTTAATATAATTAGATAAAAACTCTTTTTTGATTTTTTTATTTGTTATAATGACATCAAATTTTTCTAGTATTTGACAGAGCTCTTTATTTATTTTATCGTTGTACACAGTTCCAAAAGAGTAATTATCAAAATTATCATTTATAAAATCCCTAGTTGGAAATTTATACTTGAGCTCTTTTACAAACTTTTTACAAGGTTCTTTAAAACCAGCTATACAAATATCTTTCGCAAACAAGGTATTATTATCATCACTACAAAATGTTACATCCAGAAGTGCAAAAGACAGTGACATTTTGTCAAATATTCAAATTTACTTTTATGTATGCTATTTATAGGTTTGAGAATATATTTCGGTTTCTATCAATTTGTAAACTTGCATCAAATTCTCCATAAACAATAGCAGTCAGTGTAGATGTAAGTGGTTTTGATAGTCTTGCCTCAATTCTAACTGTACCTTGATTTAGTAGACCTTGACACACTTCATTTCCTGATGAATCTGGAGTTAAATCAAAAGCTAGAATGAAAAACCCATTACTAAACATGGTTTTTGTTATCTGATGACCTTTATCATTATGGTAAATTCCAGTTCCCGAAAAAAGTGTACTGTATGCTCTTGTACAGCAATTATTTTCATCTGAAAAACTGGTTTCAATTGCTGAATTAGGTATTTGAACACCATTTACGTTTAACACAAATTGTGAAATATCAAAATGTTTAAAATTGTATGGATTTTTTGACCTTTTTCCAGAGTAACCTGTATTTTCTGTCATGCAAAAAATGATTGTGTTTGGCAACTGTCCAATAAAAACATTATCAAGTGATATTGATGAACTATTCTGTGGAATGGTAAAAGTTTTTACCTCTACCCGTTTGTAATTGTATTTGGCATTAGTTTTTTCCAATACAGCATTATGTGCTAATAGCACACTAGGATTAATTGTTACATGTCTCATAAATAAAGTGGCTTCTAAAATTTTTAGTTGAGATTCATCAGTATCATCTGCAAAGAGGTAAAAATCTGGTTTTTCTAATGTTAGGACAACTCGAACATCGACATTGCTTATGAGAAGTGTAGGTTGGTTAAACATATCTAAATGTAATTTCCCCATAAGTTCCACTACATTGCTATTTTGGTATAATTTTTGACGTTCTTTTGAACCACTATTATCTGTTTTTGCTATATTTGGCTTATCTAGCATCCATCCACCACACTCCAAATGCGTTGTAGCGGCATCCGTACCATAATTTAACAATGATTCAATATAAGCTCTGTGATGGTAATTGCCATCTGATGGAGATATATTCTTTCCATTTAGTTGAACATTGCATTGTTTTATTAATGAATGTAACATATTATTAACCACACTTGGTTGTTGTATAGGTGTTCCATCAGTTTTTTTATCTTTATTCCATTGAGTTCCATCTTTTTTTAAAATTTGTACTTTTAATTTTAGATATGTTGAAGACAAGTCTCTATATGTATCACCGTGCCCTAGTGAAACAAATTCTATGACAGATGGATTATCTAAAGAAGCAATAGGGTTATAGGAAACTTCTTCAGATCGTAAAATACTTGACTGAATAGGCTGTGTTTTAAAAATATCAAGCTCTGATTTCATACATTCAATCATAATTATTCAAAAATATCTTTTTGTTTGTTTTTGTTATTAACTTTGCGTCGCTTCGACGTAAAATAATTTAAATTATTAATGAGAGGTCTTTTTATAGGTTTTCTTCGTTTTTTTTTGCCTTGTCCATACATTTCATTGAGTTTCCGAACTGCACCTCGTCTTACATTTTTTATTATCTCTTTACTTCGATCTTGGACCACTTCTTTTACATTTGCCCCTGTGGCAATATCAGATAATGCATTAATACCAGAGTTAATAACCTCTTTTTTAAATATATTAGCTCCAGACGTAAATATTGGTTTTAAATATCTAAAAAGACCACCGAAAAAGCTCCCTAACCCTCGTCCCCTTTGGTAAGGTACAATTGAGTGTAACAAAGGACCAATATCCTCAAGACCTTTTCCTGATTGAACTAAATATTATTTGTAGTACGCTCTCTCCATAATGAATAAAATAAAATAATATATAGTTTTGTAAAATCGCTTTTATTTATACTTTTTTAAAATGTAATACAATTTTTGTTGGAATTGAACTATTGGAAAAGTTTATTTTGTATCCATATTTATCACATAAAAGTAATGAAATGTTATTAAATGATTTCTCCACATTGCAATATTGAATATTACTGAATTCTTTTACAGTATCAGTGAAAGAATTTTGTATGTTAACAGATCTTAAACACCTTATATCTTTATCACCTAGTTTTTGCGGTTCAATTATATCTGTGTAAATAAAAAACATATCTGGTTTACTAATGGGAATCAATTGTACACTATCTATAAAAGTTTTGAAAGCTTCTATTACACGTGATTTATATTTTTTAAAATCTGTAACTTTAAAAGATACTTGATTGAAACATGTTGTCAAAAGTCCTTCGAGGGTATAAGCGTAATTTGCTCTTATTTTTATATATATTTTAGGCTTAGTAACACATATTGTGGTGTAACTTAAATTTTTAGGCATCTCCTCAGCTTTTATTGGTTGTGTATAATGAACTTCATCGTTTATAAAATTAAAAATTCCCCAAATCAACTGTCGTTCAACTTCTTTTCTTGTAAACCTATTAAGTGGGCGTATATTTTGAATTAGTGTTGGTAATAGAAAAACTTTCCAGTCGCATATCATTTGTTTTTCTATGTATGGAATATATGATGTTCCAACCCCTATCATATCTTTCTGCATACCTTTAATAAATATTTGAGTACTTTTTTCCCATTCTTCACCATACACATTTGGAACGAAATCATTAACATACATTTCTGAAATACCGACTTTCCACCTTGAATCACACATGTATTTATTCATTTTATTTGTAAAAGATGATAATGAATTTTCTGGATAATAGTTCATAGATGAATCACTGAGTAAAGTGGCATAAAATTCATCATTTACTTGTATGTTGTCCATGAGCTTGCGGATTTATTCTTACGAATTGGAAAATTAAGTTCTGTTTGAGTATTACCTACTGCTGACCTTAAAACACGTCTTGATGAATTATTCAACTCTTTGCTATTTATAGTTTTTTCTTTTTTCGTTGGTGGGCTTGGGCTATCTAAAGGAACAGTTATAATGTCCCCTGTATCAGTTTCAAAAATTTGTACATTTTGATTTCTAATTGATTTTCTTTTTTTAAGGCGTTCTCCAACTGAAGCAGCTGACAATGCTTTTGTTAAAACATTTTCCTGAATTTCATCATCAAATACTTCGTCATCAGCTTCTTTTTCATATACTTCTTCTTCTTCAGGAACAACTTGTATTCCTACATTCTTATATTCAGGATAATGCGATTGAGCTTCCGCATCTATATACATTGGTTTTGCACGAGTTTGAGTACCTTTTGTTTCCGTAATTTTTACTTTCTCCTCTTTATTTCTAGTAAGTACTCTATTTTTGTTTCTTATTTTAAATAAATTTTGTCTGTATAAATACCATTTTTGAGTGTCTGTTAGATATTTATTTAACAATATTTTTTTCATATTTTTATCCAACTCATTTAATTCAAAGTCTGCATTTTGTTTCATTTTCTCATAAATCTCGGGTTTTAGTATAATCATTTTGTTAAATGTTGTATTATTCATTTTATAAAATTTCCGATTATCCCTGATAGTACTGCACCAAGAAGTGTAGGTAAAAATCCACCACGTTGAATAATGATTTTTCTTTTATTATTTATAGATTTTTGGCGGCAAATGAGGGATCTCAATTCCTTTTTATACTTTCGTAATTGAGTTGTTGTTTTTTTACTTAGATTACAATTACCTTTTAAAATATTTAAAGCAATTTCACAAAATATTTTGATTACTTCAGGGTCACAATGTTTTATAATTACTTTCTGAAATTTCGGTTTAGAGCTTTTTAATAGGTGCAATATATGACGGTTGACCTTCAAACGTTTCATATTCTTTGCCAAATTGTTCTAATTGATCTCTTGTACAAAAACACAAACCTTTTCCAAATATATCACTTCTTAATCGAAATTTATCATTAACGTCTTGAGTAAGATCTATTAATATATACCCGTATGGTTCTGACGTCACTTCATTATATACTTTTTCAAATGCTTTGATTTGATAGGGATATATTTGGCGAGCTAGAGGTAATATCTGCGATTTATCTCTTGGATTTTTGAAAAGTACTAGATATTTACAGTTAAGCGAAATATCTCTTGAAAATTTACCCTGGTGAAAAACATTTTGTGTTACAAATATTACAGATAAATTTCTATGGTGTGATCCTCTAGTAAATAAATCACATACATACTTATCATGGGAATTTAACATCATATCATCGATAATAATTAACAAAGGTTCTTTATTGTCATTAAAATCCGGAATAGTGTTACTATATTCCACATCTTTTAAATATTTTGGAACGGCATTTTTGTCTGGATTACACCAAATAATTTTATTAATATGTGGTTGTATATTTTCTTTTTTATACTTTATTAAATTATGAATAAAAGTGGTTTTACCACAGCATGATGGCCCCGCTACCATCATTGTAAATGGATGAAATAGCATAGTTGTATTAGTTAAAAATAGCACTGTTAACCTATATTTATATGAAAAGCTCTTTTGCCGAAGTGAATATAAATGTAAATTTATTTATTCTAATGTGTATTCTTACACAAACCGTCGACATGGTTAAACGAGTTCTCATAGTTGACCTACAATTTTTACAAGGAAATGAAAAGCAATATTTCCTAAAAGAATTAGCCATACTTGAAAAAGGAAGTTTAATTCCAACTGTCTATCACTTCAAAGCACCGTACCCCTCAGAGGAACTTAGTCCGGATATGAAATATAATAACCAGTATTGCGAAAATAAAATAAATGGACTTAAATGGAATAACGGTCTAGTTGAATATTTAGATGTAAAATGCATATTAAAACACTATTTAGAGTCAGCTGAAAAAATTTATGTTAAAGGAGAACAAAAAAAACTATTCCTTCAAAAGTACATTGACAGTGATAAAATAGAAGATTTAAGCAGAATCTTGCCGTCATTACAAAAGATTGATAACTTTAAATCAAATTGTCCTATACACTTATTAAACAACAATTTCAGATGTGCTGTTAAAAATTATTATAATGTATATATGTATCTTTTAAAAGAAAAAATGTTAGATTAAAACAGCACAGATTTCTATAAAATTGTAAAATATTTTTAAATAAAAAATTATTTCAAACATATAAATAAATTTGTTTTATTTTTTTTTTTTAACACAACATAAGAATACATCTTTTTTGTTCTACATTCTTACATATCAATAAAATCTTAAAATACTAATAATTTTTTCTTTCCTCTTCTTTAAATATTTCATCAGAACAAAAAAGAAAAGAAAAAATTCATCTCAAAATATCAATTTGGTCAAGGTTGATTCAGATTTAAAAACCAGCTTTGCACTTTTTTCTTTTAATTTTAAAAATTCGCATAGGTACACTTAATTTGTTTAAATTTTTCTCTTTACATTTTATAAAAACGCATTTTTTCTTACTATATCTATTTACGCCTATTACTTAAACCACATGTTAGATATTTTTGATTTCCTGTTTGTTTTCTTTTTATTCATATTTTTGTCAACATTCTTACATAACAATAAAATCTTATACGGTGATACTCGCAATTAATTAATGGTTTTTATTTCCTCTTCTTTAAATACTTCATAAAAAAAAGAAAAAACAAGAAAAAAAGAAAAAAAAATGCATCTCAAAATTGCATTAATTTTGTTGATTCTTCATCTAAGATGTAAAAAACCAGTTTGCACTTTTTTTTTTAATTTTAAAGAAACGTATAGGTACATTTTTTTTCTCTTTACATTGTATGAAAAAGCATTTTTTTTTTTCCTACTATTTTCCTGCATACCTATTACTTAAACCAAGTATACAATCTTTATAAACAACTGACGATCGCCGCCAGTCTGACTTACTTTTAAAATGACCTTGACATACTTCCTGTCTGGCCTTCCGGGTGACCTTGACCTACTTCTGGGTGATCTTGACCTACTTCCGGGTGACCTTGACCTACTGACCTGTCTGGCCCAAGTGCCTACCTATCTACTATTACATATGCAATGGCATATGTAACAGAAAGTTTTATGGGGTTTGCATTAATGCCCCCACGGGCTGGCAAACATGTAACACGTTTATTGCGCATCATTTTGTTTGCGAAAGTTGCTTAGATTTAAACCAGCCTATTCATATTCTTAAAGACGAGTTGATGGTTTACTTAAATGACATAAAAAGCGACTACCAAGGTTGCACGGCCAAAGCAGTGGATGCTCTAAAATGTAATTCGGTATGCTTTAACGATATGGCCAAAAGCTACGATAGCTTTAACCAGGCATTATGCAGTTTTCTTTCTGACCGAAAAAAATATTTAAAGAATACATTAACAGATCTGGTTGATGATATGAAAAATGAACTTCTTTCGGTAACATCAAAAGAGCTGGTTGGCATTCGAGAAGTAGTTGAACTTATGAAGGACGATTTAAATCGCATGAACTTATCCCTTCACGCTATGGGTTCGGAGAAACAATTACCTAATCCTAGCCAGAAGGAAACTCAATGCGATGTGAGTGAGTTAATTAAAAAACAGTTTGATAAATTAAATAAACCACCCATAGTTTATAAAGACGTATTTATCCAAACTGACAATATCACACCTAGCACAAAGGCAAAGAGCAAAAAAAATAAAGCAAAACCTGAAGTTAAGGCTACAATAGTCCCAGTGGCTACAAAAAAGCCTTCTTTTTCTCATTGCATTTCAAGGTTAAATTGTAAAACTACAGGAAAAAGCCTTGAGTGCTATATTAAACAAAAATTTAAATGTGATATTGCAATATGTAAAAAGGTTACTCCCAAAAACATCCGAAATCCGAAATACTTGTCGTTTAAGGTGCACGTTCCTGAAAACATAATCATGAAGGTGAAAAATCTTAAATTTTGGAATAAGGGGACCACAATTACAAAATTCCGGGATATTAGAGGTAAAGATGCGAAAAGCAAATTAGATAATAAGTTAAATATTAATGATAATAGCAATAAAAAAATAATATTATAAGTAATAAAATTAATAAAAATAAAAATAGAAGTAATAATAATAATAATAATGATAAAAATAGGAATAATAATAATAAAAATAAAAATATTTCTCGTAATAATATGAAAATAATATCTAAAAATAATAAGATTGTTTCTGATAATAGTAATTCTAATTCTAGCATTAACGTTAATAATTTAACTGTTCATCCTAATAATAGTTCAACCGTTGACAAGTCATTAAACTCTAGCACAACAGACACAAATAATTCTTTAATCATAGTAAACACTAACTCAGACACTTACAATACTTCAAACATAAATCAGAACAACAAATCTCATAACCACAATACTATTCAGAACAGTAATAACAATATAAATGCTTTTAATACTGCATCACTAACTAAAGATCCTGAAATTACCAATTCTAATTGTGTTTCGATAACTGAACCTCCTCCTTCTTCCTCAACTTCACCAAATGTTCCTTCCAAAGTTCAATTCATGAACTTTGTTCGAGGTGAAACTCTTCAACCTTCAATTATTAACCCGCTTTTACCACCGGTAACAAGAATGACACAACAATCTCTTGCCAACAACGACTATACAGTCGCTCTTTCTAGGCTAAGAGAAGATAAAGTCTATAACATGTGCAGATTATATTTGTCATACTTGTTTGATGATAAATATAATACTTTGTTGGAAGGTAAGACCAGAACAAGTATAAAAGTTTTAATTGATAACGAAGGTTTACCGAATACAAAGACTTATATAAATTATATATAATTTCACGAAACTAAAGGTATATCTTCCAAAGATGTCTCAGACGACTTAAAGGCATACCGCAGTCATTGTAATAGTAATTATTACAATCACTTAGAAGTTCCAATGATAATTATAATAAATTTTTTCGTGCCAATAAATAATGTAAATAAGATCTCTACATCTTTGATAGATTTTTCAATTTTGATAAATTTATCAATATATTATCAACATGTCAGAGGTCTTAGAACAAAAACAAGACAAGTCTTACTTAATTCAATAAGTTTAAATTTTGACGTATTTGCATTAACTATAACTTGGCTAAATTCTTCTATTAAAAATCTTGAGCTTTTCGATAGCTCATATTCTGTTTTTAGAAAAGATATATATGCTGAACCTAATGTATCTAATAGTTACATTCCTAAAGGGGGAGGTGTATTGATTGCCGTTAAAAACTCTTTTAAGGCCAATTAAATTCCTATTTCTAACGCAGACGGTCTTGAAATAATAGGTGTGAATATAAAATCTTCAAACAAAAATGTAAATATTGTTAACATATACATTCCACCTTCTTCGAATTTAAATATTTATATTACTCTTTTAAATGTAATAGATTCGATTTGCTGTAATTCAGGTCCTAATGATGAGTTAATTTTATGTGGAGATTTTAATCTTCCTCATATTACATGGATTAATCATGACGAAGAATCTTTTTTGATTCCGGATTTTTCGGTGAGTGAAACTGATTCGCAATTTATTGATGGATTAAATACCAACATTTTACAACAGGTTTCCCACCATCGAAATTTTAAAGATAAGGAATTGGATTTAATATTTACCTCTGATTGGTATAATATCACTTTCTGTGACTCGGTGTTATCACTTGTAGCGTTAGACCCTTATCACCCTTCAATAAGTTTTACCTATTGTTTAACTAATTCCATAAATCTTGAAGCAGCATATTCTTATAGTTTCAATTTCAATAAAACCAACTTTCCCGGACTAATAAATTTCTTAAATACCTATGACTTCACGTTTTTATTTAATAATATAGACCTAAATCAAATGACAATTAGGTTTTATGAAATTACGTTCGAAGGTTTTACTCAATTCGTTCCTATTTTAAAAAAAAGATCTTCCCAATATGGCCCACCATGTTTCACAAAGGAGCTTAGATCTCTCAGAAATAAGAAAAACAAAGCCTGGCGTAAATATCCCAAATCAAAAGATATTAATGACTATAACAATTTTGTCATATTTTTTGACCATTTTAAAACGTCATCCAATATTCTTTACAATAAATATATTAATCAAATGGCAAGTAAAGTAAAATCTGATCCGAAAAAATTTTGGAAATTCATAAATTCTAAACGTAATTGTGATGATTACCCTACATTTATGAATTTCAATTCTCTTTGAAGTAATGATCCTTTAGTTATTTCGAAGTATTTTCGTGAGTTTTTCAGCATTTCATATAGTGATTCTTCCTTTTCGCCAAATGAAAATTATTTCTCCTTTATGGACAGTTGTCAAAAAACGTCTCTTAATGACATAAATATAAATGAAGAAATAGTTTCCAAATATCTAAATAAACTCGGTGATAATACTTTTCCCGGCCCTGATGGTATACCGGAAATAATTCTGAGCAAGTGTTCTAACATTCTCACTACGCCTTTAACATTACTCTTCAAAAACTCATTAAATTCCGGACTTTTCCTCCGTTTTGGAAAACGTCTTATATCAGACCAATTCACAAAAAGAATGCTATTATGAAATGAAAATGAAATTACTAACTATCGTCCCATAGCCAAATTATCTTCTATTGAAAAATTATTTGAACTAATTATAACGGATTCAATTTATAATCACTGTTCTAATCTTTCAATTGATAACCAACATAGTTTTGTAAAACAAAAATCTACTGTGACAAACCTAGTTGAAACAACGTCCCTCCTCCTCAATAACATGGAAGAAGGTTTTCAAACAGATGTTGTTTATACTGATTTTAGTAAAGCATTTGATCTATTGCCACATAGTATTATATTACTAAAACTAAAAAAATATGGCTTTCCAGAGTTTTTCCTAAAGTGGATATATTCTTCTTTGTGTGATCGCTCTTATAGTGTTATATTCAAAAATGCGATTTCAGAACCATTTGTAGCAAATTCCGGTGTTCCACCTTGGTCCTTTACTTTTTATTTTATCTGTAAATGATGTTACTTCTATCATTTCTAATTGTGAGCTTCAAGTTTATGCTGATGATATGAAAATCTTTAAAAAGATTACATCTAATAAGGACGCCGTCCTTATGCAGAATGACCTTCAAAACTTTAACAATAAATGCGCATTGTTATCTTATACACGTCGTTCTAATCCTATTTATTTCAACTATAACTTAGATGGTATTAGTTAATCTAAAGTTACTTCAACAAAAGACTTAGGTGTGTATTTTTATTCCCAACTTAGTTTTAAAATTCATTATAATAATATTATAAATAAAGTTAATTCATTATTTGGGTTTGTTAAACGTTCTTCTAAGGAATTTTCAGATCCCTATGATCTTACATCGTTGTACACTTGTCTTGTAAGACCAAACCTGGAATATGCTAGTCAGGTTTGGTCTCCATTTTACATGGTACACATTGATAGGATCGAGGCAGTACAGAAAAACTTTCTTAGATTTGGTTTACGCCACTTGCCATGGACAAATCCTATTATTTTGGCACCATATGAACAAAGGCTAAAGTTAATTGGTTTGTGTACTTTAAGTTTTAGACGTGAGGTTTCTGATGTTATTTTCATTACAGAGATTGTCAAGTGTTATGTTAAATCTACTTTAATTTCTAGTAAAATTAATATTAGAAATCTTCAACGCCTTCGCTCTTGCAATTTGTATAAAACCTATAATCATAGGACTAATTATGACAAATTTGAAACTATTAATAGGATACTTATTATAGGTAACAAACATAAACTTAACATTGACTTTACACTTTCAAAACATTCCAAAAACAAAAATTATACAATCGCTATTAATATTAGGATTTTTTTTTGTTTTTGTTTCTTGCTGCACTGTAAAGTATATACTTATGTATATGATTTTTAATTTTAATTTTAGTTCTAAGTATATTTATACTTAACAATTATGTAATTTTTATTATAACTTTTATTGTATTTTACAATTTATTATTGTTTACTAGTTATTATATATATTATAAATTTTATGTAAACTGTTTGTGCTAAGCAGTATAAATAAATAAATAAATAAATTTGGTTCATTAAAAAATTCATCATTTATATTCACGTATTTTGGGGCTCTATATAGACCTATAGTATGGAAAGAATAATTTCTACAGCTTAACCTAACACGTAACATCCAAATTTCCTTCCTTAAACAATATTTATTAATGAGACTGGCATTCCAGTTATCTTTACAATAAAGTACAACCCCTCCAGTATGTCTAGGGTGACTATCCACCCTTAGAATGTTATAACCGTTAATTTCTATTAGTGAATCTTCATCGTCGCTTATTAGATGCATTTAAGTACAATATAATACATCAACTTTTCCATTACAAATTAAATTTTCTATTTCTGTAAAATTATTTACCACTCCTTGATTATTTATACATAAACATTCCACATTAATTGGTTGCTACAAAAATATTTTCTTTCTTTCTATTTTTATCTTTCTTAACAAACTCGAACATTCTCTATCTAGCACATTGTGCGATATATTTAAACCAAGGTTCAACGCTTCATTTATCTTTTTATATATAACGCATTTGAACTCATCTGGCGTACAATCCTTTATCAAGTGATTTTCTCCACATTTCCTACATGTTTTTCCTTCAACAGTGCAATTTTCTTTTTTGTGTCCAAAACCCAGGTAATTCACACATCTACGCACATCAAAGCTTTCATATACTCTACAACTGTCCCATGCAATTTTTATTCTACCTAATTCCATTATTTTTTTTAAATCTTCAACATTTACCTCAATAATTGCATTGTATTCATTTTGGGTTCTGTTGGTTTTGTATCCTCGTATATATCTAATATCTCTGCTATATTTAATATTATTTTCTTTACTAACCTTGTTAACAAGCTCCTCTTTTTCGTGGTTTTCGGACATACCAACAATTCAAATTTTTGGCCTTATTTTTTTGGGTATCATTACATCATAATCTTCTTTCGTTAGTTCTTTTGCAGCAGTTTCAAGATTAGCAGTTGATTGTCCATCTTCACAATATATCGTTACTTTCCCATCCTTCTTTTCTACTATTCCATCTATCTTAAAGTTTTCCGCATTTATAGTTTTTTTGACAGCATTCTTAGTCATTTGCGACCCTTGCATTTTTTTTTTTGGTTTTATATATTTACGAATTTTTTTTAGGATCATATCATCATTATGAATATTTTTTTTTTACGAGGGTTGGTGGAAAACTCGAAAGTCACCAAGAGGAACTGCACGAGATTCCTCAGGGTAGTGTTGGACTTTAACCAACCAAAACCACCCCCCTTTTAAAACCAAACTTTAGGATGGAACCGTTAATACAAATGTACAGTTTGGCTTTCGAGATAGGAATGTGGGAAGGATAATTGGGGAAATTGGAATTGGAAATTTGGATTATTGTGGATAGGTAGGAAAATTTGGAGGGACATTTTGAAGAAAGATGTTAATGTTCTTCTTAAACTTAAGTAAATCGTACACATATGAAATACCAACTTTAGGAAACACATACGAAACCCTTATCGCAGCACTGTTTATTAACCTTGAATCGAGTGTCTATTATTATTGTGAATTGTTTTTATTTAATTTGAAACTTGACACTTGCATAAATATTCAGTATGTTTTGTTTTGTTGATATTTTATGCCTAAAAAAAAAATTTTTTTTGTGAGATGTGATGACTAACACAATTAGTAATTAACAGTAAGTTTGTGTTAGATGTGATGACTAACACAATTAGTAATTAACAGTAAGTTTTTGTTTGTTTCTCATGAGAACATCAATAATAATGATGAACAAAAAAAGGAAAAACAATTTATGTATTTTTAACTATAAATATTTTATATTTAAGTTTTTTCCCGTTTTTATTATTAGATTATATTTTTTAAATAATTTGCAAGCAAATTCACTGTAGTATTATTATATTTATGAATTATAATTTTAAAGTTTATAGTTTATTTTATATTATTTTTTTAATTAACCAATATATTTTACCATCCGACAATTTAGAGAAACGACCCGAAAAAATTATTGTAATTATTATTATTTTTATTATTATTATTATTATTATTATTACTATTATTATTGTTATTATTATTATTATTACTATTATTATTATTACTATTAATTATTATTATTATTATTATTATTATTATTACTATTATTATTATTATTTTGAATGAAATACAATATTGTACTAAGTAAATTAGGTTATGTTAAATCAAATGTATGTAATGTAAACTGTTGTTGTAAAATTTTAATGTAGATTTAAAGTAATGTAGATCAGTATAAAAATATTTCAAGTTTATAATACGGAAAATAATTGTACTAAATTTGTAACGATAGTCAAGGTGTAATTAAAGCTATTTTTAGTATTTAATTTATGTATATATAAATATGTAAATTTATAATAATTAGACGGAACAAAATAAACAATTTATCAACAAATAAAACATTAGTCCTTCGAGCCGGATCATTTAACCATAAATGATTAAAAGATAATTGGACAAGCCGATTATATCAACGTAAAAAAAAACAATGACTACTCTTTCTTGTGAAGAAATTCAAAGAGTTAATTTGGAAGAGCTTTTTATAATCAACAGAAATTACAAGAAAGATAGCAAAGACAGGCATTCATTAGAATACTTCGAAAGTCGTCTGGAACGCATTCAAAATATATGGAGACGCTGTGTTGAGAAGCATCCCGAAGTACTGGGGGAAAAGCTAACAATAATACCTTACTCAAGGAATATGAAGAAAGCTATGAAGAAGCAGAAGAACTTTCCTTAGACTTAATAACCAAATTTAAAGGGTTCATTAATGGATATAAGGAACAAAAAGTAAAACCGACAGCAAGACCATCCACGCCAGCTGGAGAAGAGTCTCAATCCACATGAATTATCATTAAGGATAACTTTCAACTAGAAAGAATAAAGATTCCTAGATTTGATGGCAACTATATGAAATGGACTACATCCTATGAATTATTTAAGGAAATGGTTCATAAAAATAACGAGATTTGCAATGTCCAAAAAATGCAATATCTCAAATCTGTACTTACTGACGAAGCAAGTAATCTAATAAAACATTTGTCAGTAAGTGAAGAAAATTATAAAACATCTTGGGAGTTGTTAATAAACCGATTTGCAAATAAACGAGTTATTCTTTCATTACATTTGCATGCAATTACATCTGCTGCATTTACTAAAGCGGAAAATGCTAACAGCTATAAAGGGTTACTTGACGCTACAACCGAATCATTAGCAGGAATTAAAGGATTAAGGCAATCTACAGAATCCTGGGGACCTATAGTGGTATTTCAACTGAAGATGTCGATCAATCTCTGAGAAAATTCTGTGAACAAGAAGAAATGGAATACCGTATTGAACCCCCAGTTCAGGACTTACTAGCAGAAGAGATTTATAAACAAGATGTCCAACGTTTACCATCAGGCATATATCAAGTAAGTTTACCGTTCGAATTGATACCAGGTGCAGAGTTAGAAGGTACTCGTTCAAGAGCATTGCAAAGACTATATCAATTAGGGCGCAGGTTTAAATTAAATTCTGAGTTAAAGGATGATTATAACAAGGTTATAGATGAATATATTCAATTAAAGCATATTGAAGAAGTACCACTAAATGAAATCAACAAGGTCAATTACTATCTTCCACATCATGTTGTATTGAAGGCTAACAGTTCAACAACCAAAACTAGAGTAGTTTTTGATGCATCTGCCACATCACCATCTGGAAAATCGCTGAACGATTTTTTATTATCTGGCCCAACCATACAAGAATCTATTTACGATATCTTAATGCGGTGGAGAATATATAAATCTGCAATTACTGGCGCCAGAACATCCAAGTTGAAGCCAGAACATCGCGATTTTCACAGAATAGTGTGGAGAAAACATCCAACTGATAACGTTAAAGATTATAGATTGAAGACTGTAACCTTTGGAGTCGCGTCAGCTCCATTCCTAGCAATAAGAACTTTACATGAAGTAGCACAGTCGGTGAAACTAGAAAACCAAAAAATTGCAGACATCATTCTTAACGAATTTTATGTAGATGATTTAATGACAGGTGCTCATACTCTGGAAGAAGCTCAGCATATTAGAGAAGGTCTTACCAAAATCCTTTACGGAAATGGGCAGCACATGATAATAATTTATTATCAAAAATATTAGAAACAGATCGGGAATTACAATTACCACTGGATTCGGAAAAGGGAGTGCAAGTGAAAACATTAGGATTGTATTATTACCAACTGATGCCTTTTTTTATAAGGTGGTCCCACAAAAGCAGGAAAAGAATCTTCATACGAGAAGGTCAATATTATCAGAAATATCTAAACTCTTTGATCCTCTTGGTTGGTTGCAACCAATACTTATACAGGGTCATTATTGCAACATTTATGGCAAACACAAATTGATTAGGATTGCCCTTTGCCAGATTATTTACAAAATCATGGAATAACTTACGTAATGATCTTTACAATATTCAAGGAATTAATATATCTTGCTGGATAAACTACGAGCCCGGAGGTGTAATACAATTACATGGATTTGCAGATGCTTTTATGATAGCTTATGCTGCAGTTATCTACATTAGATTTGAAAAGCCAGATGGTAAAATCATAACCAATTTGTTATCTTCAAAGTCAAAGGTAGCTCAGATAAAAACAGTGTAAATTCCACGCTTATGTGGAGCTCAACTTTTACTACAACTTATGAAGCAAGTATCTAAGGCATTCAAATGGACAGATATAAACAAATTTTTTTGCACTAACTCGACAATTGTCTTATCATTGCTTAGCCAACATCCGAATAAATGGAAAACTTATGTAGCAAATAGAGTTAGTTATATTTTATCTAACTCAATACGTTCACAATGGCGCCACGTTCAAAGTAAGGATAATCCAGCTGATATCGCATTACGAGGCATGAGTGCGAGTCAAAAAAAAAAAATAAATATATTAAAAATAAATAAAAAATTTATTCAATAAGCAAATGTAGCAGATAAATTAATATAATAATATTTTGGTGCACCAGTGCTAATAATATATCAGCTCAAATAAATTTTATACCTAAATAATATAATCTTAATAATATATGTATTCATAAAGGTTGTGTTTATCTGAAGTCATTATAAATGCGTTCAATTATATATCAACAGTACATATGTAAATATCGGTCTTATTTTTACATGATACAAAAATTCTAATTTTCCAAAAATTTACATGATAAAATAATAAACAACAAATAAAATAATCTGGTTAAATTATAAAATTTTTGATTTTTGTAATTGATTTAATTACTAAACATAATATAAAAAGTATGAATATTTGTTGAACATTAAATTTAATCTTAATTATAACTCAATCAATATAAAATATAAAAACTAAATACAAATTTAAATATAACCAAATAAGTACTCAATGAACTAAACATAAAAATTATTGTAAATATTTTTTTCACTTTTAATCCAAATTTAATCAAAAAACCAAAACATTAATTATAAATTATAATTTAGTAATCAAAGTAAAATCGGTGCTGTTTAAATTTAATACACGCGGTAAACTAAAAAACAAATTGTTTATTTTGACAACTATTCTTATATGTTACTCAAGTGTATTAACCAATCAATAAATCAACTAATTAAGAAGTAAATTATCCTTAAGGCATCTGACGGCATAATCTGTAAAACCAATAAAATTAAAATAAAAATAACTGACGATTATTAATTTTAATAAATTGTAAATTAATAAATAATTTCTAATTTATAATAATAACAATATCAATAATAATTCATGAATTTATAAAATAATAACTTAATAATATCCAATTATTAACAATTAATTTATTATAACATACATAAATAATAAATATTATTATAATATAATACAAATAATTCATTTTATTTAATTAAACATAATCAATTTTATTTTATTAAACATTAAAACTGAGTAACTAAATTTAATTTATTAATATAATTCAAACTTTATACCATAAATAAATTTTAAATCGGAATGAATGTGATATATTGACGAGGAATACACAAAGGCCGCTGAAGATTCCACCATATTTTTTTTCTTTTTTCCGGCTGGTTGATAAGTTGCAAATACTGGATCATCTAATTCTATTTCAAACTCATTAATTTTAGTTTTCGCTAATTTTATATTTTTTTTATTCAACTTTTAATTTTGGAACTTCATAATTTTAATTATATTTTGATTTCACTTGTTTTTAGTTTTAAGCTTTGTTTACAATTTTGGTTTTTTATTAATATTTTTATTTCCTTTTATTTCCTTGTTATAAATTTAGATTTAGTTCAATTAACTTTTAAATTCAATTTTTATTAACATTAATTTTGTTTTAAGTTTTGATTATTATTAATTAAATTAATTTGTTTTCATTTTAAATTTTCATCAAACATTGTAAATTCAAATTAAATGTCAATAAAAAGGCACGCTATCCAACCTTCCTTTTCTCCCATATATAATTTCTAAGCAGCCTTTAGTAAACAAACCGTTTGCTCTTTTCTAATTTATTTAATTAATGCTGCATTATTTCTTTTTACTAAATTTTTATCATATATAAGTGGGAAAAAGAAATTTATATGATATAAGAAGGTTTGTGTCTATGCTATTTAAGTGGTGAATATGGTAAAGTATTTCTTATGTACGATAAGGTACTAAAAACGGTCGTACCTCGAATTTCGTTTGACTTGTTCACCACTTATTTGGTTCAGTTATTTTTTTTTGTCCGTCTGTTCGAGTTTAACGTTTGGTGTTCCTTTTTTTTTTTTTTGTTTTGTTTTTGTTTGGGTAAATTTTCTTTAAATTTAATTTAAATTCAAACTTTATTTTTGTTTTATTTTTATTTTTTTTTAATTTTAACTATAATTAAGTTTTCCCAGTCCCATTTCGTTGCAAATTGTAATAATGTCCGTCAACTTTACAATTAACTTTTGTAATATTAGAGGTTTAGCGAGCAATTTCCAATCAGTTGAAGCCCACCTACACTCAGAAAGACCAACTATATTAGCCCTAAGTGAAACTCAAGTTATAGGCGATGATACTAATTATAGTATCAACGGCCATACTTTCGTTCCGCTCTTTATTTCTCATCGAGGTGTCGCTTTATATATACGTTCCGACGTAGCTTTCAACTCTCTTCTCGATTATAAAAGCTCCAACCTAATTTTCCATGATCTTTGGGTTAAACTCCGAGTTGAAAAAGCTACAATATTTTTCTGTTTTATATACAGATTTCCCCAAGCCAACAAGCTAGAAGCAACTGTGGTAATTGAAAAACTATCCGACGATATTAATAAAATTTTGGAAAAAAATCCAGAATGTGAGATAGCCGTCACCGGAGATTTTAATATCCACAACAAAAACTGGCTCCATTTCTCTAGTCACAACTCACCGGAACTTTCTCAACTTGTTAAGAGCCCTACTAGAATTCCAGACCGTTACAACCACAACGAGCATCTTTTGGATTTGTTCCTGACCACAAATCCAGAAAAATATAACCTTTCTGTTAGCTCTCCAATTGGGGGCTCTGATCATTGCCTTGTAAAAACAAGCTTTTCAACAAATACATTGGCCAGTCAAAATCATATTCCTAAAAGACTAGTTTGGCACTACAACAGGGCTGACTGTGGGGTCTGAACAGTTTTTTGGCTGATTTTGATTGGTCGATGTGTTTCCGTCACAGAAACGTTGCCTTTGCTAGAGATGCCATTAGTAAAATAATTATGCTAGGTATGAAACTCTTTATACACAGCTCTTTTAAACCGTTTAAATCAAGTTCCAAGCCATGGTTTAATGACATCTGTAGGAAAGCAATTGAATCTAAAGAGGAGCATTTTAAAAAGTATAAGGCCATTGTATCCGAGTCCTCACTTGCGGACTATAAAGCGGCTAGGAACAATTGCAAGAGAATTATCAATCAGCAAAAGTTTCTTTATAACCAAAGGTTGAGACAGAAAATAATTAATCTCCCTCACTACAATCGCTCCTTTTGGACTTTTGCAAAAAGTGTGAAGAACAACTCAATTACCTCCAGTATACCCTTCTGTTGATCCTACTAAGGTTAAAATCCTTCAAAGAGTATACTTCAGGTCTCGTGCTGTAGTGAAAGTGCTAACGAATCTGAATGTTACAAAGTCCACAGGTCCTGATGGAATTCCAGCTATGGTTCTCAAACATATAGCCTCTCCCATTTCGAAACCTCTGCGCAATCTTTTCGCACTCTCATTTTCGACTGGTAAATATCCCAGTCAATGGAAAGTTGCGCACGTTTCTCCAATTCCCAAAAAAGGTGACAAAAGCGACCCTTCAAACTACCGACAAATCGCCATCACTTCGGTCCTCTCCAAAATTATGGAATTTTGGTAAACAAAAGGCTTTTGAGATACCTGAATAGCTCGCATATTTTAAGCGATCGCTAATACGGCTTTCGCAGCCATCGATCTACAGGTGATCTTTTAACTTGTCTCTGCGAGAAGCTCAACACCAGCATACATTGTTCCTGTGAATCTGAGGTTGTAACTCTCGATATGTCAAAGGCCTTTGATCGAGTATGGCATTCTGCTATTATGAGCAAATGTCAGGCAATTGGGTTGGGAAGCTCTTTCTATGCATGGATTGAGGATTTGCTTTCGAATCGTCGTATTCGTATCCTGTCGACAGTTTTATGTCTGATACTCATAAAATAAATGCTGGCGTTCCACAAGGCTCTGCCTTATCTCCCACTATCCTCTTAATTTTTATTAACGACCTACTCAGTTATACCCTCAATCCAATCCATAGTTTTGCCGATGACATCACTCTGGTGGCATCTTTTGGCGAGGAATACACAAAGGCCGCTGAAGATTCCACCATATTTTTTTTCTTTTTTCCGGCTGGTTGATAAGTTGCAAATACTGGATCATCTAATTCTATTTCAAACTCATTAATTTTAGTTTTCGCTAATTTTATATTTTTTTTATTCAACTTTTAATTTTGGAACTTCATAATTTTAATTATATTTTGATTTCACTTGTTTTTAGTTTTAAGCTTTGTTTACAATTTTGGTTTTTTATTAATATTTTTATTTCCTTTTATTTCCTTGTTATAAATTTAGATTTAGTTCAATTAACTTTTAAATTCAATTTTTATTAACATTAATTTTGTTTTAAGTTTTGATTATTATTAATTAAATTAATTTGTTTTCATTTTAAATTTTCATCAAACATTGTAAATTCAAATTAAATGTCAATAAAAAGGCACGCTATCCAACCTTCCTTTTCTCCCATATATAATTTCTAAGCAGCCTTTAGTAAACAAACCGTTTGCTCTTTTCTAATTTATTTAATTAATGCTGCATTATTTCTTTTTACTAAATTTTTATCATATATAAGTGGGAAAAAGAAATTTATATGATATAAGAAGGTTTGTGTCTATGCTATTTAAGTGGTGAATATGGTAAAGTATTTCTTATGTACGATAAGGTACTAAAAACGGTCGTACCTCGAATTTCGTTTGACTTGTTCACCACTTATTTGGTTCAGTTATTTTTTTTTGTCCGTCTGTTCGAGTTTAACGTTTGGTGTTCCTTTTTTTTTTTTTGTTTTGTTTTTGTTTGGGTAAATTTTCTTTAAATTTAATTTAAATTCAAACTTTATTTTTGTTTTATTTTTATTTTTTTTTAATTTTAACTATAATTAAGTTTTCCCAGTCCCATTTCGTTGCAAATTGTAATAATGTCCGTCAACTTTACAATTAACTTTTGTAATATTAGAGGTTTAGCGAGCAATTTCCAATCAGTTGAAGCCCACCTACACTCAGAAAGACCAACTATATTAGCCCTAAGTGAAACTCAAGTTATAGGCGATGATACTAATTATAGTATCAACGGCCATACTTTCGTTCCGCTCTTTATTTCTCATCGAGGTGTCGCTTTATATATACGTTCCGACGTAGCTTTCAACTCTCTTCTCGATTATAAAAGCTCCAACCCAATTTTCCATGATCTTTGGGTTAAACTCCGAGTTGAAAAAGCTACAATATTTTTCTGTTTTATATACAGATTTCCCCAAGCCAACAAGCTAGAAGCAACTGTGGTAATTGAAAAACTATCCGACGATATTAATAAAATTTTGGAAAAAAATCCAGAATGTGAGATAGCCGTCACCGGAGATTTTAATATCCACAACAAAAACTGGCTCCATTTCTCTAGTCACAACTCACCGGAACTTTCTCAACTTGTTAAGAGCCCTACTAGAATTCCAGACCGTTACAACCACAACGAGCATCTTTTGGATTTGTTCCTGACCACAAATCCAGAAAAATATAACCTTTCTGTTAGCTCTCCAATTGGGGGCTCTGATCATTGCCTTGTAAAAACAAGCTTTTCAACAAATACATTGGCCAGTCAAAATCATATTCCTAAAAGACTAGTTTGGCACTACAACAGGGCTGACTGTGGGGTCTGAACAGTTTTTTGGCTGATTTTGATTGGTCGATGTGTTTCCGTCACAGAAACGTTGCCTTTGCTAGAGATGCCATTAGTAAAATAATTATGCTAGGTATGAAACTCTTTATACACAGCTCTTTTAAACCGTTTAAATCAAGTTCCAAGCCATGGTTTAATGACATCTGTAGGAAAGCAATTGAATCTAAAGAGGAGCATTTTAAAAAGTATAAGGCCATTGTATCCGAGTCCTCACTTGCGGACTATAAAGCGGCTAGGAACAATTGCAAGAGAATTATCAATCAGCAAAAGTTTCTTTATAACCAAAGGTTGAGACAGAAAATAATTAATCTCCCTCACTACAATCGCTCCTTTTGGACTTTTGCAAAAAGTGTGAAGAACAACTCAATTACCTCCAGTATACCCTTCTGTTGATCCTACTAAGGTTAAAATCCTTCAAAGAGTATACTTCAGGTCTCGTGCTGTAGTGAAAGTGCTAACGAATCTGAATGTTACAAAGTCCACAGGTCCTGATGGAATTCCAGCTATGGTTCTCAAACATATAGCCTCTCCCATTTCGAAACCTCTGCGCAATCTTTTCGCACTCTCATTTTCGACTGGTAAATATCCCAGTCAATGGAAAGTTGCGCACGTTTCTCCAATTCCCAAAAAAGGTGACAAAAGCGACCCTTCAAACTACCGACAAATCGCCATCACTTCGGTCCTCTCCAAAATTATGGAATTTTGGTAAACAAAAGGCTTTTGAGATACCTGAATAGCTCGCATATTTTAAGCGATCGCTAATACGGCTTTCGCAGCCATCGATCTACAGGTGATCTTTTAACTTGTCTCTGCGAGAAGCTCAACACCAGCATACATTGTTCCTGTGAATCTGAGGTTGTAACTCTCGATATGTCAAAGGCCTTTGATCGAGTATGGCATTCTGCTATTATGAGCAAATGTCAGGCAATTGGGTTGGGAAGCTCTTTCTATGCATGGATTGAGGATTTGCTTTCGAATCGTCGTATTCGTATCCTGTCGACAGTTTTATGTCTGATACTCATAAAATAAATGCTGGCGTTCCACAAGGCTCTGCCTTATCTCCCACTATCCTCTTAATTTTTATTAACGACCTACTCAGTTATACCCTCAATCCAATCCATAGTTTTGCCGATGACATCACTCTGGTGGCATCTTTTGGTTTTTTAAAAAAATCGAATGCTACTTCAACCGCAATCAGTTTAAAAAGGGAAATTATGGCTAGTTCAGTTAACCACGACCTAGCGAAAATAGCTGATTGGGGTGTTAAAAACAGAGTTGAGTTCAACACCTCCAAAACTCAAAGCTGTCAGATCTCCTGCAAAAGGGATCAATCCATACCAATTCTACAGTTCCAAGGGGAAAATATACAGCGGTCTGCAAATTTAAACATTTTAGGCATGCAGCTTAATCTAAAAATGTTGTGGAATGGGCATATTTTTGATATAGCCAAAAATGCTGCCAAATGTTTAGGTTTTCTTTTTCGCTGTAAAGCTTATTTTTCTCCTAGTGATCTGGCCACTATCTATAAAGCATATATTCGACCGAAGATGGATTATAATTCTCACTTATGGGCAGGCGCTGCTCAAACATCATTAGGTTACCTGCACAAAATCCAAAATCGCGTCTTACGCCTGATTGGCGACCCTACTGTTCAGGGTACCTTTACTTCTCTTAACTCACGTCGAAATATTGGAGCTTTATCTCTCTTTTATAGATATCTTAGGTAACGACACTTGTTCTATTGAATTGAAATCAATAATGCCTCCACGTAAACAATTCCAACGCAACACTAGGGGAGCCTCAAGTGCTCATTTCAACACCATGGAAATTCCTAGGTGGTTTAAAACTGGTTATGAAAACTCTTTTATTGTAAGAACCGCTAAAATGTGGAATATGCTTCCATCCAACGTGTACCCCTCTGATTCTAATGGTGCATTATACAATTTACAACTTTTCAAAACGAACCTATTCAGGTTTTGTCTCCAATTTACCCGCCAATTCTCTTTTAAATTCATATTTCCCCTGAACACGTCTGCTTCTGGCTCAAACCTACAATAATTTTGTAAAAAGAAAAATTTTCCTACGGTTTACAGGCAGCGTGTAAAAAAAAAAAAAAAAAATTAGGACAACAACAACTGTGGTAGAAAGGAACGGAGTGGCACACTAAAGCCTTCTGGCCACATATAAAAGACATGACGCCTCATACTAATTTTGAAGCAAGAACTGTAACTTTAAACACTGTTGTCAATCTTCCAGAATCTGAATGGATCATTCGGTATTCATCTTTTACTAGACAGATTCGAATAACGGCTTTGTGTTTGCGATTCAAGAACAATTCACTTATTCCAAGGGCAAAACGAACCAATTACTTATCAACGGAAGAATTAAGTACAGCTGAGAAAACTTGCGCACAGCTCATGCAAACCCTCTTTTTCAAAGATGAAATTGAGCAATTAAAAGGTAATAAAGGGATAAAACTATCAAGTCAAATCAAATCTCTTAATCCTTTCTTTTCTTCAAACGGAATCCTCAGGGTGGGCGGTAGATTAACCCTCGCGCCAATATCATATGAACAAAAACATGCAATAATAATTGATGGACGCCCATATTTAGCAATTTCGATCATCAGATACTATCACGAAAAATGTTACATTCAGGCACGAAAGCTACACAACCTGCCATCCGTTTAAAATATTGGATTATTAATGGAATCACAGTAATCAAACGCATACTTCGAAAGTGTTTGGTATATTTTTCAAAATCAACTCAAAACAAATCATGGAATCGCTACCGGAGACCAGAGTATCACCTGGCAGACCTTTTTCATCTGTAGGACTTGATTTTGGTTATCCAATATTTATTAAATTTAGCTGTGGACGAGGAGCGAAATCGTGCAAAGCGTTTATTGCACTCTTTGTTTGTCTTTCTACAAAATCCAATACATCTGGAGTTAGTTACAGATTTCACAAGTGATGCATCCTTAGCAGACGGCGTATTTCTCATTGCCAGGCGAGGATTATGTACAAACATTTACTCAGATCAAGGAACAAACTTCGTTGGTGCTAATAATATTCTAAAGAAAACATATCTTAATTCAGGAGATGTACTTGCAAATGAAAAAATGAATTGGCATTTTATTCCACCTGGAAGTCCCCATTTTGGTGGAGTATGGGAGGCTGGCATTAAATCAACAAAACGACTTCTCAAAAAAGTTTTAGGTGAACAACTCCTGACATATCAAGAAATGGTTACTCTTTTAACGCAAATAGAATCATGTTTGAACTCTAGACCAATTTGCTCTTCGAGTAATGATTGCAATGATTTAGAAGCACTCGCCCTGGTGTAAGGGCATTTCCTTATAGGTCAACATTTGTATGCTGCTCCTGAAACACTTGGGTTACAAGGAAGGAAATGGAAATTATTACAACAACTATAAAACTCCTTTTGGGAGTGTTGGACTAAGGAGTACATAAGTTCATTACAGGAACGAAATAAATGGAAACAATCAAAGGAAAACATAAAACTAGATCAATTAGTTCTTATAAAGGAAGAAAGATTTTCATCAAACAAATGGCCATTAGGAAGAATCGTGGAAATACATCCAGAAGAAGACGGTATTGTAAGGATAGTTTCAATAAAAACGAACAAACGAAATACACAGAGAAATATGACTAAAATATGCCCACTACCAAATGATGAACCACATGATGATACAAGCAAGATTGTTATCAATAAATCTCAAACATCTTCTAAGGACAATCTAAATTTATGGACAACAACTTTCTTCATGTTATCATTATTCATTTTTATTATTATTATTGCTATTACGATTATTATTATTATTATTAAAATTATGGAACATTGCAGATCAAGCTGGAAGAAGGTGCAGGCCGAAGTTGCTGAAGCCGAGGCAACGGCCAAAATACTGGCTTCTTGTTCAGTGGAGGGGGCGGATAATAAGCGGCAGAGGTCTGACGGGCAGACCCGGTCGAAAGCCAGGACAAACGCGGGGACTGGAAGCAGGCCCACCGCAAAAAGAAACGGAAAAGGCTGTAGTCGCGAAGGCTACGTCTGCAGTCAGTGCCAAAGCGACAGCGGGCACCAAAACCGTGACCCATGCCAAGACTGTGGAGGGTATTAAGGCGGCGGAGCAGAGCAGAGTTTGGAATCGGGTGCTAAAGATCAAACCCGAGGCAGTGCTGTTTAGGTCCAGATATGGTCATGTGCCGACGTCCTGGCGGGTATACGGGCCACTGTGAATCCAGAGGATTCGGGAACAAACGTCAAGGCGATACGGCAGACAAAGAGTGGAGGAAAATGTGGGCAATCTTTAAGACATGATCCTTGGTGCTTCTGGTGGCTTGGTGGTGGGGGGCGATTTCAATGCCAAGGCTTTGCAATGGGGGATGGAGTATCCGGACGCTAGAGGTGGCTACGTTTTGGAAATGGCGGCTAAGTCAGGTTTACTCGTTTACTCGCAGTGCGCTAGAAGCCGGGATGAAATTGTCCGTTGGTCTGCCGATCACAAGGCCAAGAAAAAGAAGCTTCGTTGGGCCATCAGCGGCAGTAAGACTCGGTGTCTAAGGAAGCTGAGATAGAAAGTCGAGACAGAACCATGGGGTTTGGGTTACAAAATTGTTACTCAAAAGCTTGGTATGAGAGGTAGTGCGCCCCCCCATGGATGGTGCTTCCACGGAGTGAATAGTCCATGGACTGTTCCCTGCGCACCCGGCGCGGATGTGAAGGAGTGCGGACTCCTGACGCGAGATTGTCTATTTCTCCATGAAGGAGCTTAAAACCGCCGTTTGCTCCTTCAAGCCAATGAGAGCACCCAGGCTGGTTGGATTACCGAAAGAAATATGGAAACTAGTGTTACGGGGTTTTTCTGAATTCTTACTTAATATGTACAATGCGCGTCTTTCAGCGGGGGTCTTCCCTT
>OX352772.1:110596089-110598589 GCA_947095535.1 Poecilobothrus nobilitatus
ACTAATTTTTGATTAAATGCTGTACAGAAATGTGAATATGTTTTCTAATTTAATTGATTAAGTTTAAGTATTTTTAAATATAATGATATTTATTGTACATATTTCAATGATATTTTATTTGAAACATGTTATACACATGCATCTTATATAGGTAGACCACATGTCTACGAACGAAAAATGTTATGTTGTTAAGACTTAAACACAGTATTCTTAAGTTACTTAATAAGGTTATTATAATTACTATATTATATATTAGAAATTTACAATTGAAAGGTTTTTATGGAATATTAGAAACAGTATAGATAAAAAGTAAAGAGTATTGGAAATATCTTTTTAATAGTAATAACACAAATTAGGCAAAATATTATTAATAAGTGCTCGTGCGAAAATGGGTTAACAAACGTTAACAAACATTTTGTCACAGGCTTTGTTTAGAACCATAAATTCATCCTACCAAATTAGACAGAAATTAGAAACAAAATTTTTTTTTTTGACAGTCTAACATGTCGAAATGGGTAAATGTATCACAACAAAATTTATTGAATGAGTTTGTGTACCAAAGTGCAATACTTGTACAAATTTTCAATTGGTCAAATCGTTTAAGCACAACAACAAAAAGACCTACACTTTTGTAAATTTTGTATAAAGACCTACATTTTTGTAAATTTCAATTCAATTGGCAAAAACCGTTTAAGCGCGACAACAAAGAAATTGAAAAACTTCATTGAGTCCTGGTGCCGAAACGGGTAAATGGATCGTAACCAAATCAACTCAGTGAGCTCTTGAGCTACACTTTGATAAATTTTTAACTCAATTGGTCAAACAGTTTAAGTGCGACAACTAAGTAAATTACAAAACTTCACTGACCCTTGGTGTCGAAACGGGTTAATGGATCATAACCAAATCAAGTCGGTGAGCTCCTGTGATAAAGAGCTACACTATTGTAAATTTTCGACTTAATTGATCAAACCGTTGAAGCAGGACAATAGAAAAATTGAATAAACTTCGTTTGGCTCTCCTGCCGAACGGGTTAACGGAACTTCATGAAAATTTGTCACAGCCTTTTTTTCGGACCATAAAACCACCATACAAAATTGGACATAAATCGGAAACAAAAAGTTTTTTGGAAACCCACCGGGCCGAATCCGGGTAACATATTGTATTCAAATTTCTTCGATACCCGTCCAAAACTAAGAACAACATTTGTACAACTTTTTAACTTAATCGATCAAACCGTTTAGGCAGGACAACGAAAAAACGAAAAAGCTATATATGGCTCTCGGGCCGCAATGGGTTAATGAACCAAAACATCATATAGCCTATAACACTTTCCGGTGTCGTAGAAATGTTCCTGCAAAATTTAGTTGCAATCGGGCTGTTGTTTTTTCCGTGAAAAGGGCACAAACAAACAAACAAACAAACAGAATTTCTGCTTTATATATTAGACTAGCAGAGTACCCGGCGTTCCCCGGAGTATTTTATTGGCTTTATGAAATAAAAATTATTAACTTTTGTTTCTGCGTTAATATAATTTAATTAATATAGGTAACTTATTACTATGCATTTACAGATGCTGGTAGTTTATATTCTATTTTTTATTAGATTTAGTTTAATTGAATAAACAGAGCCAAGAATTAGAGACAATTCTTCTACAAAAAATTTTTAAAGGAATCAATAATCTATTGAGTACACAATTACGGCGAAGTGAATTCCCACAATATATTCTTTAATACCGAAACATAAAATCGTATTTAAATTATAAAAGACCATGATGTAATCAATTTTTTTTTGTAAGTAATGTCACTTCATGTTTTGGTGAATTATCCTTTTAAGCACATTTTGATAAATTTGTTATTAAGTTCGCTCTGTCCCTCCGTCTGTTAAAACTTATATACTGTTTAATAAAGAGCAATGAAATATTATCTATGCATAGGTCTCTTAAAAGAGTAATGTTGAAGAACAACTTTTTTATGTACCCTCACACCTGGAGATCCTACAGCACCGACAGCTCTTCAAATTTTGAAAAAACTTCTTTTTAAATGCGTACATTTCAGGTTCTGTTTAACATATTTTCAATATAAAAAATACATGATTGTTTTTTACCTTTATAAATCAACCAGAATTTTTTTACGTTTAGTTTTTCTAATTATGTTTCCAAATTGATTGGTTAAAAATATGTGTAAAAATTGTATATGGATAAGAATGTAAGGTTTTCTGTTCTTTAAATATGTATGTACTCATTTTTGATTAAATGATGTACAGAAATGTTTATATGTTTTCTAATTTAATAGATTAAGTTTATAGTATTTTTAAATATACGGATATTATACATACTACATGTACATATTTCAATTATATTTTATGGGAAACATGTTATACAAATGCATCTTATATAGGTAGACCACATGTAAGGAATGCATTTCTGAATGATGACATGATGATTGTCTAATGTAGGAGATTGTTTCTGTTTTTCAACAACGGCCGAAAATGTTATGTTGTT
>OX352772.1:110601089-110608589 GCA_947095535.1 Poecilobothrus nobilitatus
TCTTATTATTCTTATTGTTCTTATTATTATTATTCTTATTATTCTTGTTATTGTTATTATTATTCTTATTATTCCTATTAATCTTATCATTCTTATTATTCTAATTAATCTTATTATTCTTATTATTATTATTTTTATTATTATTATTATTATTAATATTATTATTATTATGATTTTTTTATTATTATTATTATTATTAATATTATTATTATTATTATCATTATTATTATTATTATTATTATTATTATTATTATTATTATTATTATTATTATTATTATTATTATTATTATTATTATTATTATTATTATTATTATTATTATTATTATTATTATTATTATTATTATTATTATTATTATTATTATTATTATTTTTATTCTTATTATTCTTGTTGTTATTATTATTATTATTATTATTAATATTATTAGTATTATTATTATTCTTGTTATTCTTATTATTCTTATTAATCTTATTATTCTTATTATTCTCATTATTATTATTCTTATTATTCTTGTTATTATTATTATTATTATTAATATTATTATCAATTATTATTATTATTATTAATATTATTATTATTATTATTAATTATTATTATTATTAATTATTATTATTATTGTTATTATTATTATTTTTTTTTTTTCTTTATTTTATTTAATTTCTTGATAAAACAAAATAGAAAATTAACAATTATTTATATGTTTTTGTAGATCTTAGCCTAAACTGTCTGATCTTATAAGATTGTGACATTGAGTTTCACATATTTAAATTCATTTCAAAATTACAAAACAATAAAAAAAAAAATTAAAAATTTGATTAAAAAATTAAAAGAAAGAAATTAAAAATTACAAAAATCAAAAAAAAAGCCAAAAAAAATTATAATTAAGTGATAAAAATAAATAATAAAATCAAAAAAAAAAAGAAGAAACAAGATGTATATATTATAATTTTACTAGCAGAGTACCCGGCGTTGCCCAGAGTATTTTATTGGCTTTATGAAATAAAAATTATTAACTTTTGTTTCTGCGTTAATATAATTTAATTAATATAGTTAACTTATTACTATGCATTTACAGATGCTGGTAGTTTATATTCTATTTTTTATTAGATTTAGTTTAATTGAATAAACAGAGCCAAGAATTAGAGACAATTCTTCTACAAAAAATTTTTAAAGGAATCAATAATCTATTGAGTACACAATTACGGCGAAGTGAATTCCCACAATATATTCTTTAATACCGAAACATAAAATCGTATTTAAATTATAAAAGACCATGATGTAATCAATTTTTTTTTTGTAAGTAATGTCACTTCATGTTTTGGTGAATTATCCTTTTAAGCACATTTTGAAAAATTTGTTATAAAGTTCGTTCTGTCCCTCCGTCTGTTAAAACTTATATACTGTTTAATAAAGAGCAATGAAATATTAACTATGCATAGGTCTCTTAAAAGAGTAATGTTGTAGAACAACTTTTTTATGTACCCTCACAGTTGGAGATCCTACAGCACCGACAGCTCTTCAAATTTTGAAAAAACTTTTTTTTAAATGCGTACATTTCAGGTTCTGTTTAACATATTTTCAATATAAAAAATACATGATTGTTTTTTACCTTTATAAATCAACCAGAATTTTTTTACGTTTAGTTTTTCTAATTATGTTTCCAAATTGATTGGTTAAAAATATGTGTAAAAATTGTATATGGATAAGAATGTAAGGTTTTCTGTTCTTTAAATATGTATGTACTCATTTTTGATTAAATGATGTACAGAAATGTGAATATGTTTTATAATTTAATTGATTAAGTTTATAGTATTTTTAAATATACGGATATTATACATACTACGTGTACATATTTCAATTATATTTTATGGGAAACATGTTATACACATGCATCTTATATAGGTAAACCACATGTAAAGACCACATGTAAGTAATGCATTTCTGAATGATGACATGATGATTGTCTAATGTAGGAGATTGTTTCTGTTTTTTAACAACGGCCGAAAATGTTATGTTGTTAAGACTTAAACACAATATTCTTAAGATACTTAATAAGGTTAGTTTAATTACTGTTCTATATTAGAAATTTGCATTGAAAGGTTTTTATGGAATATTAGAAACAGTATAGATAAAAGTAAAGAGTGTTGGAAATATCGTTTTAATAATAATAACAATACACAAAATTAGGCAAAATATTATTAATTAGTGATCGTGCGGAAATGAGTTAACAAACATTAACAAACATTTTGTTACAGCCTTTATTTAGAACCATAAATTCATCCTGCCAAATTAGACAGAAATTAGAAACAAAAATTTTTTTTTGACAGTCTATCGTGTCGAAATGTGTTAATGTATCACAACAAAATTTATTGAATGAGTTTGTGTGCCAAAGTGCAATACTTGTACAAATTTTCAATTGGTCAAATCGTTTAAGCACAACAACAAAAAATGAGAATTTCATGGCCTGAAACATGATGGGTTAATCTATCGTAACCAAATCAACTCAGAAAGCTTTTGCTATAAAGACCTACACTTTTGTAAATTTTCAGCTCAATTGGTAAAACCGTTTAAGTGCGAGAACAAAGAAATTAAAAAAATTTATTGAGTCCTGGTGCCGAAACGGGTTAATGGATCGTAACCAAATCAACTCAGTAAGCTCCTGTTGTAAAGAGTTGCACTTTGATAAATTTTCAACTCAATTGGTCAAACAGTTTAAGTGCGACAACTAAGTAAATTACAAAACTTCACTGACCCCTGGTGCCGAAACGGATTAATGGATCGTAACCAAATAAACTCAATGAGCTCCTGTGATAAAGAGCTGCACTATCGTAAGTTTTCAACTCAATTGGTCAAACCGTTTAAGCAGGACAACAGAAAAATTTAATGAACTTCGTTCGGCTCTCCTGCCCAAACGGGTTACGGGATCTTCATAAAAATTTGTCACAGGCTATTTTTCAGACCATAAAACCACCATGCAAAATTGGACATAAATCGGAAACAAAAAATTATTTGGAAGCCCGCCGGGCCAAATCCGGGTAACATATTGAATCCAAATTTCTTCGGTACCCGTCCAATGATAAGAAGAATATTTGTCCAAATTTTCAACTCAATCGATCAAACCGTTTAGGCAGGACAACGAAAAAATGAAACGGCTTTAAATGGCTCTCGGGCCGCACTGGGTTAATGAACCGAAACGCGATATAGCCTATAACACTTTTCGGGGTCGTAGGAACGTTTCTGCAAAATTTGGTTGTAATCGGACTGGTGGTATTTACGTGAAAAGGGCACAAACAAACAAACAAACAGAATTTCTTCCTTATTTATTAGATATTCTGATGCTATTACTATTATTTCAATTGCTTATCAAGTCAATAAAGTTGCCCGAAAATTACAATGATCACACAATTATAATACATCAGCTAACTAATCAAACTTATCATTTGTAAAATTTATTTGTTTTACTTTACAAATCTACATATTTACAAAAAAATATTTTCTATTAAAAATTTTAAATAACAAAATTTAAATAATAAAATAATATAAATATATACATATATATATGTTTGAACTACGAACAAACGAGTGTGCAAAAATTGTAACGATGAATTTTTAAATTAAGAAATTTTCCGATTTTTCAATTGAGAATTATTATCTAGAATTAGTGAGAATTCTTTCCGAATTTTTTTTTTTTAAATATATAGATGTTTTCATTTTTTAAATTCAGTAGTTAGTTCATTAAATTCCTTTAAACAATTGTATAAACAGTTGTTTTTTTGTTTATCAGTCTTGAATAGTGATAGGTAAAATTTAGATTTATTTCTGGTGTTATACTTATGAAAGTCAAATGGATGGAGAATAGGATAGTTATGTATTGCTTTTATACCTTTCTTTATTAGAATTTCAATTTTTCTTAAGTAAATTTGCGGGGCTTTACTCCATATAGGGTTTACGTAAACGATGTTCGACAAAACATAGGACGCATATATTACAAATAATGCATTTTGATCTAGAAATTTGCTCAGTCTACGGAGAATAAATACATACGGAGAAACTTTTTTGACTTTTTTGACTTTTAAGCTCTATGTGCTTATCTTACCTGAGCTTACTGTCTATATAGAGACCTAGATAATTGTGACACTTAACTACATTGGGCTTCGAACAAATGAATGAAAGTGGTGTTATTAAAAATTTTATTATCAAATAGTAGTATGTGGGTTTTACTGGTGTTCATCATTAACCTATTTTTTAGAACCCATTCACTTATAATTATCAGATCATCTAAAACGACTTCTTTAAGGAGCGCCTCACTTGTCTCCGAGTACTTTAAGACCGCATCATCAGCAAATAACTGTATAACTACACGAAGGTTAAGTCGAGTCAAGTCATTTATGTAGACCTTGAAAAAAAGCGGATCCAAGACTGATCCCTGTGGCACCCCCTTGTTAATTATACATTTTTTGCCAATCCTTATACACTGTGTTCTTTTACTTAAGTAAGATTTGAATAAAGAAAGTTGCTCAGTCAAAAAAACCAACATAGCAAGCTTATAAAGTAGAATTTTATGATCGACACAGTCGAATGCCTTTTGTAGGTCAATGAAAATACAGGCTGTAAATTTTCCATTATCCATATTTATTAGATTATTATTATTATTATTCTTGTTATTATTATTATTATTATTATTATTATCATTATTATTATTATTCTTATTATTCTTGTTATTCTTATTATTCTTATTAATCTTATTATTCTTATTATTCTTATTAATCTTATTATTCTTATTATTATTATTATTATTATTATTCTTATTATTCTTGTTATTCTTATTATTCTTATTAATCTTATTATTCTTATTATTCTTATTAATCTTAATATTCTTACTATTATTATTATTGTTATTATTCTTCTTCTTATTATTATTATTATTAATATTATTATTATTATTATTATTATTATTATTATTATTATTATTATTATTATTATTATTATTATTATTATTATTATTATTATTATTATTAACATTATTATTATTATTATTATTATTATTATTATTATTATTATTATTCTTATTAATCTTATTCTTCTTATTGTTCTTATTATTCTTATTATTATTATTGTTATTATTATTATTATTCTTATTATTCTTGTTATTATTATTATTATTAATATTATTATTATTATTATTATTAATATTATTATTATTATTATTAATATTATTATTATCATTCTTATTATTCCTGTTATTTTTATTATTCTTATTATTCTTATTAATCTTATTATTTTTATATTCTTATTATTATTATTATTATTCTTAGTATTCCTGTTATTCTTATTATTCTTATTAATCTTATTATTCTTATTATTCTTATTGTTCTTATTATTATTATTGTTATTATTCTTGTTATTGTTATTATTATTCTTATTATTCCTATTAATCTTATTATTCTTATTATTCTAATTAATCTTATTATTCTTATTATTATTATTATTTTTATTATTATTATTATTATTAATATTATTATTATTATGATTTTTTTATTATTATTATTATTATTATTAATATTATTATTATTATTATTATTATCATTATTATTATTATTATTATTATTATTATTATTATTATTATTATTATTATTATTATTATTATTATTATTATTATTATTATTTTTATTCTGATTATTCTTGTTGTTATTATTATTATTATTATTAATATTATTATTATTATTATTATTCTTGTTATTCTTATTATTCTTATTAATCTTATTATTCTTATTATTCTTATTATTATTATTCTTATTATTCTTGTTATTATTATTATTATTAATATTATTATTATTATTATTATTATTATTATTATTATTATTATTATTATTATTATTATTATTATTATTATTATTATTATTATTATTATTAATATTATTATTATTATTATTAATATTATTATTATCATTCTTATTAGTCCTGTTATTTTTATTAATCTTATTATTCTTATATTCTTATTATTATTATTATTCTTTGTATTCCTGTTATTCTTATTATTGTTATTAATCTTATTATTCTTATTATTCTTATTATTCTTATTGTTCTTATTATTATTATTCTTATTATTCTTGTTATTGTTATTATTATTCTTATTATTCCTATTAATCTTATCATTCTTATTATTCTAATTAATCTTATTTTTCTTATTATTATTATTTTTATTATTATTATTATTATTATTATTATTAATATTATTATTATTATGATTTTTTTATTATTATTATCATTAATATTATTATTATTATTATTATTTTTATTCTTATTATTCTTGTTGTTATTATTATTATTAATATTATTAGTATTAATATTATTCTTGTTATTCTTATTATTCTTATTAATCTTATTATTCTTATTATTCTCATTATTATTATTCTTATTATTCTTGTTATTATTATTATTATTATTAATATTATTATCAATTATTATTATTATTATTAATATTATTATTATTATTATTAATTATTATTAATTATTATTATTATTGTTATTATTATTTTTTTTTTTTTTCTTTATTTTATTTAATTTCTTGATAAAACAAAATAGAAAATTAACAATTATTTATATGTTTTTGTAGATCTTAGCCTAAACTGTCTGATCTTATAAGAGTGTGACACTGAGTTACACATATTTAAATTCATTTCAAAATTACAAAACAATAAAAAAAAAAATTAAAAATTTGATTAAAAAATTAAAAGAAAGAAATTAAAAATTACAAAAATCAAAAAAAAAGCCAAAAAAAATTATAATTAAGTGATAAAAATAAATAATAAAATCAAAAAAAAAAAAGAAGAAACAAGATGTATATATTATAATTTTACTAGCAGAGTACCCGGCGTTGCCCAGAGTATTTTATTGGCTTTATGAAATAAAAATTATTAACTTTTGTTTCTGCGTTAATATAATTTAATTAATATAGGTAACTTATTACTATGCATTTACAGATGCTGGTAGTTTATATTCTATTTTTTATTAGATTTAGTTTAATTGAATAAACAGAGCCAAGAATTAGAGACAATTCTTCTACAAAAAATTTTTAAAGGAATCAATAATCTATTGAGTACACAATTACGGCGAAGTGAATTCCCACAATATATTCTTTAATACCGAAACATAAAATCGTATTTAAATTATAAAAGACCATGATGTAATCAATTTTTTTTTGTAAGTAATGTCACTTCATGTTTTGGTGAATTATCCTTTTAAGCACATTTTGAAAAATTTGTTATTAAGTTCGCTCTGTCCCTCCGTCTGTTAAAACGTATATACTGTTTAATAAAGAGCAATGAAATATTAACTATGCATAGGTCTCTTAAAAGAGTAATGTTGAAGAACAACTTTTTTATGTACCCTCACACCTGGAGATCCTACAGCACCGACAGCTCTTCAAATTTTGAAAAAACTTCTTTTTAAATGCGTACATTTCAGGTTCTGTTTAACATATTTTCAATATAAAAAATACA
>OX352772.1:110613589-110873620 GCA_947095535.1 Poecilobothrus nobilitatus
AATTTTTTTTTGACAGTCTATCGTGTCGAAATGTGTTAATGTATCACAACAAAATTTATTGAATGAGTTTGTGTGCCAAAGTGCAATACTTGTACAAATTTTCAATTGGTCAAATCGTTTAAGCACAACAACAAAAAATGAGAATTTCATGGCCTGAAACATGATGGGTTAATCTATCGTAACCAAATCAACTCAGAAAGCTTTTGCTATAAAGACCTACACTTTTGTAAATTTTCAGCTCAATTGGTAAAACCGTTTAAGTGCGAGAACAAAGAAATTAAAAAAATTTATTGAGTCCTGGTGCCGAAACTGGTTAATGGATCGTACCAAAATCAACTCAGTAAGCTCCTGTTGTAAAGAGTTGCACTTTGATAAATTTTCAACTCAATTGGTCAAACAGTTTAAGTGCGACAACTAAGTAAATTACAAAACTTCACTGACCCCTGGTGCCGAAACGGATTAATGGATCGTAACCAAATAAACTCAATGAGCTCCTGTGATAAAGAGCTGCACTATCGTAAGTTTTCAACTCAATTGGTCAAACCGTTTAAGCAGGACAACAGAAAAATTTAATGAACTTCGTTCGGCTCTCCTGCCCAAACGGGTTACGGGATCTTCATAAAAATTTGTCACAGGCTATTTTCCAGACCATAAAACCACCATGCAAAATTGGACATAAATCGGAAACAAAAAATTATTTGGAAGCCCGCCGGGCCAAATCCGGGTAACATATTGAATCCAAATTTCTTCGGTACCCGTCCAATGATAAGAAGAATATTTGTCCAAATTTTCAACTCAATCGATCAAACCGTTTAGGCAGGACAACGAAAAAATGAAACGGCTTTAAATGGCTCTCGGGCCGCACTGGGTTAATGAACCGAAACGCGATATAGCCTATAACACTTTTCGGGGTCGTAGGAACGTTTCTGCAAAATTTGGTTGTAATCGGACTGGTGGTATTTACGTGAAAAGGGCACAAACAAACAAACAAACAGAATTTCTTCCTTATTTATTAGATATTCTGATGCTATTACTATTATTTCAATTGCTTATCAAGTCAATAAAGTTGCCCGAAAATTACAATGATCACACAATTATAATACATCAGCTAACTAATCAAACTTATCATTTGTAAAATTTATTTGTTTTACTTTACAAATCTACATATTTACAAAAAAATATTTTCTATTAAAAATTTTAAATAACAAAATTTAAATAATAAAATAATATAAATATATACATATATATATGTTTGAACTACGAACAAACGAGTGTGCAAAAATTGTAACGATGAATTTTTAAATTAAGAAATTTTCCGATTTTTCAATTGAGAATTATTATCTATAATTAGTGAGAATTCTTTCCGAATTTTTTTTTTTTAAATATATAGATGTTTTCATTTTTTAAATTCAGTAGTTAGTTCATTAAATTCCTTTAAACAATTGTATAAACAGTTGTTTTTTTGTTTATCAGTCTTGAATAGTGATAGGTAAAATTTAGATTTATTTCTGGTGTTATACTTATGAAAGTCAAATGGATGGAGAATAGGATAGTTATGTATTGCTTTTATACCTTTCTTTATTAGAATTTCAATTTTTCTTAAGTAAATTTGCGGGGCTTTACTCCATATAGGGTTTACGTAAACGATGTTCGACAAAACATAGGACGCATATATTACAAATAATGCATTTTGATCTAGAAATTTGCTCAGTCTACGGAGAATAAATACATACGGAGAAACTTTTTTGACTTTTTTGACTTTTAAGCTCTATGTGCTTATCTTACCTGAGCTTACTGTCTATATAGAGACCTAGATAATTGTGACACTTAACTACATTGGGCTTCGAACAAATGAATGAAAGTGGTGTTATTAAAAATTTTATTATCAAATAGTAGTATGTGGGTTTTACTGGTGTTCATCATTAACCTATTTTTTAGAACCCATTCACTTATAATTATCAGGTCATCTAAAACGACTTCTTTAAGGAGCGCCTCACTTGTCTCCGTGTACTTTAAGACCGCATCATCAGCAAATAACTGTATAACTACACGAAGGTTAAGTCGAGTCAAGTCATTTATGTAGACCTTGAAAAAAAGCGGATCCAAGACTGATCCCTGTGGCACCCCCTTGTTAATTATACATTTTTTGCCAATCCTTATACACTGTGTTCTTTTAATTAAGTAAGATTTGAATAAAGAAAGTTGCTCAGTCAAAAAAACCAACATAGCAAGCTTATAAAGTAGAATTTTATGATCGACACAGTCGAATGCCTTTTGTAGGTCAATGAAAATACAGGCTGTAAATTTTCCATTATCCATACTTTTAGTTATAAAGTCGGTTAAGGCTAGGCACGCAGCGGTAGTATTGGAGTTTTCTTCAAAGCCGTACTGATCAGAACTGAGAATACCATTATTTCTCATGAACATGTCAAGCCTATTTTTTATGATTCGCTCAAATATTTTCGAGAAACTTTCGAGAAATGTGACGAATTTGTCACATCTGCATTTTTATAAATTGGAGTCACTATGGGCCTTTTTCAGACAATCAGGAAAGGAATGAGTTACAAAACAATTATTAATAAACTTTACCAAAATGGGTGCCAATTTAACAGAATATTTTTTGATAAATTTGGCCGATATCTCGTCCATTCCTGTTGCCGATGACAATTTTAGTGAATTAATTGCAGCATTCACCTCCTGTAGATTTGTTAAGTCTAAGTTCAAATTATTATATATTCTTCGCATCAAAATAAGCATAATCAAATGTACCACTAGGTATATTTAACTTATCTGTTAGTGTAGTAAAGTATGTGTTCATTATATTCCCCAAAACTTGTTGGTCCGATACAGTGCTATCATTATACTTTTTAACTTTTATCTCATTTTCGAACGTATTAAGATTTTTATTATACATAATTGTTTTATATACAGTCCACACGTTTTAAGGGTAGCCAGGATCCTTCAAAATTTTTTCAGAATAAAAATGTGCCTTTGCACTAGAAATCAACCTTTTTACTTTGTACTTATATGTGTTATATAAAGTTTTAACACGAACGTTATTACGGTATTTTTTTGAACACTTATAGAACAAGTCACGGATTTTCCTGGCCTGTGATATTTCCTCTGTCATCCACTCATGTTTCCTCGTAACCTTGGTCGAAGGAGGAATGCGTGTATATTTATTGATTAACTGGCTTAATGCATAAACGACCTCATCAAGTGTTTCGTACCGGTATAAATTTTGCAAAGCATAATCATTCTTAGATTGCTCTAATCTAAAACCACCCGTTCTTTGTTAAGGTTTTCTTTTTTAGAGTTTTTATCTATACTAATGAATTATTCTATTATTCTTGTAAAGATGCACTACAGCAGGTATAGGGGCACTTTGGCTTGGGAAAAAATAAGCCCATATCGCACGACCTAGTTTTTAATAAACCATATCCGCACGCCCACGCAAATTAACCTATATTTGAATGACCTTGACTTTTAGAGAAACCGGAAGTTTTGTGACCTGGATTCTGTTAGAAGTTGGGGTAAAACAAGTCCTTTAGAGCTCTTTGATTGTATATTATAATAGGTCAACATGAAAATAGTTAGCAAAACTATTATATGTAAATATTAAAGCACGTGTTATTTAATGTTGGTGAACTAGTTTTAAAGTGTATCTTTAAGGAATGCGTTTTTTTTTTTTGTGTTGGTTTACTATAGGAAGAAATACAAAATAACAATTAGCATCTTTCGTTTTTTTTTTTTTTTTATCAGAATATCTGGTTTAGATTACTATGTAGTATGTTAAAAAGGTAGAAAAAGAAAGAGGCAAGAAAAGTGCAATGCAAATAGATTGGTATAGTATAGTATAGTAAGAACGTAGAATATATATCTACATATATATGTTGCATATAAAAAGGTTAAAAAGAAATTCAAAATAGAAATTAGCGTCCACATGTACCTTTTTCTTTTTTTCGTTTGATTAAATCTGGTTTTGTTTACAATATTTGTATATTATTTAAAAGATAGAAAAAAAGGTAAAAGAACAAATTGAATTATCAAGATAAATTTATTAAGAATATATTGCATTCTTAAATTTCTTAATACCTGGTATAGGATGGCTTGTATGTTATGAAATTAGAAGGTCAAAACAAAAAGGAAAATCAAAAGGGTATTAATTTCTATGTAGAAAATTCTAAAATAGAAACTATGTAATCAGAAGATTTAAATTGAAATTTGTAATTATGTCATACAGATGGTAGACAAATTACGTTTTCGTTATGTATTAAGTTGAGTATGCTTATTTTTTCTAATTTTCATTTTAAAAATAAATTTCTCGTTTTACTTTTTTTCGTTCTAATTAGGTGATACGAAATATAATAGTACGTACATTGACTACTTATATTTTTTTTTTCTACTTTAACTATTTAAAGAAGATAAATGAAAAAAAATAATGATTATTGTCGCTGTGTCGTGTAAGATATTTTTTGTTTGTAAGAATGTTCAAAAAAAAATATGAATGAAAAGAAGACAACCAGGAAATTAAAACTGTGGAAGTACTTAACGACTAACATGTTCCTTAAGTGCATTGTATGTTGCATAATCTGTGAAGAAAAACAAAAGGAAAAAATTCAAGTCAGGTTAATTGCATTTGTCACCTATTTTGAAAACAAGAATATAAAAATAAAACAGATTTATTCAAGAAAAACAGATTTATTCAAGTGTTCAAGAAAAAAATATGAATAAAAAGAGAACAACAACAAATCAAAAATATCTAACGTGGTACAGGTATACTTCTTGTTGATGTATACTTAGCTTAAGTAATAGGCGTATATGAAAAGAATAAGAAAAAATGCTTTATAAAATTTAAAGAGAAAAATGAAAACAGAACAAAAAGATGTGTAACTACGTTTCTTTAAAATTTTAAAACTAATTTTAAAAAATTAAAAGAAAAAGTTCAAACTGGTTTTTTACATCTTAGATAAAAAATCAACAAAATTAATGCAATTTTGAGATGCATTTTTTTTCTTTTTTTTTCTTTTTTTATGAAGTATTTAAAGAAGAGGAAATAAAAACCATTAATTAATTGCGAGTATCACCGTATAAGATTTTATTGTTATGTAAGAATAATGTTGACAAAAATATGAATAAAAAGAAAACAAACAGGAAATCAAAAATATCTAACATGTGGTTTAAGTAATAGGCGTGAATGGAAATAGTAAGAAAAAATGCGTTTTTATAAAATGTAAAGAGAAAAATTTAAACAAATTAAGTGTACCTATGCGAATTTTTAAAATTAAAAGAAAAAAGTGCAAAGCTGGTTTTTAAATCTGAATCAACCTCGACCAAATTGATATTTTGAGATGAATTTTTTTCTTTTCTTTTTTGTTCTGATGAAATATTTAAAGAAGAGGAAAGAAAAAATTATTAGTATTTTTAGATTTTATTGATATGTAAGAATGTAGAACAAAAAAAAAGCTGTATTCTTATGTTGTGTTAAAAAAAAAATAAAACAAATTTATTTATATGTTTGAAATAATTTTTTATTTAAAAATATTTTACAATTTTATAGAAAACTGTGCTGTCTTAATCTAACATTTTTTCTTTTAAAAGATACATATATACATTATAATAATTTTTAACAGCACATCTGAAATTGTTGTTTAATAAGTGTATAGGACAATTTGATTTAAAGTTATCAATCTTTTGTAATGACGGTAAGTTTCTGCTTAAATCTTCTATTTTATCACTGTCAATGTACTTTTGAAGGAATAGTTTTTTTTGTTCTCCTTTAACATAAATTTTTAGTGTTTATATATACTCTAAATAGTGTTTTAATATACATTTTACATCTAAATATTCAACTAGACCGTTATTCCATTTAAGTCCATTTATTTTATTTTCGCAATACTGGTTATTATATTTCATATCCGGACTAAGTTCCTCTGTGGGGTACGGTGCTTTGAAGTGATAGACAGTTGGAATTAAACTTCCTTTTTCAAGTATGGCTAATTCTTTTAGGAAATATTGCTTTTCATTTCCTTGTAAAAATTGTAGGTCAACTATGAGAACTCGTTTAACCATGTCGACGGTTTGTGTAAGAATACTCATTAGAATAAATAAATTTACATTTATATTCACTCCGGCAAAAGAGCTTTTCATATAAATATAGATTAACAGTGCTATTTTTAACTAATACAACTATGCTATTTCATCCATTTACAATGATGGTAGCGGAGCCATCATGCTGTGGTAAAACCACTTTTATTCATAATTTAATAAAGTATAAAAAAGAAAATATACAACCACATATTAATAGAATTATTTGGTGTAATCCAGATAAAAATGCCGTTCGAAAATATTTAAAAGATGTGGAATATAGTAACACTATTCCGGATTTTAATGATAATCAAGAACCTTTGTTAATTATTATCGATGATATGATGTTAAATTCCCATGATAAGTATGTATATGTTTTATTTACTAGAGGATCACACCATAGAAATTTATCTGTAATATTTGTAACACAAAATGTTTTTCACCAGGGTAAATTTTCAAGAGATATTTCGCTTAACAGTAAATATCTAGTACTTTTCAAAATCCAAGAGATAATTCGCAGATATTACCTCTAGCGCGCCAAATATATCCCAATCAAATCAAAGCATTTGAAAAAGTATATAATGAAGTGACGTCAGAACCATACGGGTATATATTAATAGATCTTACTCAAGACGTTAATGATATATTTCGATTAAGAAGTGATATATTTGGAAAAGGTTTGTGTTTTTGTACAAGAGATCAATTAGAACAATTTGGCAAAGAATATGAAACGTTTGAAGGTCAACCGTCATATATTGCACCTATTAAAAAGCTGTAAACCGAAATTTCAGAAAGTAATTATAAAACATTGTGACCCTGAATTAATCAAAACATTTTGTGAAATTGCTTTAAATATTTTAAAAGGTAATTGTAATCTAAGTAAAAAATCAACAACCCAATTGCGAAAGTATAAAAAGAAATTGAGATCCCTCATTTGCCGCCAAAAATCTATAAATAGTAAAAGAAAAATCATTATTCAATGTGGTGGGTTTTTACCTACACTTCTTGGTGCAGTACTATCACGCATAATCGGAAATTTTATAAAATGAATAATACAACATTTAACAAAATGATTATACTAAAACCCGAGATTTATGAGAAAATGAAACAAAATGCAGACTTTGAATTAAATGAGTTGGATAAAAATATGAAAAAAATATTGTTAAATAAATATCTAACAGACACTCAAAAATGGTATTTATACAGACAAAATCTATTTAAAATAAGAAACAAAAATAGAGTACTTCCTAGAAATAAAGAGGAGAAAGTAAAAATTACGGAAACAAAAGGTACTCAAACTCGTACAAAACCAATGTATTTAGGTGCGGAAACTCAATCGCATTTTCATGAATATAAGAATGTAGGAATACAAGTTGTTCCTGAAAAAGAAGAAGTATATGAAAAAGAAGCTGATGAGGAAGTATTTGATGATGAAATTCAGGAAAATGTTTTAACAAAAGCATTGTCAGCTGCTTCAGTTAGAGAACGTCTCAGAAAAAGAAAATCAACTAGAAACCAAAATGTACAAATTTCAGGGGACATTATAACTGTTCCTTTAGATAGCCCAAGCCCACCAACGAAAAAAGAAAAAACTATAAATAGCAAAGAGTTGAATAATTCATCAAGACGTGTTTTAAGGTCAGGGGTAGGTAAAACTCAAACAGAACTTAATTTTCCAATTCGTAAAAATAAATCCGCAAGCTCATGGACAACATACAAGTAAATGATGAATTTGATGTCACTTTACTCAGTGATTCATCTATGAACTATTATCTAGAAAATTCATTATCATCTTTTACAAATAAAATGAATAAATACATGTGTGATTCGAGGTGGAAAGTTGGTATTTCAGAAATGTATGTTAATGATTTCGTTCCAAATGTGTATGGTGAAGAATGGGAAAAAAGTACTCAAATATTTATTAAAGGTATGCAGAAAGATATGATAGGAGTTAGAACATCATATATTCCATACATAGAAAAACAAATGATATGCGACTGGAAAGTTTTTCTACTACCAACACTAATTCAAAATATACGCCCACTTAATAGGTTTACAAGAAAAGAAGTTGAACGACAGTTGATTTGGGGAATTTTTAATTTTATAAACGATTAAATTCATTATACACAACCAATAAAAGCTGAGGAGATGCCTAAAAATTTAAGTTACACCACAATATGTGTTACTAAGCCTAAAATAGATATAAAAATAAGAGCAAATTACGCTTATACCCTCGAAGGACTTTTGACAACATGTTTCAATCAAGTATCTTTTAAAGTTACAGATTTTAAAAAATATAAATCACGTGTAATAGAAGCTTTCAAAACTTTGATAAATATGGATACAAAATAAACTTTTCCAATAGTTCAATTCCAACAAAAATTGTATTACATTTTAAAAAAGTATAAATAAAAGCGATTTTACAAAACTATATATTATTTTATTTTATTCATTATGGAGAGAGCGTACTACAAATAATATTTAGTTCAATCAGGAAAAGGTCTTGAGGATATTGGTCCTTTGTTACACTCAATTGTACCTTACCAAAGGGGACGAGGGTTAGGGAGCTTTTTCGGTGGTCTTTTTAGATATTTAAAACCAATATTTACGTCTGGAGCTAATATATTAAAAAAAGAAGTTATTAACTCTGGTATTAATGCATTATCTGATATTGCAAATGTAAAAGAAGTGATTCAGGATCGAAATAAAGAGATAATGAAAAATGTAAGACGAGGTGCAGTTCGGAAACTCAATGAAATGTATGGACAAGGCAAAAGAAAACGAAGAAAACCTATAAAAAGACCTCTCATTAATAATTTAAATTATTTTACGTCGAAGCGACGCAAAGTTAATAACAAAAACAAACAAAAAGATATTTTTGAATAATTATGATTGAATGTATGAAATCAGAGCTTGATATTTTTAAAACACAGCCTATTCAGTCAAGTATTTTACGATCTGAAGAAGTTTCCTATAACCCTATTGCTTCTTTAGATAATCCATCTGTCATAGAATTTGTTTCACTAGGGCACGGTGATACATATAGAGACTTGTCTTCGACATATCTAAAATTAAAAGTACAAATTTTAAAAAAAGATGGAACTCAATGGAATAAAGATAAAAAAACTGATGGAACACCTATACAACAACCAAGTGTGGTTAATAATATGTTACATTCATTAATAAAACAATGCAATGTTCAACTAAATGGAAAGAATATATCTCCATCAGAAGGCAATTACCATCACAGAGCTTATATTGAATCATTGTTAAATTATGGTACAGATGCCGCTACAACGCATTTGGAGTGTGGTGGATGGATGTTAGATAACCCAAATATAGCAAAAACAGATAATAGTGGTTCAAAATAACGTCAAAAATTATACCAAAATAGCAATGCAGTGGAACTTATGGGGAAACTTACATTTAGATATGTTTAACCAACCTACACTTCTCATAAACAATGTCGATGTTCGAGTTGTCCTAACATTAGAAAAACCAAATTTTTACCTCTTTGCTTTGATACTGATGAATCTCAACTGAAAATTTTAGAAGCCACTTTATTTATGAGACATGTAACAATTAATCCTAGTGTGTTATTAGCACATAATGCTGTATTGGAAAAAACTAATGCCAAATACAATTACAAACGGGTAGAGGTAAAAACTTTTACCATTCCACAGAATAGTTCATCAATATCACTGTATAATGTTTTTATTGGACAGTTGCCAAACACAATCTTTTTTTGCATAACAGAAAATACAGGTTACTCTGGAAAAAGGTCAAAAAACCCATACAATTTTAAACATTTTGATATTTCACAATTTGTGTTAAACGTAAATGGTGTTCAAATACCTGATTCAGCAATTGAAACCAGTTTTTCAGATGAAAATAATTGCTGTACAAGAGCATACAGTACACTTTTTTCAGGAACTGGAATTTACCATTATGATAAAAGTCATCAGATAACAAAAACCATGTTTAGTAATGGGTTTTTCATTCTAGCTTTTGATTTAACTCCAGATTCATCAGGAAATGAAGTGTGTCAAGGTCTACTAAATCAAGGTACAGTTAGAATTGAGGCAAGGCTATCAAAACCACTTACATCTACACTGACTGCTATTGTTTATGGAGAATTTGATGCAAGTTTACAAATTGATAGAAACCGAAATATATTCTCAAACCTATAAATAGCATACATAAAAGTAAATTTGAATATTTGACAAAATGTCACTGTCTTGTGCACTTCTGGATGTAACATTTTGTAGTGATGTTAATAATACCTTGTTTGCGAAAGATATTTGTATAGTTGGTTTTAAAGAACCTTGTAAAAAGTTTGTAAAAGAGCTCAAGTATAAATTTCCAACTAGGGATTTTATAAATGATAATTTTGATAATTACTCTTTTGGAACTTTGTACAATGATAAAATAAATAAAGAGCTCTGTCAAATACTAGAAAAATTTGATGTTATTATAACAAATAAAAAAATCAAAAAAGAATTTTTATCAAATTATATTAAAGAAACAACTAAAGTATATCACTTGAGTCAATTTGATTGATGAATACCCTAGAGATAAGTGACGTATTAAGATGTAGCAAACACACACGTAAATTTTTTATAGGAGTTTTGCTCTGGATCAACTCCCCAGAATAATTGAAAAACAAACTTTTTTAATTGTAAACACTGATAAATCAAAAGATCCGGGAACACATTGGTTAGCTATTTTTTAGCCAAAGAATGGCTGTGTTGAATATTTTGATTCGTTTGGTAGAAAACCAGATAAATTAGAAATTTTAAGTTACTTAAAAAACTAATGTATAATTTTTAATAAGAAACAGTTACAAAGTAACTATTCAGATGTCTGTGGACAATATTGTTGTGTTTATACGTGGTATAGATGTTGCGGTTATAGTATGAACGCTTTTTTAAAAAAATTTAATAAAGGAAACAACTAGAAAACGATAAGTATATTATAAGTACCTTTCAAAATGTATTTGGAAAATATAACTCATTACAAACTTATATTCCTAAAACGTATAAATAATAAAAACAATATAAACAGGTTTTAGTAAAATTAAAGGAATGGAAGCACCAAGTCAGAACACAAATTTATTGCTAAGTTACACATATTTTCTCAATAAGAGTCATACATTAAAAATTGCTGTTGGATTTGACTGTGAATCATTTCAAGCCTCAAGTATAATTCACCGTATTGGTAAAAAGTCAGTTGTCTTAAAATATCATGAATGGAATAAATTTTATTACGAATTTAACAAAAAACTCGATAAACTGATAATAAAAGATATAAAACAGAACTTTCATCATGGACTAAAATCAGCGAAAGGGCAAAGTATAAGTATTAACAAAGAAGAAGCAGAGCAGTTTTACAATTGAAGCGATTTTCTTCACGCAGTGATGATCTATTATAAATCCTCTGAGTTAAATGTAAAAGACTATGTTCGGGAATATCTAAATTTATGTGTCGAACAACAATTATTTAGGTTAGAAAGAGAAATTTATGTACCAATACAACATTTTAATGTACAATGTAATTATTCAAGGTTATTTTTGAAATTCCTGTAATTTTAAAGGAACAAATCTGTAATATACTACATAAAACAAACAAAATAAATCACAACAAATAATATAAAAATTTTTATTTTTTATTTATATGTTCTAGATAGACAAATATTTTTCTGTACACCTTTCATTAGATTATTTAATTAAAATTATTTAGGATTATTAAATCACTGAAATAATCAAGATCTCCCTGCTGATTATTTATGCCCCAAATTTCATTAAATAGAACTGCTTCCTCATCTTCCTCAATTTCTTCTTCCACTTCTTCTTTTTCGTCTTCTAATTCAACTATCTGGAACGGTGGTATAAATTCCTCAGTTTCTGCTAAATCTTCGTCTTCCATGGTGGACGTAATTTCATTTTCTTGTATCTGACCTTGTGTATTTACATCATCTACAGTTTTTTTAAATGGAAATGATGTGGAATCAGGCAGCATTTCAGCGAGTTGTTGAGCAGTCAGAATGGAAATGAATTAAATTTGAAAATAAAAGTTGAGTTATATACTCATGTAGAAAAGTATAAAAGCAAATTAAACTCAATTAGATGATTAGTGTAAACCATGCTTTGGTCTATCATTTTATGTATAATAATTATTATAACATTACCTTTAACATTTTTAAAACAAAATGTGAAGAACTCAAATAGTGACATAAATTCATAAACAGGCAATACGTAAATTTCTTAGAAGAAAATTCAAACAGAAAGGTATAAATGACACGTGGCAAATCGATTTAGTCGAAATGATACCTTATGGAAAATTTAATAATTGTTATAAATATATGCTGACGGTCATTGATACTTTTTCAAAATATGCCTATGCTGAACCTGTGAAAACAAAAAATGCTGAAAATGTTTTAAATGCCTTAAAAAAACAATTATCGTTAGAGCTAAAGTTATACCAAAAAATATTCACTCTGATCAAGGCAAGCAATTTTTTAATTTACAATTTCAAAATTATATGAAAGAAAAATTAATCAATCATTATCACACATTTAGCGAATTAAAAGCATCAAGTGTTGAACGATTTAACCGTACATTGAAAAATTCTATGTGGAAAAAATTTAGTTTAAACGGGAATTATAAATGGTTACCTATTATACAATCCTTAATAAAAGAATATAATTCAACAAAACATAGCACAACAAAACTTCCTACTGAAGAAATTACAAAGAAAAACGAAAAAAATATACTGCGGAATGTATATACTGAGCCTAAAATTTTTCAAAAAAGTAAATATAAAACTGGAAATTTTGTAAGAATAAGTAAATATAAAGGTCATTTCGAAAAAGGTTATCAACCGAATTGGTCAACTGAAGTATTTAAGATTGATAAAATCAATAATACTTATCCTGTTACGTATTAATTATCGGACTATACTGATACGCCAATTTCTGGGGGTTTTTATTAAGCTGAGCTTACAGCTATAAAATAGTCAGATACTTATCTTGTAGAAAAAATTCTGAAAAAGCAAGGAAATAGAGTTTTTGTTAAATGGCTAGGTTTTGATGACACACATAATACTTGGATAAATTCAACAAATATTGTTCAATATCTGTAAAATAAAACTCTAATAAGCACCTGAAACTAAAACTTGAAAACATCTGAAAAATGAAATAAAATCTTAACATCTGAAAAATGAAAATAAAATTAAAACAGTAGAAAATTTCTTTGAAATAAAAATTTTTTTATTAAATAAAATTTTTTATATAAAATTAGTCTAAAACTATTACTGATTTGTGGCGAATTCACAATCACCACGTTCTTCTTTTAAATTTAATTGGCTTTCTTTCATTTATGAGGAAATATTCATTTTTTTCGATTTACTCACGGAAATCATTATTTTCAAATACCCTAACTTTTTGATGAGGTATAAATATAATATTATTTAGGGTCTCGAAGACCCATTTTTCACCGTAAACGGTTTTTAACTTTTTAATTTTATTTATTTTATAGAGCCTACTTGGCTCCAAATCTTTAACTTTCAAAAATTTTTAAAAATTTTTTTTTTTAAATTAAATAATTCCGCCAGTTTTCTTTTTCTGATGGGATTTGATGTTGCCTTACTCTGATAATCTTGTTGTTGCTGTAGTTGCTGTTGTTGTAGTTGCTGTTGTTGCTGTTGCTGTGGTTGTTGCTGTTGTTGATGATGATGCTGTTGATGTAGTTGTTGTTGTTTTTTTTTCAACATTCTTACATAACAATAAAATCTTATAGGGTGATACTAAGATTTTTTTTCTTTCCTCTTCTTTAAATACTTCATAGAAAAAAAGATAACAAGAAGAAATAAAAGCATCTCAAAATTGCATCAATTTTGTCAAGGTTGAATCTTTATGTAACATTTAAAAACCAGTTTGCACTTTTTCTTTTAATTTTTTTAAAATTAGTTTTAAAATTTTAAAGAAACGTAGTTACACATCTTTTTGTTCTGTTTTCATTTTTCTTTTTAAATTTTATAAAGCATTTTTTCTTATTCTTTTCAAATACGCCTATTAATTAAGCGAAGTATACATCAACAAGAAGTATACCTGTACCACGTTAGATATTTTTGATTTGTTGTTGTTTTCTTTTTATTCATATTTTTTTCTTGAACACAGAATAAATCTGTTTTATTTTTATATTCTTGTTTTCAAAATAGGTGACAAATGCAATTAACCTGACTTGAATTTTTTGAATGCAATTAACCTGACTTGAATCTTTCTTTATTCTTCACAGATTATGCAACATTGCACTTAAGCAACATGTTAGTCAATAAGTACTTCCACAACTTTAATTTCCTGGTTGTCTTCTTTTCATTCATATTTTTTTTGAACATTCTTACAAACAAAAAATATCTTACATGACACAGCGACAATAATCATTAGTTTTTTTCTTTTATCTTCTTTAAATAATTAAAGTAAAAAAAAAAAAAAAAAAATATATAAGTAGTCAATGTACGTACTATTATATTTCGTATCACCTAATTAGAACGAAAAAAAGTAAAACGAGAAATTTATTTTTAAAATGAAAATTAGAAAAAATAAGCATACTCAACTTAATACATAACAAAAACGTAATTTGTCTACCATCTGTATGACATAATTACAAATTTCAATTTAAATCTTCTGATTACATAGTTTCTATTTTAGAATTTTCTACATAGAAATTAATACCCTTTTGATTTTCCTTTTTGTGTTGACCTTCTAATTTCATAACATACAAGCCATCCTATACCAGGTATTAAGAAATTTAAGAATGCAATATATTCTTAATAAATTTATCTTGATAATTCAATTTATTCTTTTATCTTTTTTTCTATCTTTTAAATCATATACAAATATTGTAAACAAAACCAGACTTAATCAAACGAAAAAAAGAAAAAGGTACATGTGGACGCTAATTTCTATTTTGAATTTCTTTTTAACCTTTTTATATGCAACATATATATGTAGATATATATTCCACGTTCTTACTGTACTATACTATACCAATCTATTTGCATTCAACTTTTCTTGCTTCTTTCTTTTTCTACCTTTTTAAAATAGTACATAGTAATCTAAACCAGATATTCTGATAAAAAAAAAAAACGAAAGATGCTAATTGTTATTTTGTATTTCTTCCTATAGTAAACCAACACAAAAAAAAAAACACGCATTCCTTAAAGATACACTTTAAAACTAGTTCACCAACATTAAATAACACGTGCTTTAATACTTACATATAATAGTTTTGCTAACTATTTTCATGTTTACCTATTATAATATACAATCAAAGAGCTCTAAAGGACTTGTTTTACCCCAACTTCTAACAGAATCCAGGTCATAACACTTCCGGTTTCACTAAAACTCAAGGTCATTCAAATATAGGTTAATTTGCGTGGGCGTGCGATATGGTTTATTAAAAACTAGGTCGTGCGATATGGGCTTATTTTTTCCCATGCCAAAGTGCCCCTATACCTACTCACTACATTTTCAACCGACCCTGTGCTTGTATGAATTACTTTAATTTCATTATATATATCAAACGCATTCATCATAACCTTTGAGAATAATACTACTTGTTTTAATAGTATAGTATTGTACAGTAAACACCGATACATAAAAAAAAAATGATAAAACAAAATAAAATGCACATGTTTAGTTAGCTTTTTAGTAATAATAACAAAATGGTCCACAACTTCAAGTTTGATGTTGCTATTTTTAACAATTAAACAATAATATTTGATAATATTAGATTTAAAAAAAAATATTATAAAAAAATATATTATAAAAGACAAAAAATTAAATTTAATAATAATAAAAATATTTAGTTGTAGTAGAATAAAAAAATTGTGATAATTATTATTATTATTATTATTATTCTTATTATTATTATTATTGTTATTCTTATTATTATTATTGTTATTATTATTATTATTATTATTATTATTATTATTATTATTACTATTATTATTATTATTATTATTATTATTATTATTATTATTATTATTATTATTATTATTATTATTATTATTATTATTATTATTATTATTATTATTATTATTATTATTATTATTATTATTATTATTATTATTATTATTATTATTATTATTATTATTATTATTATTATTATTATTATTATTATTATTATTATTATTATTATTATTATTATTATTATTATTATTACTATTACTATTATTATTATTATTATTATTATAATTATTATTATTATTATTATTATTATTACTATTACTATTACTATTATTATTATTATTATTATTATTATTATTATTATTATTATTATTATTATTATTATTATTATTATTATTATTATTATTATTATATTATTATTATTATTATTATTATTATTATTATTATTATTATTAATTATTATTATTATTATTATTATTATTATTATTATTATTATTATTATTATTAATTATTATTATTATTATTGTTCGGTCTACAGTATAAACAAAAACGAAAAAAAACACAAAGAATCATATTTCTCAAATAAAAGAAATATATGTACCAAATATATAATCGTTTAAGTCACAAAAATTCATTTTGCAAAATTGAGGTTTAAAGTTTTAATTGTGAAAAAAATTGTGAAAAAAAATTATAGGCAAAATAAAAGCTCTTAGTAGTAGTAGTTTATTATTATGCTTTTCATTCTAAACTCTTTGAGTTTCAATCAATCTCATAGTTTTTGAATAGTAAGCTAAACGAAAAGATAAGCGATTTCAATAAAATGTATAGTTTTGTAGAAGACATCGTATCTTAACTAAGTGGTTATAAAATAAATAGTTCAAAAACATTTCCCATTTTAAGTCGAGATAAACTGTTTTGTTAAAATCTTTTGTGTACTTATGTTAGAGATAAGCTGTTTTGTTAATATGTTATTCCAATGGTTTTTATCTATTTTATTAAACATTTCAAATTTACATAAAGAAATTTTAAATTTTAAAATGAAATATAAAAATGAAAAATGAATAAATAGTTATAATAAAATTAAATACGAAAATTCAAGTTTTTAAAATTAGAAAATTGAATTAATATATTCATATTAGCAATTAAAATAAATATTATGTTATTCTTAATTCGCGTTTTGCCATTTTTCTTTTAATTTTCCCTTTCTGAAGATGATTCATTATAAAACAAAACTGGGTGAAAATCAGGAGAATCCGTCAGTAGACTATTATAGAAATTGTGGAATTCTTCATTAATTAATGGTAGTAAACCTTCTAAATCCTTTTTTTTTTAAAACTGATTTTATTTATATCGTAAATTATAGGAACTTGATTAATGTCAACAGACCTGACGCCTCGCTTTTGTATATTCAATATTTTAAATTCTTCTTCACTTAGAGTTGCCTTATTTGGTATCTGACTCCATATGGGTATAACCTTGTGGTCAATTATTTCAATATTCGAACTTAATTGAATGAAAGTCGTAAACATGATAGAAAGAATTGAATTTCTGTTCTGTCTCACCCGGGCACGAATTACTATAATATATGACATGTTTGATAAGACCAAGAGAATCTAAGTATTGCAAATGTTTCAATATGCAAGAGCTAATTTAGCTCCGCGTTTTGAGACAGCCTCATGCCACATGTAACAAAGGCTTCGTTAGTTGAACATTAATGAACCGTCAAATTGAATGTCCATAATGATCTTTTGTAGAAAGATGTGGAAGTTCGTAGCATTGGTGTTGGTAAACACTGCTGCAAATCAAATGTAAATGTTTGAACTGTTGATTTTTTTGAAATAGAAAATATATTTTTATTTGACATCTCAATTTGCATTTTAAGGGTATCGCAAGTGTTGGAAGTATCCAAGGATGGTTTTTTAAATTTTATGCCCATGTTAAAAGAATAACAATTTTAGAGTAGTAAATTTGAAAATTTTTAGTTCCAATTAAATTCAAAGTAGTATTCATATTTTTACTTACTTTTAAAAATATTAATGTATTTGGAAATACTTATTTTTATTTCCGGGTGCATTTCTAAAAAAGATTATACATTTTGGTTATTGTTAAATTAGCATGGAAATATTTAAGGCTGGTCCTTTTTTTTGTTTAGTTGCTCTCGTACGCAGGGAACAGGTTAATATGGGTTTTCACCTTTTCTATTACAGTGTCAGCAATTTCCTTCATTCCAGTACCGCCCCACAAATCTTTCATTTAAATTTTTGGTTATGCTATGTTTTTTTGCTACACTCTTCAAAAAGCTGTCTGTTTCAGTAAAAGATTGCTTAAAACAGCGTTGACAAGCTTTAATCTGTTTTCCTGCTATCTCTAAATGATATCGAAAGTGGTATGGGCGATTTTTTGGTTTGTTTTTATTTTTGACTTTGGTTAGTATTTTGGTTTCTTCTATTGTCATTAGTGATGCTATTGCTTGAACACGCCTATTGTAGGAACCAAGTTTCCAATAATTTTCAAACATTTTTTTCTGTTCTGTTGAATTTTCAAATTTCTCTTTCTTTTTCTAACAGTTTGTGATTCTCTTTTGTTTCCTATTTCAGTTGTTTTTTCACTTGAAATGAAACTATTTAACAAATATACTTGTTTTCATAAAAGTGCTAGGTCTTCTTTTTCCGGCATTTCTTCTATCATAAAAGTTGGATCTAAAATAGAGTCATCGCTGCTAAAATCAAATTGTAATTCCGTATCAATTGGTATGTTTTGTTCAGCAATATTTTCATTATTATTTGCTTTATTATTTTAAAATTATAATTTCAATATCATTTGTTGATGGTGGAGGTACATTTTTGTTGGCAAAACTTTTATCTAAAGTATTTTAAAAATTACTAAATTTCATTTAAATAACATAAGTACATATATGACGATGTATTTCAATAATAAAGCATTTTGAAACAAATTTTTTATTTAAAATATTTTTATCATCTAAAAACATTTATTAAATGCAGAACTAGCTCTTACCGACTTAATCGAAAAATTTTGTTCTTTTTCTGCCTTTTGGGAAGCTAAATATAAAATCGGGTTTTTGTAGATTGTTAAGGAGGTACGTGGGAAGCGAATGGTGACGTAAACTAAATTTCTTCTTATCTCAACTTAAGCGATTATATAAAATTGGTATAAAAATGTAAATACTTATCTGAGTAAAGGTTAAATCCAGGCTAAATCCTGGTCCCGTACAAACAACCTTCCGGCCCCGTCCATCGGCAGCATACCATATCTTGAAACATCACAAATTTTTTTTTCTGATAAATATATTAAAATTGTATGTTTACAGTAAATTTTATATATATATGTATGTACATTGTAACTTAAAGTACTATTGATACTCGATACATTGAATAATTTGATTTAATTCACAATAATTTTATATTTTTTATATACTCGATCATTTTAACTTTTTTATATACACTACATCTATTTTTTATATACTTTTTTTTGTTTCACTTAATTATGTACTTTAAATTCAAGTTTACTGAACTTGAGTTAAACGTTAGTCCTGAACCATTTAACTGAAGTTTATATAAAGCCAAATTTTATGAATTTTTAATTACTCGTTATCTTATAGCCGTAAAGAAAGTTAGTTAAATACAGGAATTGAATAATTTAAATTAAAACAGTGCGTTTTTATTTTCTATTTGATAATAAATATTTTATAGTGCGTAATATATTTGAATTTTTTAAACAGTACGCTTTTTTTAATCTAAGTTTTATTGAGCTTAAAACATTTCTTGGTCTTTCAAGCCGGATAATAAAATATTAAATAAATATTTAAGATATTAAAGATAATATTAAAGATAATATTTTATTAAAATAAGATAAAATATTAAAGCTAATGTAAAATATTAATATAAAGTAAAATATTATGGTGAAATGTGAGTTAAATTATATAAAAGATTTGCAATTTTTGAACTAATTAAAGACAGTGACTTTTCAAATTTTATAAGAAAAATTAAATTTAAAAGTGAAATTTTAAATGAAACATTATTAAAATTTTGCTGTTTGTTGAAAAATTAAAGACAGTAAATTTGTTAAATTTTTTATAAGATACATATAGGGTAAAGTTGGGTGATATGGTATAGCGGGTTTAATGGTGCATTCACTAAAAATCATAGTTCTAAATACATATACCTATTGTCAAATACATATTTCTCTTCGTTCTTTGTATTGCATTTAAAAACAAATTTTTTATTTCTGGGAATTGAACAGTTATTCCTCTATGATTAGATTTTTAATTCAAACGTGTTGTGTTCAGTCGATTTTTTTTTGTTGTGTAAAATAGACGTGATTTTTCTCGCAAAAATTAAACTAGTTTTTTTCTTGTTGACAAAAATTTCTCAAAGTAATTTATTTTTTAATTATTAACGAGAAAGAACAATAAAAAAACCGGTAAGTAAATTTAAAATTTTTGAAGATATTAAACATTATCTAAAAAGGGTGAAATGGTATATGTCTATATAAGGGATATATGGTATATTGTCATTTCACCCTCATTTAAATTTTTTTTGGAATACCTATTCTTAAAAGTTAAATTTTCAGTAATGCCCACGTTTCATAAAAGAAAAATAAATTCTCAAAGGGCGCTGTGGAGTGCAGAAGACTTAAAAAGTGTTTTGAATTTAATAAAAGAAAAAAAGCTTAGTATAAATAAAGCCGTAAAAGAATTCAAAATACCTTCAACAACTCTAAGAAGATATTTAAAATTAGAAAGCGATTCTAAGCCTTCTTTAGGAGGTACTCCATCTTTAGGAATTGACGGTGAGAGAAAATTAGTAGACCATATAAAAAAATTGCAAAAACATGGTTTTGCGCCAACGTGAGATTCATTACGAAGAATGGCATTTCAAATAGCTGAAAAGTGTAACCCCCGTCACAAATTTAATAAAGCAAAGGGCATTGCTGGCAGTGACTGGTTGCGCTTGTTCTTAAAACGGCATTCAGATTTGTCTATTAGTAAATGGAATAGAAAGTCCGAAGGAGTATCTTTAGCTAGAGTAAATGGAATGAACAGACATGATGTTGACCAATATTTTAAATTGTTATATAAAATTCTTGTTGAAACCGACCTAATTAATAAGCCTGGCCATATTTTTAATGTGGATGAAACAGGCTGTCAACTAAATAATCGTCCTGGACATATTATTGCAGAAAAGGGATCCAAAAATATTCCGAGTGTAACTTCTGCAGAAAAAAAGGTGAGACTGTAACTGTTATTGCCTGCTGCAATGCCGAAGGTCACTTTCTTCCCCCCGCTTGTGTTTTTAAGGGAAAGAACAAGAAAAAGGAATTGCTCTAATGTTGATATGTTGGATTATGCTAAACAAAATGACATTATTTTACTCTGTTTACCTAGTCATACAACGCAATTTCTGCAACCATTAGATCGATGTTTTTTCAAATCGTTTAAAGCCAATTTTTATGAAGCTTGTAACACATTTATAAGACTCAATCCCACCAGGAAAATTAATCGGCTTCAGTTTGGGCATTTATTAAATTCGGCTTGGACGAAGGCGACTACAATAAGTAACGGTGTGTCATCTTTTGCCTCTACAGGAATTTATCCGTATCAACCTGAAAAAATTCCAGACTATGCTTTTTTAATGAATAATGATGATCAGAACATAAGAGATGAAAATAGTAAGTTTTAGCAGGTACATCGGTAAATTATTAAAGTTTTTAATCTTCTTTTCAGATCTCACTAACTCCGAGCCAACTAATAATCCTACACCAGGTAAAATTTTAAGCATTATATCGCCAATTCCACCTACTTCTAAGGAAGCAAGTTGCCAAAGTTTTAACTTTAAGCGAACATTTTAACAAAAATCCAAAGATAGAAAAACAAAAACCATCCCAAAAAAAAAACAAAGTCAAGTAAAAAAACAAAACTAGTTAAGCTCAAATTTAATGAAACTTCTTCAGAGGAAGAAGATGATGATGTAATATTAGATGATGTCTCAGACACGCCAGAACTTTTTCAAGAAAATCTATGTGTTGGATGTGGTGATGACTACAATCTAAAACGAAAAACTTATGACTGGATTAAGTGTATGATATGTCAAAAATGCTTGCATGGAAGTTGCTCAACATTCGTAAACACTTGTCAACCATGCGGGATCGCAAATTTAAAAGGAAAAAACTAAAATGTGCATTGTTACAGTGCCATATCACCCAATGTGGTGTACTATATCACCCCAAGTTATAGGGTGATATGGTATTTTCTATATTTTTTTCTGTGTTAACTTTAAATTAGAAACTTTTACCTGTGGAATATTAATTTGTTTTAATTTCATTAAATGAATTTCTTTTTTGTTCAATAAAAAAGTGTTTATTTTTCCCTTAAATCCCATATAAGAAAAAGTATACCATATCACCCAACTTTACCCTATCAAAAACAGTGACATTTTAAACCTTTTTAAAATAAAATATTTTTTTTTTGTAACAGAGTGAATTTTCAAATTTTGTAAAAAAAAATTAAACAAGGTAAAAAAAGGTTGTAAACCAACGGTTTTTAAAAGCGCACATTTCCAAAACTCAATACAAACTGTTTAGAATTGTGACTTGCACAAAACTTTGAAAATTTCATGTAATAAGAAAAAAAGTGAAAATAGGACATTTTTGAAATTTTGAGGGGTCGTAACTACGGAATCCTATATAACTAAGAAAAGCCGTTAACACACGTAAAAATATAGTATTCAACCTTTAATTGTCTTGCCGAAGAAAAATTTTTACAGGCTACAGGTGTCTAAAAATAGCAAATTTTCAATTTTTAAGGCGTATTAAATCTTAAAGAGGGGGTGCTACCAAAAAATTTTCTGAGGAAACTTATACAAATTCTAAAAGTTCTTTCTTGTCTCAAAATGTCAGGTTCCTATCTAAAGGTGTGCCGGAGTTATGAAAAAAGAAATTTCATGCAAAACCACAGTTTTCACATAACGGTAAATTTAAATAGTAAATATAAATATAAATTTAAATGATAAATTTCAAAATATTACATAATTTTGATATTGTTTTATATAGATAATAAAATTTTCGATCTTCTGGCGGTTGTAGATTGCAAAACTATTACACAGAGCCTGATATATATACATCTGAAAATGGGGCTTTTCGCAATTTTGAAGAGCTGTAACTCTCGAACCCTATACAACTAAAATAAACCTTTAACACACGTAAATATATTACTCTAGCGTTAATTTTTATATTTTGCCGAAGTAAAATGTGTACAGGCTCCTAAGTTGCAGGTGTTTAAAAATAGCAAATTTTTAATTTTTGAGCCCTAATAGCTCATAAACAAGGGGTGGTCCAAAAAAAATTTCTGAGCAAACTTATACTAATTTATAGCAAAGTTATTTCTTACCTTAAAATTTCAAGCCTCTATCTAAAAGCGTGACGGAGTTATGAAAGTAGAAAAATCTGCAAAATTTGGTTTTCACATAACGGTAAATTTAAATACTAAATTTAAAAAAATTGTATAATTTTGATATTAATTTAGAAAGTTAAAAAAAGTACCTGTCGACGTTTTCAGAGTGAAAAAATCTTAATAATAATAATAAGATATATGCATTTAAAAATAGGACTTTTACAAATTTTGAGGGGCTGCAGCTCCGTAATGAGTGCGGCTACATGAAAAAGTTGCTCCACAAAATTATTTTTTTTATGAGACCTACCAATGGTTAAAATTTGTTTTCTCTATTTTTAACGGTGTAGAAGTTTTGTAAACAGACGGACGGACAGAATGAAACTAATAAGCACATTTTTTCAAAATTTTTTTGGAAATGTGCTAAAAACAGTGACATTTTCAAGATTTAAAAAAAAATACGGGTTAAAGACAGTGAACTTTTAAATTCGAAAAAAAAAACAGTGACATTTTAAGCTTTTTAAAAAATTAAAGAGTAAAATTGAAAAATTGTAAGGAAACATTTTTAAAAAAACTAAAAGTTTGGTGTGATTTAGCAAATTATAGTGTACAAAACCTTTAACTGTTTGGCAAGCTATACGGTTAAAACGCCCGCGCGATCGTTACGATTTCTTGAAGCAAAAGAGGAATATACAAAATCAAAGTAAGTCCTTTCCAATTATTATACATACTAACAAAACTCACACAAAATTAAATATTCACATTTAACAACACCACCAAAATATAATATAAAAACTTTATAAATATTTTTTCAACTATATTTGATGAACATAAAAATTTTATACTAAAATTTTATTAAATATAAAACACAAATATTAACTTTTAACAAACTAAAATTTTAGGAGTATATATGGATCTGCAACCTGATTTGAAGGATGTTTATGACCAACTGGTAAAGGAAACCCCTGATTTGAATTTATCAATGGTTCCAACAAGATTTTGCGCCCACCACGCTTGAATTTACCGCCGTTTGATAGCACGTATGAAAGTTGGCCGGCCTCTAAGAATACTCTAGACACCTATTTCCTTTAATACTCGCAAATGCCGAATATTCAGAAGTTAAACGTGCTAAAGGCCAAAGTGGAGGGGGTGCAGCAATACTCATTCAACATCTAAATTTAGAAGAATCAGGTTTTAAGTCAGCCATGGCTATTCTCACTAATCGCTACGAAAACAGAAGAGTGCTGGTAAACACCCAGCTCAAGGTTTTACTAAATCAACCCCAAATTACAAATTATCTATAAAAAAAACAATTTTATAGTCAAGTTATTAATTAAAGAAAAATTTGTTGAGATAGAAGGATTTGTCCTAAAAAAATTAACACAAGTTTTGCCATCGTAGGAGCATATAATGGATTTACAACTAGCTGATCCCCAACCCAACGTGCCTGTAGCTATTGACATATTACTAATAGCAGAAGTATTTAATCGTGTCATGCTATCAGGAGTCTCAAAGGGTACAGTGGGCACTCCTTTAGCTCAAAACAGCATGTTTGGTTGAGTTTTATCAGGCCAAGTGCACCAAACAGAACCTCAAAATATAAATATCAGAGTTTGCCATTCCACTTGCAACCTGGAAGCTGAACTGAAGAAATTTTGGGAGTCAGAAGAAGTCCCAAGTGAAGATAAACTATACACAGAAGAGCAACGACATGAACAATTTTATAGAGAAACTACCCTTCCACTTCCAACAGGAAGGGTATCGCTACCGTTCTACCCAACATCAAATACAAAATATTTGGGAGCATGACGGAACATCGCTTTACGACGATTCTATCAACTAGAAGCTCGGTTTGAACGTAATGTGAAATTCAAGAATGAATATGCGAAAGTCATCAATGAATACGTACAGTTGGGTCATATGGAACCAATAAAGAACAATAAAGAAATGTATACAACTTATCAATCACAAGACACACACCCCACATGTTACTTACGGCACCATGGAGCTATCAAAGAATCAAAGACCACAACAAAATTAAGGGTAGTATTTGACGCATCACGAGCAACCGAGAGTGGAACTTCGCTAAACGACATACTGTTAAAAGACCCCACAATTCAAGATGAACTAATACACCTATTTATTCGTTGTCATAAACACAAAATCTCTTTCACAGCCGACATAGAGAAAATGTATAGGCAAGTATGGGTTAACGAAAAGCAAGCAGAGTATCAAAGAATACTGTGGCGAGAGGATCCAGAACAATCAACAAAGGATTACAAGCTGCTAACAGTGACATTTGGCACTAAAAGTGCACCATACCTAGCAACAAACACTATTCAACGATTAGCGTGTGACGAATCAGAAAATTATCCAGTGGCATCCAAAGTTACATTATCGGATTTTTATGTCGACGATTTGCTGTCCGGAACGGAAGACATAGAATCAGCTCTAAAAGTTCAGAAGGGAATGATTGAATTAATGAAGAGCGGAGGATTCCCTTTGAGAAAGTGGATGTCAAACGCAAAAGAGTTGAGCAAGTGAAGATCGTGGAGAAGTCAAGTTAATCAGCAAGTCAAGATCCTGGAGAAGAAAGAAATTTGCCTTCACATTCAGAAGAAGATCAGGATGAAGTACGCACACTTGGGCTCGAGTTCCAAGATGGATTAAATATTCAATAAAAAATTCTGGACTCTAACTTCATGTATTTTCAGATGCTGCAGTTGCCTATTTGTGGCACACCTTGCAGTTGACTATTTGTGTACCATCGACCAGACAGGACTCAGAGCTGTAAGTTTAATCGCAGCAAAAAGCAAAGTAGCTCCAATCAAAACAATCTCGTTACCACGTTTGGAGTTATGTGCGGCTAGCTTGGCGGCTAAATTAGTTCAACTAGTCAAAAAAAACACTGAAATTAACCGAAAACATCACAGTTTATGGATGGAGCGACTCAGAAATTGTATTGGCTTGGCTGACGGAACATCCCAGTAAACAGGGTGTTACACATTCCCAACATACTGCAAAAAAATGTGTGGTTCCATGAACCGACAAATCAAAATCCTGCGGACTGTGCAACAAGGGGATTATATCCAGCTGAAGTAGCTAACTTTCAACTTTGTTGGAATGGGCCGAAATGGCTGCCCAAACCAGCAGAGTTTTGGCCTCGCAGTAAGCAAGTGGAAAGTCAACTAGAAAAAAGAAAAATTGTACAATGTCATGTGAACACAAAGCAAGATGGTTTGGAATGAAAATTTTCATCGTTGACCAAATTATCACGAATCATAGCTTACTGTTGCCGCTTTATCAACAACGCAAAGAAAAAACCTATAAAATTGAAAGGATATTTATGGGCTCAAGAAATAACACAACCAATGACAATTCCGGTAAAACGCTCACAAACCCGAAGTTTTCGTGAAAAATTAAACTACTGCAAGAAAACAAATCAATTTCAAATAAAATTAGTCTAATCAAACTAAATCCATTTATTGATAAGGACGAAATATTAATGCGTTATGCGTATTATTATGCGTACTATTCACGTATAACAACACCAACAAAATATATAAAAATTTTATAAATATTTTTTCAACTATATTTGATGAACATAAAAATTTTATACTAAAATTTTATTAAATATAAAACACAAATATTAACTTTTAACAAACAGGGTTTAAAGAATAACAAAATTAGTTTATATAAGTTATAAGTAATTGTATATCGCGTTTAAAATGTCAAAGGCAAAAACGAAAGCAACAATTATCGCACAATTAGAGAATCAGAATTTATCACTGATCGCTACGAAAACAAAAGAGTGCTGGTAAACACCCAGCTAAGGTTTTTACTAAATCAACCCCAAATTACAACTTAGTCGGCAATAGCAATCAAGACAATGCTGAGCACCACCATTGCAGCCTATCATTCCTTAAAAAACTTAAACAGCCTCGTTGAAAGCTGGACTAGTGTTTTGATATTTTTATTGGTTCAGAAGTTACCATTTAGAACTCAACAGTAATGAGAAGAAAAGATTGGTAACTCTCGAACAGTACCGGATATCACAGTGTTTAAGGAATTTTTAGAGAATAAATTTCGGACTTTGGCGAAATATATGAGCATTTGTTTTCCTCCTTTTTTCTTTTTTTTTCCGAATTTTATGTTTCTATACAATATATGCTATTGCTATACATGTAGTTTGATATGAATAGTATAGTTATGTATTTATATAAGTAGCTATGTAATGTTAAGTATTTATCTACATATTTTTTGTTTTATTATGTTTCTTTTTTGTGTAAAGAATGAATGTTAATATAATATGTAAGTGTGTATATAATATGATGAATGAATATGTATAATATGTAAGGTTTTTTGAGTTACTGACAAATTGTGTATGAAAGTACATTTTGTAAAAATAAAAGCAAAAAAATGTGTGCATTGTATATAAAAATTTGCTATTATTGGAATAAGTATTCGTAATTAATATGAAAAATGATTAATATAAAAACAAGTACATACATACATACATATGTACATATGTATTTTTGAAATATTTTTACGAATAAAATTTAAGCCTAGATTTTTATGTATAGGTAATAAATGTATAAAATAATTTTCATGCAATTCACAAAATTATTTATTGAAGTTTGCATCAAAATTAATATTATGATACATAGATACATATGTATATTATTTATTAGGTAAGAATCATATTGTTCTTCTTCTGGGTCTTATGAAAAAAAAAAATAAATTATATTTCTTTTAATTTGTGAGTACCCCACATACTTACTTTTTTATATATTAATATTTAAATTAAATTTTTCTTTTTTATGTCATTCCCCACATGCTCTTAGGCAATTGAATGAATTTTTCTATTTTTATTTTTTCTTATAAAATTTCTTATAAAATTCCAAATAACTTTTTTTGTTGTTTTTTAATACTGAAGTTAAACTCATATACTGAATGTATTTCTCTAGTTTTAAGCTATAAAATTTTGAATTTATCTTATAGAAAAATGTAAAAATATTGAATTAAATAAATAAAAATTTTTTTCTTAAAAATTTGTTAAGAATTAGAAATCTGATTGCGGAAAATACAAGTATTCAAAAATAACCGTTCAATAAGACGTCTATTTATGTATTAATTAAAATATGTGACAAAGTTCAAACCATACTAGAAAATATTTCGCCAGTTCTTAAATGTTATTTTTAATAAAATTTCAAACTTAGTTGCTGTGAATTATTTAACATATTAGTAAATACTGAATGTCTTGGGCCGACTTTTCCTAACTCCTTAAAAGTTCCAGCTCAATGCGAAGTAAACAAAAACTACCAAACGGTCCCGTTTAATTATAGTTACCAATTTACGACATCGAACATTACCGATTTCCAGTGAGTAGTGCTACACGAAATTTACGACAAAATAAATCCAGCTATGCTAAAAATTCCTAAATTTATTATTGATATGCATATCAAAAAGATAAAAGAAAGAGAAAATTTATCCGTATTCAATGAACGTGTCGCAAAATGTTATTTTAACTGCGATTATAGGAGAGTATATAGTAATATAATACGATAATACGAAATTTTAAATTACATATGTTGTGCTTTCTATCCTTGCTGTAATTGTACTTAAGAGATCTATAAATTTTGTTTTGTAAAAACTTTTTTAATTTTATTATCAATAATTATTAATTGTAAATTATATTTAAACTTCCTCACGTTAAATTAAATTTAATTATAATTTCGTAAAAAATAATTTATAATATTTGTAAAATCTATACAACACTAGCACCTTGCACGCTGCTGTACAGTTTACATCAATTTACCACTTTGTGAATTAATAAATGTAAGTTAATGTATAATGTATATACTAATTGAAAATTAAAATTAAAAAAAAAAAAAAAAATTTCAATAAATTAGTTAAAATCTCCAAATTCTTTGTGGTTGTGAGTGTGTGCTTTTAAAATCTCTAAATTTTTTGCGGTTGTGGGCGGTTAGGAGATCTGCTTGCAATTCGAAAAGTAACAGTAACAAGAATTAAACCAAATGATTTTAATATATGTGAACTTAAAAACAAGGGCAGAACGAAGGGCATATAACACAGACACCAGCAGTCATAATTTGAAACTTTGGCCTCAATTAGAAGTAAAAGTCGAATAAGATTAAAATCAGTTTGTCATAAGTATCAATTTAAACTTTCTGAACACATTTTGTTTTTGTCTCATTCACGATAACTTTGACATTTTGCATTTTAGTTAAATATCATTTTATAAATTTTTTCTTCTTCTTAACATAGACGTGGACGTAGATGGATATTCATAGAAAGCAAGTTATTTTTTAAGTTGTAAGACTAACGCCATAATTGAATTTGTAAATAATAAAATGTAGCGTGTAATAATTTTAAATATAATTAAATATACTTATTTTTTAAATACAATATTAATATTACCTCTTTACTCTACTATTGAAAATAATTTTTATATATAATATTATCATATACTTATTATTGAACTACAATTGCATCAATATTTTTGAAATATAAATAAATTATCTGAAGTATAAAATTTATAATTTATTTTATGTTTAATTAAAAGAATTACCACATACATTCAAACGACAAGGAAGTGCTGGAACATACGAATTCGTTTGGTAAACCGATATTAACAGGAATTAGTACCCCGTCAACTCTAGTAAGACCATTGCAAATATAGTTATGATCATTCCTGAAAATTGACCAATGATTATCAAGAATTTCATTTTTAAAAGAGTTTCTCAACCAGGTTACAGTAAATACTAAGATATTAAAATGTCAGAAATTGTCGTCGATTACTTCTTAAATCACTAGAATTGTGACAGAAAATCCTTATAGTATTACTTAGGGGCAGAAAAGCTTTTGATCGATATCTCTGAGCTTTTGAATATACTGACCGCTTTTGCTGGCTTGGTGCGCAAAAAAGCACACAAGTCTTCCTTCGTTTCTTTAGAAAACATTCTTTCAATTTCACAATATTTATTTTTCCCATTTACTGTTAGCATTTTCAATATTGTTAATTCCATTACAAAGTTCAGACGGTAGAGAAAACAGAATGTCTTGTAACGGATTAACAAAACTAAACTAACTCCACAAAATTAGTTGGCATGTCTTTGGTCTAATCATGAGCTTTCTGGAGATATATATTTGGATGAAAGATATATAGAAATATATATGCTAAAAACTGAATTTTTCAGTTCCATTTATTTTCCCATTACTGGAAAAATCTCCTACATAACCGTTTTTTTTAGGACGGAAAAAATATCTATTAATTTACCCTTTCTAAAATGGGTAATTTTCTAGCTGCGTGAATTTTTAAGTTATAGAAAAAAATCTGAAATGAACCCCAAAAAATATAAAAATATCATATAAAAAACTATTAAGTTTTTCTTATATGAATAAAAAAAATATATGTATAAAAATAATTAATATGATACCGTTTGACAAGGACAACTGATTCGTCCGCGCTGTTATGTATTTTAACTATTTTCATAATTTTCCCAATTAAACATCGCTCTTTGTTTTAGAAATTGCAAAAATGAGGTAAAATTCAGTTACTATGTTCTACATTTTTATAAATATTTTATTACAATATTAAAAAAGTTTTTTTTTTTGTCATTTCATAAAGTTTTCAAAGTATTGTCATAAATACAATAAAAAGTTAGACGTATGTGTATTAATAGGTATCTGTATGTATATTAATACATATATAAATACAAAATTTAAAAGTTATTAAATCTATTATCTACTAAAGAAATAATATTTCATATTTCAGTTTTTATTTGAATCGCGTACAAAATACATAAGCCGGTGTAAAAAAGAGTGATAATAAAAAGAATTAAGCTTTAGTAGATAATTATTTTAAAAATATAAAACAACGAAATCCAGATTTAAAAACATTTCTTTTATTTTTATTACACACAAATTTATTTTTCATTAACTTATAAAAAAAAACACGTTTTGGTTAAATTTTTTAATTATAATGTACTTTTAATTAATATTCATTAAAATAGTTATTTATATCAAAGAACCATAATTGTCTCCGACATAGCTTCTTATACCATCATATAAATTTTGTTCTATAGAAATAAAAAGATAAATACAGATATAATAGGTACATACATATTTGGAATTTAATAAGTAAAATACTTATAATATTTTTATGCTTATGTGAGAAAATAAGTACGAGTAGCATAAGTAAATTTATAATAACTAAGAACTTAAGTATATAATGTAAGTATGCAGAAAATGTTGTACAAAATAGGTAGTAAAATATTATTATTCAAACTAATATTAGTATTCAAACAAATAGTTTGAATATTCAAATATTTTAATAAATTTGGTCACAAAATCAAGGTTTAAACATAAATTTATATACCAAGTCGGAGGCAACCTTTAACTACACAAAAAAAAATGTAGAATCTGTAAATTTAAATTCTAGTTGTTTATATAATATATTATATAAATTATAATTGAAATCTAATTAAAAACGTTATTATTTAAATTCAACATTTTTCTGCTGATGCATCATCACAAATTTTCGTTGATCAATTTATTGCAACTTTGATTTTGTGGTTAAATCAAGTTACATACATATTAAGTTGGTAAATATTTTTTTTTTTTTTCAAAAATAACAATTTGCTTCATCCACTATTCTAATTTTACAATTTATAATTTTAATTATAATTAACAATTAGCTTCGTAGTAAATTTAGGTATTATGTTTCGTATCAGTATTTTTAATGCGTATTAACATTAAAATATTAATATTTGTATTTGATAGCTAAGTAAGTATCTATCTTGCAATTTTTAACATGATATGTACAATTAAAAGTATTTTTAAAGTTGTTGTTTAAACAAAAACATTTCTATACAAGTAATTGTTACATAATATAGTCGAATATATAGAGCTGTTCAAATATAAAATTACTTCACAACCATTTATGTTATTTTTTATTATTTATACAATGTATTACAATTAAATTTTAAAAAAATTACTTTGTTTCTAAAAATTTTGAAATTGTTATTAGTCCTTTAACTATTATTGTATACTTAGGGTGATTATTGAATTTTAATAGGATGTTTTGTAAACATTAGTAGTAGCTGCCGTTGCGCTGAAAAATAGTATGTAGGTATTACGCATTCTGAGATTTTAATATGGTGAACTGATAAGTCAATACGTTATTTAAAAAAACCAACTTAAACCAACGGTTTTTAAAAGAGCACATTTCAAAAGCCAATGCAAACTGTTTAGAATTGTGACTTCCACAAAAATTTGAAAATTCATGTAATAAGACAAATTGTGAAAATAGGAATTTTCTGGAATTTTGAGCGGCTGTAAGTCTGGAATCCTACATAACTTCTATAATCTTAGAAAAAAAGATAACTTTTTCTATAATCCTAGAAAAACCGTTAAGAGACACAAAAATATATTACTGGAGCTTTAATTTTTATGCTTTGCCGAAAAAAAATTTGTACAGGTGCTTAAATTACAGGTACCTAAGAATATCAAATGTTCAATTTTTAAGCCCTAATAGCTCTTAAACAGGGGGTGGTACAAACAAATTTTCTAAGGAAACTTATACTCATTCTAAAAGTTCCTTCTTGTCTCAGATTCCTATCTAATGGTGTGCCGGAGTTATAAAAAAAGAAATTTCATGCAAAATGTGGTTTTCACATAACGGTAAATTTAATTAGTAAATTAGAAAATATTGCATAAGTCTGATACTGTTTTAGAATAATAACAATATTTTCGGTCTTCTAGCGGTTTTAAATTCATAGGACTTCCACTTGACATCTCCATTTCACACGGTTTCGCGCTGATACTTTAATGTCATGCTACATTTAGCTATTTCTTGTTGAACTGTTCTGCGTCATGTGATGTTGGGATGGCCGCGTCTTCTAATACCATGAGAGGCCAGAATAAGCCGCATATTATCCTGAAAGACTTATTTACGAAAACCTGCATCTTGTGCGCTGGTTAAGCTGTTGGTTACAAGTCAGGTTTGGCTGGCATATTTCAGAACGGTTTTCACGCATGCCCGAAATATTTTTAGTTTCGTTTTTCTGGATATAAAAACAAATCGTTTTATTTGGCAATGAAACCCTTAAAGGCCCTATTCAGCCCTTCAAAATTTTTTTGCAATTTATTTAACTCAATATAACTGCTAAACTATTCAAAATATCAATTCCGTTAACCATTACATAGCCCATAAAATTATCTTTCAAGTGGTATATATTTTATGTATATCAGGATCATAACGAATACATAGGGGGACTTCAAAGTCAAAAATTAGAGTTTTTTTTAATACTGAATTTACCTTTAATATTTTAGTGAAACGTTTTCACAAACGGTATTTTTTAAATGACTAAAACTGGGGTCGATTTATAAATGTAAATTTAAAATTAATGGGGAGATAAACTCCATAAAGTATCAGAATTTCATACAAACATACGAGTATGAGAAAATGATTTTAAAAAGCCTTAGCAAAGCGGTGCAAATGCGCTAATTGTAGTCTTGTCACTGCTGACAGGACTAGCCACGTATACCAACCAACCAACGAAAGCCGATGTAATTTTGTATATATGTATGTATGTGGTTTTATTTTATTAATTTATTATATTTATTAAAATAAAAGACGTTTGTTTAACTTAGATTTAAATGTTTAATGAATAATTATTAATAAAATTATAAATCCAAAAATATTTTATTAATATGAAATTTAAATTATTTTACACTAACACAAACTTAAAATTGTTTTATTATATTTAAGTTTACTTTTAATATTTTTTATGAAATAAAGTTTCAAAATATTCAAATATGTTCTTAATAAATATGTTCTTAATTGAATTCTAATTGAACTCTTGTAACTCTTGTAAACGAAACAAGACAAAATAAAACAATATTTATCTTTTTTGCTAATACAGAACTTTGATTTTTTTATTAAATCTATTTATAAATTTAAAAATATATTATGTAAATATTAAATTAGTTTATAAAAAACAAAGACATTAAGTCTGCTTTTTCCAAAAATTATTAAGTGTTGAGTAAAGGCATTTCGATATATTTCGAATTTCGCATATAAACATATGTACCCCCCATTATTTTAAAAGTTTCTTTTTTTTTAATTATGTATGCAAAATAATTGTTTTTTTAAGATACGATACTAATGGAATATATATTCGGAAACTTGGAGATATAAAGTACTGTTTTGTGATGACGTCATTTAAATCTATGTTCACCCCTTGGCGGAACTTTATCCCTATTGTTTATATATAATTCTTCCAACGCAGATTCTAACCTACCACCTAACTATAATCAATCCAAAAATTTTCCAAATATGTTATAGTACCATTTAATACTATGCGGTAAATGTATATTAATTTATACTTACTACAAAGTAGCAAAAAAAATATTAATATGTACTAGGAGAACCCCTGTGCAATTGCTCAAAGAGTCATTGTAGAGTCGCTGAGTTTAAATTTTTTTTTTTTTTAATACATTAATTTCTCATTTATTGCACTTTTCCTCACCACCTAGCGGTAGGGCAAAATTAGCGTTTTATTAAAGAAGTTCCCCCAGTAAGGCTACTCCTATAAGTTATATTAAAAGCCTAATTGGTGAACAACACCATATTTAAATTTAACACGAACATGATTCTTTTATAAATTTATTCATAGATTCTAAAAAAAATTATCTTTGTAAATATGACCTATTTTCCTATGTTTTGAAAAATATGTAAAATTCTTACAAAAGAACTTCTTTATAAGCTAAATTTTCAGTCACCGTTCCTTCCAAGGTTTGTTCCTGTTTGGGTCTTGATAAAATTGAATTTTTAAATTCACAGAAACCGCTCGACAAATTGCGGTTTTTATTCAATTAATTTTGCATTTTATTTCCCTTTTCCTCACCACCGAGAGGTAGGACAAAAGGCGCATTCTTTTAAGGAGGTTTTCCCAGTAAGCCTACTCCTCTAAGTTATTTTAGAAGCCTAATTGATGTACAACAAGACATTTAAATTTTTCTAATATGAACGTAATTCTTTTGTACATTAATTAATAAATTCGTAAAAAATTATCTTTCCGAATATAAACTATTTTCCTATATTTTCAAAAATATATAAAAATGTTATAAAAAACTTCTTTATAAACTATATTTTCAGTCACTATTCCTTCCGAGGTTTCTTTCTGTTTGGTCCTGATAAAATCTAAATTTTTAAATTTGTAGAATTATTTGTTCGGCAAATTACAGAATATAATTGGCCATGAGTAAAGCAAGGTTCAGGTAGAAAAAGCCCTACCTTTTCAAATATTTGACCTTGAAATTTATAATTTGTCATAGCTTATGTTAAACGAAGAAGAAATTGATGACGTTTAAAATTAAAACGATAAACAGGATAATATATGTATATCTAAAGATATTCGAGAAATAAAACGAATTTTTACCTTAATAGGAACATTAATCGCTATATATAGTCATACATTGAGTTTCCTACTCCGAGAATCCATTTGCAAAATTCGTGATCTGATGAATCTCTCATGTTCGTCTTGAGATGTAATTGAAATGATTCCAAAGAGGGCTTTTTTTAATTATAGAATTAGTAATAAAAACTATATTACCGTTTCAAGCAACACATAGAACATTTTTTATTCTACTATATTTTTGAATCAAAGCTTTGTATATAAAAGTTGCAACAACCTTCAGGACCGTCAATATAAGAACATTTTTGAGAAATTTGATTCAAGAAAGAAAGTTGTATTTTTGTAGCTGCTGCAATTTGCTCGTTGCATAATCTATCTGAAAGGGTAACAAACTAAAAAAATCGAATCCCATTTCAGTACATTATTATTTCAGAAAAATAAGACAATAATTTAAAGCCGTATTTTCATCCTGACCTTGGTATATATAAACTTCAAATAAAGCAGATTTATATCTCTCAGAAAGTTGTAGGCAACCATAAGGGTTACAAAAACATAAAATAGTTACAAATAAATAAACGCAATGACTTAGGAAGCATATATTTTGAAGCTTCTTGAAAACAATTTTCCCATTCCAAAGTGTCATTAATAAGCTGCATTAAATGTAAGAAAGATCTAATTCCATTCATTTTAAGGGACTCAAAACAAATAGCTTCACACCTTTAAGGGACAGCAGAAGCAATCTTAAGTGATACGCTCAGAATCTCTTGGAGATATTGAGACAATTCTACCGATAGATGTTTCGCTAAAATGTGAGTTCGTTGATCTCTTAATCTATTTGCTATTTCGGAAAGCATAATAACATGAAATATCTTAATAGAAAAATGCATGCGCATTAACGTCTGTACGATTTAATTCAAAATAAACTATTAAAGTTATACATCTTGAATATTCCCGGCGAAGAGCGTTTTCCATACAATTTTCTTGAAAGAAGATACTTTGACCGTATTCTAAGTGAACTGCTAATGTAACAGGAATTTAGCTTGATATGATTTTTCAACATCTTCAGATGTTTGAATTTTATCATTATTAGCTAGTGGAAAAGACAATGAACATGGAGTAAACCGCTCAATGATGTAAACATAAGAAACAATGTTTCCGAAAATCTATTTTTTTGTTATATCATCTAAAAACTCTTTAAACTTTAAATTAAAAACTCTGATTACCAAATTACGACGGTCAGAAGGATTTTGGAAAGGTTGTAGTTCACATTTAATTTCAGCTCAGTTTGGATTACAGATAAAAATAATAAACAAATCTGGACGCCCAAACTTTCTTACAATTGCCATATTATCTTGATAAAGTTTAGCCATTAATCGGGATCCGCCTACAAAAGATACTGGAAGAATATAAACATCACCTACCGCAACTCCTTGATCGTTTACAAAAGAATTTACGAAATCCATTAAACTTTTGTACGACTCAACTAGAAAATTTTTCTGATTTTTCTGATTTTTAGTTCATATGCATGAACTACAAATTCTTGGAATAACTTCCCACCAAAAAAAAACAGGGTTAAAAATATTTTTCCTACTTGAAAGTTTGTAAGCATAAAATTGTAGTGCTGTAATTTTATTCCTAATAGCGGTAGAATGTCTATCATTATGTTATATATATAGTGTCCAAGCGAAATCACCTTTGGGGAAAAAAAGAGGGAAAACATTGGATCTAAATGTTTGAAAAAATGACTAATTCTTTTTAAAGATATTTGATTAGTATTAGTACACTAACAATTTTTTGTAAAATAAATTCATTGTAATATTCTCAAATATCAATTATTATTAAATAAGAGTTATTAAACATGAATTATTTTTTTGGTCAAATTAACACTGCCAAAATGATAACACTAAATTAAGACTATGAGCCAGCTCAAATAAATTATATAATAATATAATACTTAAGATGGAAACTCAATGTAAGCTTTTTGTTCTTTGCACGCTATGACAGCATTTATATTATGATTATAATATTCGATAATATAAAATTACACAAAATAATAAATCACTTGTATATTTGTTGTAAAATATAATATTAGATATGTGTATCTTATACCTATTATAAAAATTTATACCTAATATAAAAATGAAAAAATTGTTAAATTAAATATGGATAATGCATATATGAATATTATGTACTTTTTTTAAGCGGAATAAATTACATATATTCAGTAGAGTTGATTTTGTTTCGACAGACTTCAGCCAATGTATTCATTGCTTCAGCCAAAGACTATAAATATATAAGCCATTCCAAGTAGAACAAATATTTTAATATAGAAAATAAAAATAAGACTGTGCCAGAAATAGTCGCGACATCTATGAATATGAAATTAATTTATCTTTTATTATACCCGTATGAACTATGTTCAAGGGTATAATAAATTTGCCATTACGTTTGTGACACCTTAAAGGAGCCGAGCTAGATATAGTGTCAAAGGTATGGATCGGCTCAGAATCGAATTCTGAGTCGATTAAGCCATGTACGTCCGTCCGTCCGTCCGCACGATAACTCAAAAAATAAAGTAGCTAGGAGGCTGCAATTTTGTTTTCGTCACTTTTGCAAAATTGTTAGTTTTGCTATTTAAATCCAACATTTTTGGTTGGCGGGTTCGAGTAGCTGCCATACAACTTCTTTCTTTATATAGAAATAACTCAGTATCTATTCAAGCTAGGTTTCTGAAATTTTGCAAATGATGATCAAGTTTTATGGCAACAACTTTCGTAAAATTTGGTTGTGTTGGTGCGGCGGGTTCGGGTAGCTGCCATACAACTTCTCCGTTTAAATGAGAATAACTCAGTGTTTATTGAAGCTAGGAATCTGAAATTTAGTAAAGAGGTGTCGAGTTATATGCCAACAACTTTTGTAAAATTTGGTTGGTCTAGAGCAGCCGGTTCAGGCTTCTTGCACCTCTTGGAAGTTAATAAAGCTAGGCGTCTGAAATCTTGCAAATGATGATCAAGTTTTATGGCAACAACTTCTGCAAAATTTGGTTGTGGTGGTGCAACAGGTTCGGGTAGCTGCCATACAAAATCTCTTTTTAAATAAATGAAAAGAATTCAGTGTCCGTCCGCACGATAACTCAAAAAATAGAGGAGCTAGGAGGCTGAAAATTTTTTTACGTCACTTTTGTAAAATTGCTAGTTTAGCTATTTAACTCCAGCATTTTGGTCCCCGGGTTCGAGTAGCTGCCATACAACGTCTTTTTTAAATAGAAATAACCCAGTGTCTGTTCAATCTAGGTATCTGAAATTTTGCGAATGATGATCAAGTTTTATGGCAACAACTTCTGCAAAATTTAGTTGTGGTGGTGCAACAGGTTCGGGTAGCTGCCATACAAAATCTCTTTTTAAATAAATGAAAAGAATTCAGTGTCCGTCCGCACGATAACTCAAAAAATAGAGGAGCTAGGAGGCTGAAAATTTTTTTACGTCACTTTTGTAAAATTGCTAGTTTAGCTATTTAACTCCAGCATTTTCGGTCCCCGGTTTCGAGTAGCTGGCATACAACTTCTCTTTTTAAATGAAAATAACTCAGTGTCCGTCCACACGATAACTCAAAAAATAAAGGAGCTAGGAAACTGATATTTTTTTTACGCCACTTTTGCAAAATTGTTAGTTTTGCTATTTAACTTCAGCATTTTCGGCCGTCGGGTTCGAGTAGCTGCCATACAACTTCTTTCTTTAAATCGAAATAACCCAGTGTCTATCCAATCTAGGTATCTGAAATTTTGCGAATGATGATCAAATTTTATGGCAACAGTTTCTGCAAAATTTGGTTGCGGTGGTGCGACGGGTTCGGGTGGCTGCTATACAACTTCTCTTTATACCCGTATGAACTATGTTCAAGGGTATAATAAATTTGCCATTACGTTTGTGACACCTTAAAGGAGTCGAGCTAGATATAATGTCAAAGGTATGGATCGGCTCAGAATTGAATTCTGAGTCGATTAGGCCATGTACGTCCGTCCGTCTGTCCGTCCGTACGATAACTCAAAAAATAAAGGAGATAGGGGGCTGAAATTTTTTTTACGTCACTTTTGCAAAATTGTTAGTTTTGCAATTTAAATCCAACATTTTCGGTTGGCGGGTTCGAGTAGCTGACATACAACTTCTATCCATATATAGAAATAACTCAGTATCTATTCAAGCTAGGTTTCTGAAATTTTGCAAATGATGATCAAGTTTTATGGCAACAACTTCTGCAAAATTTGGTTGTGGTGGTGCGACAGGTTCGGGTAGCTGCCATACAAAATCTCTTTTTAAATAAATGAAAAGAATTCAGTGTCCGTCCGCACGATAACTCAAAAAATAGAGGAGCTAGGAGGCTGAACATTTTTTTACGTCACTTTTGTAAAATTGCTAGTTTAGCTATTTAACTCCAGCATTTTCGGCCGCCGGGTTCGAGTAGCTGCCATACAACTTCTTTCTTTCAATGGAAATAACCCAGTGTCTATTCAATCTAGGTATCTGAAATTTTGCAAATGATGATCGAGTTTTATGGCAACAACTTCTGTAAAATTCGGTTGTGATGATATGACAGGTTCGGATAGTTGCCATACAACTTCTCTTTTTAAATGAAAATAACTCAGTGTTTATTGAAGCTAGCTATCTGAAATTTAGTGAAAAAGTGTCGAGTTACATGCCAAAAACTTTTGTAAAATTTGATTGGTCTAAAGCAGCCGGTTCAGGCTTTTTGGATTTCTTGGAACTTAATGAAGCTAGGCGCAATAGATTCGGGTAGCTGTCATACAACTCCACAATTTACATAAATATATCTCCGTTTGTTCGGTACTAAAACATCTGAATGTTTTTAAAAGATGATCAAGTTTTATAATAGGATATATTACGTTCATACGGGTATCCCAGAGTTGACACAGTCTACTCTACTGCACTCTTTCTCGTTTTATACTAAATTCGTTTTGTTTTAATTTTAAATATATATTTAATTTTAAATATAAATATTTTAAATATAAAGGGTTTTTAATTATTTCCTTTGATATAAATTTAACCTTGAAAAAAAAGTTTTCCAAATAAAATAAATTGGTATGTATGTATGTACATCGTAACTTCGAATTGCTATACTAGGATTGATAATAATTTTAATGCTGGTATGTAATGTAATGTAGGTTTTTGTAAGTAATTTAGATTAGATTGTTAGTTTTAAATAAATTTTATTGATTCTAGTTTTATAATATTACAATTCATTAACATAAAATTTAAAAATGTATTACCTGGTATGTATTACAATAACACAATTTTTAAAATATTTACAAAGAAAAGATTAGTTTTCTGTATACTTTGCTGTATGTGTTATAAACCGAATAAACGAGATTGTATGTTAAATATAATGTTAAATTAACAATATGCTACGTTGTGCGATTTATTGTACGGTTCTTATTTCTTAAATAAAATTAATTTTTTATAAAATAAAATAAAATTAATTTTTTATAAGAAAAAATATATACGTACATATGAGATTTCTTAAGCTGTCACAGACAATTTGTATATGTATAGACAAGTATATTTTTATACCCGTACGATAAGTATCGGATATAATAAAATTACTCCTCCGTTTGTAACACCTCGAAAAAAGCGAGCTAGATATACCTTCAAAGGTATGGATCGGATCAGAAAAAAATTCTAAGTCGATTGAGCTATGTCCGTCCGTCCGTCCGTCAGCACGTTAACTCAAAAACTAAGAAAGCTATAATCTTGAAATTTACACAAAATATTCTGGGAGCAATTTGTAGGTTGCCTATTTTTTTGGTTGAACTCCGACCAAAACTTCGGGTAGCTCTCGAACAACTAACTTTTAGATCCCCACATTTTTTTGAAATAGAGCTATGAAATTTTAACTGCTGATAGATGTTACAAAAATATTAATTTTATTTTTATAACTTTTTTTTGTAGCCCCACCCGTTACGGAGCAACAGCTCCTCAAAAGTTCAAAAAATCTCTATATTTAAATTGTTATAGCACAAGTTGTGTTTTAATTTACCGTTATTCGAAACTCAAATTTTGCAAAATCCTTTAACCCTTCTATCTTCTAAACGGTTTAAGTTGGAAACTTGAAATTTTGACAGAAGTTAGATCTTTGAAAATAAGTATGAGTCATTTCATATATGTATGTATTTTTTTTTGTATCAGTCCCCGTTTAGGGGCTGTAAGGGTCAAAAACTGAAAATTTCTTATTTTTAAATACCTGTAACTTGAACACCTGTTAAAATTTTTTTGAAGTAATACACAAAAATTAAATCTTCCTTAAATAGGGTTACTTTATAATTGACGAAAGTGTTACTTGATTTTTTCAAATTTTCTAACAAATTTCTTTAACAAATTTTTTGCATTTGTTTTACTCGATAATTTGAAATTGTTGAGGATATAATGCGTAGTACAAAAAAATGTAAATAAATAAACAACATAACGGTTGCTTGAAGAATTTTTATTTATATGATATTGATATACATACATACTTATATAATATCATGTTTATTTACATATCGTATATGTCACTGATGAATGAATGATAAGAGTATAGATGTATATTATATAGCGCCGTATTTATATATATATATGTATGTATTTTATTGTACTTATAAGAAATTATTCTATGAATGGAAATATTTTTAAAGAAATACTGCAATGTATGGCGATATACTTATAACAATATAAATATACTTTGTACGCACTAATATAAGATAATATTTAAAATTATATTTACTATTTTGTACTAAGTAAATTTAATATACATTTACCGCTTAGTATTAAATGGTACTACAGAATATTTGAAAAAGTTTTTGACTGATAATCGTTATGTGGAAGGTTAGAATCTGCTTTTGAAGAATGTATAAACATATAAGTAGTTTTAATATATGTACAACCCATAGTTCTAGAAATTATAAAATTCACCCAAATTATTTTAAAATACTAAAATACATACTAACATACATAACGGTTCGTACGGGTATCTAAAAGTTGACAAAGGCAACTGTATTCTTTCTCGTTTTTTTGCAAAATAAGCTAAAGAGTATATAAAAATGTGTTATTTAGAATGGATTAATTTAACAATAATTCGTCGTTTCAATTGTAGTAAACTATATTGACTATAGGTATATGAAGAATAATTTAAATTTTTACTATTTTTATTAAATTTTTAATATGTATAAAATTATTAATTAACATATTATTAGAATAATGTTAATTAGTTTAACTAAGTATATATGAATATGTATATATATTTATACTTAGAATATACATACTTTATAAATATTATATACATACATAATATATATAAAGTATGTACAAACATATTCACTATAGTAAACTATAGGGATTTTTCATATATGTACATAATATGTATATTCACTATAATAAACTATAGGAAAACTTATGTTTTGAATTTTATGATTTATTTTGAAGTTTTTTAATATACATAATATTATTTATGATTATCAAAGTACCATTCCATACATACATCCATATCTCAGCAGTTCTCTTGTGTCGTTTTCGTTTGTGGGGTGCGCACATGAAAATTACTTTTGTACATACTCGAAAAAAAATTTTTATTTTTATTTTTTATTTATAGTAAGAGTATCTGAATTTATATATATGTATATTTAAAATATAAATAGTATAATATAGAATTAATATAACAATTTGCAAAAATGAATTGTTTAAAATGCAATCATAGAATTGAACGCAATTCTGTTAATAAAATAACATGTGGCGATTGCAATCATATTCTACATTTAGAATGTGCTAAATTACAAGCGCAGGATTTGAATTTTTATAAAACTACAAATAATAAATTTCGATACGACAAGTGCTCTCTTGCAAGACGTAAATCATTGTATGGTAAGACTGCAAATGTAAAGAGTTAAATTCAAATGAGCGGAAAGAACAGCAACAGCGCAAGCGCAAATTCTTCTAACTCTATCCTTTCTCAGTTACAAATTTACAAATTGGCCGTATTCCATCGTCTATAATTGAAGTGACTGGCAGAACTACAACTCAACCAACCACTTCAAATTCCTCTATATTGGAAATAAATAACGGTACAATGTACAAGTAATCTTCAATCTCAATGTAATGAGAGAGTATTCTCAATTGAAAATTCTGATCAAACAAATAAAAATGATGTTACACTTCAAATGCTATATGCTGAAATTATGGATTTAAAAAAAATTAACAGCAACTTTCTCTTTACAATGAATGAGCTTAAAGAAGAAAACAAACAATTAACAAGCAAAATAATTTCCTTAGAGAATAGAATGTGTTGGCTGTATCAAAAAGAAAAGAGTAAAGTTATTGAATTTAGTGGCATTTCAAATGTTAGTAATGAGAATGCAGTTGCCGTAACAAAAAATTTATTTAAAAATTGTTTGAACTTAGATATTAAAGATGATGAAATTAAAAAATTTTACGTGAAGAATAGAAAAATTCTAATATTCCCACAGAACGAATTTTGATATATTCGTAGAAAAAATAGAAGATTTACTAAAACATAGGAGATCAATCTTTGTAGGTGATATAAATTTTAATTTATTAAATAAAGATACAAATACCAAAGACTACATTAATATGCTACATAGTAATGGATTTATAATTCTCAACAAGATTTCAATTGAATATGCAACTAGAATAGGTAATACCACTAAGACAATTATAGATCATTTTATTTCTGATCTCATTGACTTGAAATACAATGTTCATGTTTTAGATACAATTTTCTCTGATCACCAAATGCTTTTTGTCAGTATTGACTTCAAACCCATAAAAGAAAAACTTAAAAGTCATAAAATTATTCTAGATTATGACAACATTAATAAAAATGAATTTTAGAACAATATGCATAACATAAATTCTTTTGATGATATGGTTTCCAAACTTACCGAATTGATTGATGCAAATACAAAAACAATTCAATCAAAATTTAATAACAATAAAAGCATTTGGATGACAGCTGAAATTCGAGAAAATATGAAAATCCGCGACTCTTTCTTAAAATTCAAAAAAAAAATATTCGAATGATACTCATGTCAAAAACTTGTATATACATTATAAGTCAAAAGTTTTTAAGCTAATTGTTAATGCAAAAGAGAACTATTGCTCAAATTTCATTTCACAAGATCCTAGTAATGGTAAAAAACTGTGGAGTCTGTATAAGCAAATAATGTTCAACAACGATCAAACTTATAATAATCAAACCATTAAAACCATTAAGTATAACAATAATATATATTCTAATGAAGAGGAAATTGCTAACACTATTAATGACTTTTTTATCAATGTTACTAAAGATTTAAACATTTCAGATGAACCTGTTGACTTCGAATATTTTGATTTCTTTCAATATAATGTAAACTCATCAACATTGAGTCTTGACTTTTCTACATATGAGGAAGTTAGTGAAGCTATCAAAAATCTTAAAGCCTCAGCAGCTACTGGATTTGATAAGGTATTGGGTAAATTTATAAAAAAATTCGCAAACCGGTTAATTCCAATATTAGTTAAATGTATTAATTTATCTTTTAGTTCAAAAATATTTCCAGACATTTTAAAAACTGCAATAGTAACACCTATTTTCAAAAGCGGCGATGCTACAAATCGATCTAATTACAGACCAATTTCAATTCTTAGTACGTTTTCCAAAATTTTTGAAATAATCATTAGAAATCGTTTTAATACTTTTATGACAGTTAATTGTTTACTAAGTGTAAATCAGTTTGGTTTTGAAAGAAACTCGAATACAGCAGCAGCCTGTCTTAACCTAACCGATTTCATTAGTGAAAATATTGATTCTAAGAAATATGTAGGTTGTATCTTTCTTGATTTAAAAAAAGCTTTCGACTATGTTGACCATGAGATTCTTATTCACAAATTTTCTCAACTAGGTTTCGCTGCGAAATATATTAACTTTTTTAAATCGTACTTGTTAAATCGAAAGCAGAAAGTTCGAATAAATAATTGTTTTAGCAATCTAAAATCGGTAGTTAAAGGAGTACCACAAGGTTCAATTTTAGGTCCCGACCTTTTAAAGCTTTATATAAATGATATTTGTAAACTAAGTTTGATAGAGTCTTTGCAATTGTACGCTGATTACGCTGTATTAAAATATGGTTTAGGAAATGAAAATGAATTAAAAAGAGCTATAGACTCTGACCTTCAAAAAATCAATATTTGGCTAAGAAAGCACAAACTTTCTTTAAATATAAGTAAAACTAAAATATTATTATTCCATAACAAAAAGCTTCAAAGCACTAATTTCACATTTATGTATTCGACAATCGAAGTTGTCAATAAGTTTAACTATCTAGGTCTAATATTGGATAAAAGTCTAAAATGGGATGAGCATATTGACTACATATCTAGAAAAATTTCACCTTACGTTTTTATCCTAAAAAGGTTACGAAATTTTCTATTAGATAAAACTTTATTTGTCATATACTCTTCTTATATTTTATCTAATTTAACATATCTTAATCCAATTTGGAGTGGTTCTTCTCAATATCTTTTAAGAAAGTTAGATATTTTGAATAACAAGGCTATCAAAATAATATACGGATTGCCAATAAGTTTCCTTCAGCATTTCTTTACAATCGCAGATATCTAAGTTTTGCTAATATATGTAAAAAAGAATTGTTTCTCACAGCTTTTAAAATAATTAACAATAAAATAAAACACCACTTCATTCTTAACCGTATGATCGATATTCATATTCACAATACGAGAAATAAAACTAACTTCTATACATATTTATCAATTTTTAAAACTGAACAACAGAAGAAAATTGTCTTTATAATTGTTTAAAAGCTTTCAAAGTTGCCTTTAGCAATAAAATCTATCAGCGAAATATGTGTGTTTAAAAAAGAAATAGTGCAATATGTTATAGAAAATAATCACTTGTAGTTTCATTACTTTTTTTTTTTTTACGTATTTAGTTAAGATAATTTATAATTTTATTCTATTTTTTTTTAAATTTTAATGTTATACTACGTTTTCTACGTTTTTGTTGTCATCATTTCTCAACTTTTGCAAAAATTCTTAATTGTAAATTATGTAAAGAAATGATAGTCAAAAATTTTCTGATTATTAATAAATTAATCGAAATGAAGATATTGTAGAAATATGAAATGATTTCTAATTGTGATATAAATTAGAAATAGTGTCAAACAATATTTATAACTAAATAATAAGACCAGGCAACTTATACACTACGGTGGTAAACCATTATACATTTTTTATATACGAATTAAATATTTTGTTTTTTAAATTACTAACTTAGAATTAAAGTAAAACTAAAATTGTATATAAACTTTAAAATTGTTTTTTAAAATAAAGAAAAAAAAAATACAAAAACAACAACAACAACAACAAAAAAGATATCATATTTGTGTAATTATTAAGTAATAATGTTAAACTTAAAATAATGAAAGCAAAGGCAGCGGTTAGTAACAAGTTAAAATCTGGAACAATTGGAGATGCGAATAATAATAATATTTACATTAATCACAGTCTTACTAAATTTGAACAGGCGTTATTTTTAGAAGCTAAAAAAAGGAAAAAACAACTCGGTTAGAAATATTTATGGTTCGTAAATTCATCTATTAACATGAAAAAATCTGATGGTGGTATTATTTACATTAGGTCATTTGAAGATTTTGATAAATTAGTGTAAAATTTTATTTTTAAAAATTATTATGCAAAATAAAAATAGTTTTGTTATTAATTATCTATTAAATAATGATCTTTCCACTACCAGAAATTGTTTAGATTTTAATTTGTTAAATGTAAATAATAATTTTCATGTCATAAATCAAAATATCAGGAGTCTTAGAAATAATTTTGATTCTTGCTTGGTTAAACTATATTCTTTAGATAATTTCCCGGAAATTTTATTTCTTACTGAAATTTGGATATTTGAAAAAGAAATTAATAATTATAAATACCTAACTATAATATTTACGCAAATTGTAATTATAAATATGCAGCTGGTTGCTGTTTTGTTTAAAAACAATATAAAATATGATGTCTCATTTTTAAATTTTATTAGTGCTGATATTCTTAAAGTTGTATATGTTATTAATGACGTATCTTACTGTTTTCTGTGCATTTATAGGCTATATGAGTATTGTATTAAAATTTTTTTAAATGAATTCTCTAATTTACTTTCTGTTTTAAATTATAGGAATTGTATTATTTTGGGAGATCTTAATATAGATATTTTAAGTAATTCAAATGATATAGATAACTATTTAGTCATGATGGCCTCTAATGGTTTTATTTCTTTAATTAATGAACCTACGCGAAATACTTCTACAAGCTCTTCTTGCATTGATCATATTTTTTATAGATGTAATAAAAATAATTCTCACTCGCTCACTTCATCATTTTAACGAAATTAAAAATGAAATTATTACTTATAAAGATCAGTTTTACCAGCGCAATTTCAACCAATATAAGGGGAATACAAGAAAAGAATGGAATCTGGAAATCGGGAAGCACAAATTAACTATTAGTAATAAAACAAAATATATGTACTTCAATATTTATAATTCACCTTGTGTTGACCTGAATTTATATTATCATTTACCTCATTGTAATAGGTTTCCATTAGACCCAAACTTAAATCATTCAGCTTGTCATTCAGATTGTTTTAAAATTGAAAATGTAAAAAAATTAAATATCTAGGAATTCTCATTCCATCGCAGGAACATACGACTTATTTAAAAAAATACCTAAATAATGTTCTTAGGCAGCTTTATAATGTAAACTTATACAGTTCTAAGAAAGTTAGTCTAATGGTACATTATGCACTCTTTCATTCAAAGTTGCAATACGGCATTACATGTTGGGGTGGCACTTATTTAAGTAAAATTAAACAATTGCTGGTCTTACAAAAACATTCCATAAGAATTATTTGTAAGAAACATCGGTTAATACTCATGAATTATTTCTTGATTATCATATTGTTCTTCTTCTGGCTCTTATAAAAAAAAATATATTTCTTTTAATTTGTGAGTACCCCACGTACTTACTTTTTTATATATTAATATGTAAATTAAATTTTTCTTTTTTATGTCATTCGCCATTTGCTCTTAGGCAATTGAATGACTTTTTCTATTTTTATTTTTTCTTATAAAATTTCTTATAAAATTCCAAATACCTTTTTTTGTTGCTTTTTAATACTGAAGTTAAACTCATAGATTTAATGATTTTCTCTAGTTTTAAGCTATAAAATTTTGAATTTATGTTATAGGAAAATGTAAAAATATTGAATTAAATAAATAAAAAAAAAAAAAAATATACAATTCCTTTTGATATAATGTATGAATATATTATAATCAGCGCCGGCTCAAAAGTTGTGGCACCCTATGCACATTTAAATTTTTGCGCCCCACTTAATATGTCTGGTCTGTAATGTAAGCTATACTGCATAGAAAAATGAAAATAATTATATAGAGCTAAATCTATATTCTATAGGTATGTATATTGCATTATAGAGTTTGTGTGCTTGTTGCAAGAAATAGAAAAATTAAAATAATTATTTAGAGTTAAAGATAATATATTCTATAGGTACATTGCTTTAGATGAGTTTGTATACTTGTTGAAAAAAATAAAAAAAAGTGTAAAAAATATAGTATATAGATCATAGATGTGTAATGAATGACTAATGACATATAATATACATGACATAGGGTCTAATACAGTGTACATATTATGTAAACTTATGATATCTAGGTTTATGTATATTTTGTGTTTAAATTTATATTAAAGTTACTCCAAATTATTCATATAAATTCTACATTTTATAAAGATATATACTTAGGTAAAAAAAATTTGGCACAAGATATGTTATATGTAGGTACATATGTATATATATTTTAAAGAAAAATAAAAAAAATTTTGGGGAATTTTATTTGAGGAATTTGCCGCCCCTTAATCATGGTGCCTTATGCATGTGCCATTTGTGCATCGCTCCTAAGCCGGCCCTGATATAATATATTATATATGAATGTATTTAATATTTATAATGGATATACTTCCATATAGGGGGACGGAATTACGTAATGACGTCATCATGTAACGGTACTGTATAACGTCATGTTTCCGAACATATATGGCATTGGTTGCGGAAAAATCACTTAAAGGTCAAAATGGTTATTTCAAAATTTGCCTAATATTTTGCAGTATTTTACTAAAACCGTAATATATTTTGTCTATAAAATTATATACAATCGATTTAAATCGATACGAAATTGTAAGGCATTTACTGAACTTTAATACAAATCTTCTTTCATCTCAATCGGTGTTACCGTTTTAGTGATATTGCAGTTCAAAACAGAAAATTTGGCTATAAAAAAAATTTTTTTCCAGAATTTCTAGAAACCCTCATATTTTGGTTCATTTACGCTCTTTACAAGGTGGGTGTCATAAAGCCAAAAGTCATAAAGTCCTATTTCACTAATATGGCTTTATGACCCATTCAAATGAGTAATAAAGTTATATTGAGAATATGGTTTAATGACTCATTTGAATGGGTCATAAAGCCATATATTAATAAAACATTTTGTGTCGTAAAACCATAATTAAATTATTCTCTGATTCAAATATAATTTTTTTTGTATAATTGTTGTTTTATTGATGTTGCAAAATTTTTGCAAAAGCTTTGGTGCTGAATATGTATGAAAGAAAATACTTAGGAAAGATTTTAGAGTTGGTTACAAAATCACGAAATCCGCCTATGCCAGAATATATATATGTAAAGATTCCGGAAAAAGAGAAAACCCTGGTTTCGTAACCGACTATAAAATTCCAAATAGATATATATATAGGCAGAACCCGGAAAAGGGCAACCTTTATTTTGTAATAATTTTTGTATCTCATTTTTACAGAACAAAGAATTTGAAATCGTGGGGGTAAAACAAAAGGTTTCAGATTTTCATATGAAAAATATTAAATTCTGAATGTGAAAAATAAATTAATTTGAATGAAAAAAATAAATTTCGTGAAAATTTAGACATTTTTATGAAAAACAAAATAAAAAAGAATGAAGGCTGCTACCCCGCACCTTTTCCACCGCGCACCCCCGTTTCCCGCGTGTCCTCGTTCAGAGGCAGCAGATCCCAATCCTTGAAGAGAAGCGCGAGGAAGTTGTGAAGGGAAGGGCTGAGGGAGGGGTGAAGAGTGGTTCGAAGAAAGAGCCGCGAAGCGCGCCGCGGGTGTGATAGAAAATTGTTTGAAACCTTTTGAAAATACTGAATTTTTTTATGTGATATTGATAGGGTTTTTATAGTTGGTTACAAAATCAGCGTATTTCTCCTTCTCCAGAATATTTCATTATATATATATATATGTATGCGAGGTTTTGACTTAGAAGGATTGTAGAGTTGGTTAAAAAATCAGGATATTTTTCTTTTTCCTAATTATATCCGTACGATAAGTATCGGGAATAATAAAATTACTCCTCCGTTTGTAACACCTCGAAATAAGCGAGCTAGATATACCTTCAAAGGTATGGATCGGATCAGAAAAAAATTCTAAGACGATTGAGCCATGTCCGTCCGTCCGTTCGTCCGTCCACACGCTAACTCAAAAACTAAGAAAGCTAGAATCTTGAAATTTGCACAAAATATTCTGGGAACAATTTGTAGGCTCCCTATTTGTTTTGGTTGAGTTCCGACCAAAACTTAGGGTAGCTCTCGAACACCTAACTTTTAGATCCCCACATTTTTTTTGAAATAGAGCTATGAAATTTTAATTTGTGATTGATCTCACAAAAATATTAATAACTTTTTTTTGTAGCCCAACTCGGAGCAACAGCTCCCCAAAGGTTCAAAAAAGCTCTATATTTAAATTGTTATAGCACAAGTTGTATAAGGTATATCTTCGTTTTGAAAACGCCAAACGATTACTACTTTTATTAGCTTTAAAAGTGTATATACAATAAATATATATTTGTGGCATACGGTGTTTTAATTTACCGTTATGCGAAACTCAAATTTTGCAAAATTCTTTAACCCTTGTATCTCCTAAACGGTTAAAGTTGGAAACTTGAAATTTTGACAGAAGTTAGATCTTTGAAAATAAGTATGAGTCATTTCAGAAATTTGTTTTGTATCACTCCCCGTTTAGGAGCTGTAAGGGGTCGAAAAATAAAAATTTCCTATTTTTAAACACCTGTAACTTAAACACCTGTTAAAATTTTTTTGAAGTAATACACAAAACTTAAAGCTTCAATATTATACTCTTATTTTCGTTAACAACTTTTTTTAATAATATAGGGTTACTTTTTAATTGACGAAAGTGTTACTTGATTTTTCAAATTTTCCAACAAATATCTTTAACAAATTTTTTGCATTTGGTTTACTCGATAATTTGAAATTGTTGAGGATATAATGCGCAGTACAAAAAAATGTAAATAAATAAACAACATAACGGTTGCTTGAAGAATTTTTATTTATATGATATTGATATATATACATACTTCTATAATATCATGTTTATTTACATATCGTATATGTCACTAGTGAATGAATGATAAGAGTATAGATGTATATTATATAGTGCCGTATTTAAATACATATATGTATTTAATTGTACTTATAAGAAATTATTCTGTCAATGGAATATTTAAATTTAATATAATATAATATTTAAAATTATATTTACTATTTTGTACTAAGTAAATTTAATATACATTTACCGCTTATTATTAAATGGTACTATAGAATATTTGAAAAAGTTTTGAATTGATAATCGTTATGTGGAAGGTTAGAATCTGCTTTTGAAGAATGTACATATAAACATATAGTTTGAATATGTGTACAACCCATAGTTCTAGAAATTATAAAATTCACCCAAATTATTTTAAAATACTAGAATATTAAAAAAATAATATTGTAAGCAGAGTGACAGGCTGTGAACATACTAACGGTTCGTACGGGTATCTAAGAGTTTACAAAGTCAACTGTATTCTTTCTCGTTTTTTACATATATTTTGTATAAAAGAGATGTCGATTAGAAGGGATTTTAGAGTTGGTTACAAAATCAGGATATTTCACGTTTTCCACAATTCTTACATTTATGTATATGCGAAATTCTGAATTAGCAGGGATTTTAGAGTTGGATTCTAAACTTTCATCGTTTCATAGCGGGATTTTATATGAAAAGCTTTTGTTTTGAAATATACATGGGAAAAAAACAATTGGGAAGGATTTTAGAGGTGGATTCAGAATCAGGATTGCCCCTTTTCCCAGAATATTTATTTATATAATATGTATCTGTGAGATTCTGAATTTGTAGCGATTTTAAAGTTGGTTTCAAAATCAGGATTATACGCTTTTTACAGAATATTTATATTGAATATTAATATTTATAATAATTGGATAATGGAAATCGCTACAGGGAGATGATCCGAAGCTTTTTGTGGCGGGAAATTGATGATTAGGACGTAGAGAATATGTGGTTTCAACAGGACGGTGCCACTTGCCACATAGTAAGAGAAACAATGGATCTTTTGAAGGAGAAGTTCGAAGATCGCATTTTTTCTCGTAGAGGAGGAGTGATGTGGCCACCAAAATCGTGCGATTTGACACCGTTGGATTTTTTTTTGTCGGGTTTTGTGAAATTGAAAGTTACAGCAATAATCCCACAACAATTCAAGAGCTTAAAAACAACATTATCGAGCAGATTTCAACCATTGAGAACAGTTTATTAAACAACGTGATTCAGAATTTTGGTAAAAGATTGGAAGCCTGCCGAAGTAATAGAGGGGGCCACTTGGCCGACATAATTTTTCATTATTAACTGGAACCTATTTGTAATAAATTAAAATAAAAATATATTTAATATTTCAAAAAAAAAGTCTTTTTTTATTAAAATTAAAATGATACCTCAATTTTGAACACCCTTTATATTTATATTATTTAACTTTTTGTAAAAATTAAATAAATTTCAAAAAAAAAAATCCAAAATTTTCTGTCAATAAATTATTTTAGTTTTGGTTTCGCACTTATTTCGTAGCGCACTAATAAATATCATATTTTTAAATTTTCTTTTTTTAATTATTATAAATTGTTTTTATAAAATTGTTATGCTCATAAAAATAAACAAAAAATTAAAGGTTACAATTTTTATTTATTATATTATATAATGTATGTAGATATGCATGTATATTTATTTTTATTTTTTTTTGTTTGCAAATTTGCTATCACAAATTTTAAACCAACTATAAAATTCCTCCTAATTCAGAATTTGGTATACTTATACAGGGTGTTTCCGACTCGATGGTCTTCCATCAAATGGGTGATCGGGCATACCGAGACGAACAAAAAATTGTACTGGAAGGAGGGGTCTATTCTGGACCCTTTTCGAGATATTAAGGGCTAAAGAATTTTTAGAGACTTTTCATAAAAAAATCTACAACTTTTGAACGGCTTACTGTAGAGATATAAAAAAAATTGTATTTTATAGAGTAAGTTGTTAGCTTTAATTTTTATGCCCTAATGATTCCAAAACCCCAACAGTTACAAAGTTATGGAGGTTTAAAATGATTTAAAATGAAAAAAATATGTTTCAAACTCAATTTTCTTTTGAAACACCCTGTATTTGAGGTACTTTTTATTGCATATTTCAAAACAGCTTTTCAAGCCCTATAATTATTAAAAAATTACTTTTTCTCTATCACCAACCGTTTTAGAGATATAAAAAATATAAAAGTGTTATTTTCAATCGCTGTGTTATTTTCAATCACAATAGAAAAGTGTGTTCTTTCCAAAGGTGTGTTAACACATTTTCTGCGTTATGTCACACTTTTCTATTCTCTCTATAGTAATCCGTTCAAAAGTTGTAGATTTTTTTATGAAAAGCATCTAAAAAATCTTTAACCCTCCATATTTCGAAAAGGGTCCAGAATAGACTCCCCCTTGCAATACAATTTTTTGTTCGTTTCGGTATGCCCGATCACCCATTTCAAGGAAGACCATCGAGTTGGAAACCCTGTATATATGTTAATATTCTGGAAAAGGCGGCAATCTCGATTTTGAATCCAACTCTAAAATGCCTCCTAATTCAGATGTTTGTATATATACATAAAAGTATTATGTATTATTTTGATTTTGTAGCCAACCCTAATTAAGTCCTTGCTAATTATATTTTTACATACATATTTCTACAACAAAAATTGTTAGGGTTGCCACCTCCAAACTCTCCCTAAACAAATTTGAAGTTATCAAGATCCAACTTGATATTGTATCCAACTCTAAAGTGCATCGTACTTACATTTTTACACACATATTCCAACAACAAAGTTAAAAGGCAAAATAAATGTATGAGAAATAATATATGAAAATTTTTTTTTTTATTAAAATTGTTGTTTCAGTTTCGCATTGTGTCCTCTAGTGGGACTATTGCCAATATATACCATACTTATTATATACAGTTGAAAAGTGTGTGAATAGATCTTTCTAAAAGTATAATAATAATATAGGGTACCTTGAAAAATTTCAGATTTATGGTCATTTTTTTTGAAAGCTTGAATTTTATATAGTATTATGCTTTATAACCATTGAAAATGGTTCCAGTTTATTTTCTTACGGAGAAAATGTAACGGATTAATTAAAACAGTACAAAATGTTAAGAAAATTTGTAATGCATTTTTTGGCCACTAGATGGCTTTTCCACAACCAGTGACATATATATTTGGAAACGTGATATCATATAGTACCGTTCCATTATGACATCATTACTTGTACACCACCACAACCAAATTTTATAGAAGTTGTTGCTATAAAACTTGATCATCATTTGCAAAATTTCAGACGCCTAGCTTCATTAGGTTCCAAGAGGTGCAAGAAGCCTGAACCGGCAGCTGTAGACCAACCAAATTTTACAAAAGTTGTTGGCATGTAACTCGACACCTCTTTACTAAATTGCAGATTCCTAGCTTTAATAAACACTGAGTAATTCTCATTTAAACGGAGAAGTTGTATGGCAGCTACCCGAACCCGCCGCACCATCACAACCAAATTTTACAGAAATTGTTGCCATAAGACTTGATCATCATTTGCAAAATTTCAGAAACCTAGCTTGAATAGATACTGAGTTATTTCTATATAAAGATAGAAGTTGTATGGCAGCTACTCGAACCCGGTGACCGAAAATCTTGGATTTAAATAGCAAAACTAACAATTTTGCAAAAGTGACGTAGAAAAAATTGCAGCCCCCTGGCTCCTTTATTTTTCGAGTTATCGTGCGGACGGACGTACATGGCTTAATCGACTCAGAATTCGATTCCGAACCGATCCATACCTTTGACACTATATCTAGCTCAACTCCTTTAAGGTGTCACAAACGTAATGGCAAATTTATTATACCTTTGAACATAGTTCATACGGGTATAAAAATTTAAAGAAAATTAAGAAAAATAAAATGCGGTTAAATAAAAATAATATTAGATAATAATTTCTTGGACTTTTTACATTCAATTTGACAACATAAATATGTTACATATGACTGTATATATGCATTTCCATATGGATAACAATATAAATATGTATAGTGACTGTATAGTGACTTATGTATATTTCATATGTATATAATATTTGTATATATTGTATGTATGTTCTAATTAAGTATAAATATATATACATACATAAACATACATATATACATACTTAGTTAAACTAATTAACATTAATCCAATAATATGTTAATTAATAATTTTATACATTTAAATTTATAATGTAAAATTAATGCATATGTCTTTTTTTGACTGAATATCTTAAGATAAGAAAACGCATAAGAAGAAGAGAAACTATACCTAACTTCCCATCTATTAGTTAATATATCTATGATACATACTAAAGATGTGCATGGATACTTTTGTTTTTTCTCTCTATTGCTATACTCGCTATACTATACAATTAATTCACTACACTCAATCAAGAAAGAGTACAGTAAAAGCTATACTCTATTGTAAATAAATATATATTCAACTCATTTGTTTGTATCAAATTCAAATGCGTATTAAATCTGATCTCGTAAAAGATTTGATGTTTTGAAAATAAAAAATGAGCTGTCTCCACCACAGGACCGACCGCCACTGTATGAAAAGTACAATGCCAATTTATAGATTTTTTATTTACATAATAATTTATATAAAAGCAAAATAATTTCTAATAATTTAACAACATTTTGTTTTATTCAATAACAATAATAAGCAATGAAATCGTAAAAATATATGTGCATTTATTCATACATCCATTTACATTATATGATTTTTTTTTCAGGTATATGATTTTTTTTTCATTTAAAAATATTAGAAGTAAAAATTAATAAGAACTGTAAACAAATACAAAAGAAACATAAGATTAATATTGAATCTGCTAACAAAAATTTTACCGTTTTAATTTTATGTCATCAACAAAAGAATAATATGCATAGATATAAGTACATATGTATACATATAAATTTTTAGATTATAAAAAAAAACAAAAAAAATTGTTCATATAAATTCATAGGGAGTGTTATGCATGAAATTTGGACTTAGAAAAAAAATTAAATAAAAGTTAAAGTTGGTCGGATCAAAAAATGTTCTATGGCAAAGTTGTTCCTCTTTACTTGGGTAACAACTTTTTATACCCGTACGATAGGATCGGGTATAATAAAATTACTCCTCCGTTTGTAACACCTCGAAATAAGCGAGCTAGATATACCTTCAAAGGTATGGATCGGATCAGACAAAAATTCTAAGACTTTTGAGCCATGTCCGTCCGTCAGCACGCTAACTCAAAAACTAAGAAAGCTAGAATCTTGAAATTTACACAAAATATTCTGGGAACAATTTGTAGGTTCCCTATTTGTTTTGGTTGAGTTCCGACCAAAACTTAGGGTAGCTCTCGAACACCTAACTTTTAGATCCCCACATTTTTTTTGAAATAGAGCTATGAAATTTTTGTCAACTCTTAGATACCCGTACGAACCGTTAGTATGTTCACAGCCTATCACTCTGCTTACAATATTATTTTTTTAATATTTTAGTATTTTAAAATAATTTGGGTGAATTTTATAATTTCTAGAACTATGGGTTGTACATATATTCAAACTATATGTTTATATGTACATTCTTCAAAAGCAGATTCTAACCTTCCACATAACGATTATCAATCCAAAACTTTTTCAAATATTCTATAGTGCCATTTAATACTAAGCGGTAAATGTATATTAAATTTACTTAGTACAAAATAGTAAATATAATTACAAACGGAGGAGTAATTTTATTATACCCGATCCTATCGTACGGGTATAAATATTATATATAATTTAATTATTATAAATTGTTTTTATAAAATTGTTATGCTCATAAAAATAAACAAAAAATTAAAGGTTACAATTTTTATTTATTATATTATATAATGTATGTAGATATGCATGTATATTTATTTTTATTTTTTTTTGTTTGCAAATTTGCTATCACAAATTTTAAACCAACTATAAAATTCCTCCTAATTCAGAATTTGGTATACTTATACAGGGTGTTTCCGACTCGATGGTCTTCCATCAAATGGGTGATCGGGCATACCGAGACGAACAAAAAATTGTACTGGAAGGAGGGGTCTATTCTGGACCCTTTTCGAGATATTAAGGGCTAAAGAATTTTTAGAGACTTTTCATAAAAAAATCTACAACTTTTGAACGGCTTACTGTAGAGATATAAAAAAAATTGTATTTTATAGAGTAAGTTGTTAGCTTTAATTTTTATGCCCTAATGATTCCAAAACCCCAACAGTTACAAAGTTATGGAGGTTTAAAATGATTTAAAATGAAAAAAATATGTTTCAAACTCAATTTTCTTTTGAAACACCCTGTATTTGAGGTACTTTTTATTGCATATTTCAAAACAGCTTTTCAAGCCCTATAATTATTAAAAAATTACTTTTTCTCTATCACCAACCGTTTTAGAGATATAAAAAATATAAAAGTGTGTTATTTTCAATCGCTGTGTTATTTTCAATCACAATAGAAAAGTGTGTTCTTTCCAAAGGTGTGTTAACACATTTTCTGCGTTATGTCACACTTTTCTATTCTCTCTATAGTAATCCGTTCAAAAGTTGTAGATTTTTTTATGAAAAGCATCTAAAAAATCTTTAACCCTCCATATTTCGAAAAGGGTCCAGAATAGACTCCCCCTTGTAATACAATTTTTTGTTCGTTTCGGTATGCCCGATCACCCATTTCAAGGAAGACCATCGAGTTGGAAACACCCTGTATATATGTTAATATTCTGGAAAAGGCGGCAATCTCGATTTTGAATCCAACTCTAAAATGCCTCCTAATTCAGATGTTTGTATATATACATAAAAGTATTATGTATTATTTTGATTTTGTAGCCAACCCTAATTAAGTCCTTGCTAATTATATTTTTACATACATATTTCTACAACAAAAATTGTTAGGGTTGCCACCTCCAACTTCTCCCTAAACAAATTTGAAGTTATCAAGATCCAACTTGATATTGTATCCAACTCTAAAGTGCATCGTACTTACATTTTTACACACATATTCCAACAACAAAATTAAAAGGCAAAATAAATGTATGAGAAATAATATATGAAAATGTTTTTTTTTATTAAAATTGTTGTTTCAGTTTCGCATTGTGTCCTCTAGTGGGACTATTGCCAATATATACCATACTTATTATATACAGTTGAAAAGTGTGTGAATAGATCTTTCTAAATGTATAATAATAATATAGGGTACCTTGGAAAATTTCAGATTTATGGTCATTTTTTTTGAAAGCTTGAATTTTTTTTTTCCCAAAATTCTCACTTTTAATTGCAATATCTCAGAAACGGTAGTACCGACTAAGATGAAGCAAGATGTGTATTAACAATAGTATTATGCTTTATAACCATTGAAAATGGTTCCAGTTTATTGTCTTACGGAGAAAATGTAACGGATTAATTAAAACAGTACAAAATGTTAAGAAAATTTGTAATGCATTTTTTGGCCACTAGATGGCTTTTCCACAACCAGTGACATATATATTTGGAAACGTGATATCATATAGTACCGTTCCATTATGACATCATTACTTGTACACCACCACAACCAAATTTTATAGAAGTTGTTGCTATAAAACTTGATCATCATTTGCAAAATTTCAGACGCCTAGCTTCATTAGGTTCCAAGAGGTGCAAGAAGCCTGAACCGGCAGCTGTAGACCAACCAAATTTTACAAAAGTTGTTGGCATGTAACTCGACACCTCTTTACTAAATTGCAGATTCCTAGCTTTAATAAACACTGAGTAATTCTCATTTAAACGGAGAAGTTGTATGGCAGCTACCCGAACCCGCCGCACCATCACAACCAAATTTTACAGAAATTGTTGCCATAAGACTTGATCATCATTTGCAAAATTTCAGAAACCTAGCTTGAATAGATACTGAGTTATTTCTATATAAAGATAGAAGTTGTATGGCAGCTACTCGAACCCGGTGACCGAAAATCTTGGATTTAAATAGCAAAACTAACAATTTTGCAAAAGTGACGTAGAAAAAATTGCAGCCCCCTGGCTCCTTTATTTTTCGAGTTATCGTGCGGACGGACGTACATGGCTTAATCGACTCAGAATTCGATTCCGAACCGATCCATACCTTTGACACTATATCTAGCTCAACTCCTTTAAGGTGTCACAAACGTAATGGCAAATTTATTATACCTTTGAACATAGTTCATACGGGTATAAAAATTTAAAGAAAATTAAGAAAAATAAAATGCGGTTAAATAAAAATAATATTAGATAATAATTTCTTGGACTTTTTACATTCAATTTGACAACATAAATATGTTACATATGACTGTATATATGCATTTCCATATGGATAACAATATAAATATGTATAGTGACTGTATAGTGACTTATGTATATTTCATATGTATATAATATTTGTATATATTGTATGTATGTTCTAATTAAGTATAAATATATATACATACATATACATACATATATACATACTTAGTTAAACTAATTAACATTAATCCAATAATATGTTAATTAATAATTTTATACATTTAAATTTATAATGTAAAATTAATGCATATGTCTTTTTTTGACTGAATATCTTAAGATAAGAAAACGCATAAGAAGAAGAGAAACTATACCTAACTTCCCATCTATTAGTTAATATATCTATGATACATACTAAAGATGTGCATGGATACATTTGTTTTTTCTCTCTATTGCTATACTCGCTATACTATACAATTAATTCACTACACTCAACCAAGAAAGAGTACAGTAAAAGCTATACTCTATTGTAAATAAATATATATTCAACTCATTTGTTTGTATCAAATTCAAATGCGTATTAAATTTGATCTCGTAAAAGATTTGATGTTTTGAAAATAAAAAATGAGCTGTCTCCACCACAGGACCGACCGCCACTGTATGAAAAGTACAATGCCAATTTATAGATTTTTTATTTACATAATAATTTATATAAAAGCAAAATAATTTCTAATAATTTAACAACATTTTGTTTTATTCAATAACAATAATAAGCAATGAAATCGTAAAAATATATGTGCATTTATTCATACATCCATTTACATTATATGATTTTTTTTTCAGGTATATGATTTTTTTTTCATTTAAAAATATTAGAAGTAAAAATTAATAAGAACTGTAAACAAATACAAAAGAAACATAAGATTAATATTGAATCTGCTAACAAAAATTTTACCGTTTTAATTTTATGTCATCAACAAAAGAATAATATGCATAGATATAAGTACATATGTATACATATAAATTTTTAGATTATAAAAAAAAACAAAAAAAATTGTTCATATAAATTCATAGGGAGTGTTATGCATGAAATTTGGACTTAGAAAAAAAATTAAATAAAAGTTAAAGTTGGTCGGATCAAAAAATGTTCTATGGCAAAGTTGTTCCTCTTTACTTGGGTAACAACTTTTTATACCCGTACGATAGGATCGGGTATAATAAAATTACTCCTCCGTTTGTAACACCTCGAAATAAGCGAGCTAGATATACCTTCAAAGGTATGGATCGGGTCAGAAAAAAATTCTAAGACTTTTGAGCCATGTCCGTCCGTCAGCACGCTAACTCAAAAACTAAGAAAGCTAGAATCTTGAAATTTACACAAAATATTCTGGGAACAATTTGTAGGTTCCCTATTTGTTTTGGTTGAGTTCCGACCAAAACTTAGGGTAGCTCTCGAACACCTAACTTTTAGATCCCCACATTTTTTTTGAAATAGAGCTATGAAATTTTTGTCAACTCTTAGATACCCGTACGAACCGTTAGTATGTTCACAGCCTATCACTCTGCTTACAATATTATTTTTTTAATATTTTAGTATTTTAAAATAATTTGGGTGAATTTTATAATTTCTAGAACTATGGGTTGTACATATATTCAAACTATATGTTTATATGTACATTCTTCAAAAGCAGATTCTAACCTTCCACATAACGATTATCAATCCAAAACTTTTTCAAATATTCTATAGTGCCATTTAATACTAAGCGGTAAATGTATATTAAATTTACTTAGTACAAAATAGTAAATATAATTACAAACGGAGGAGTAATTTTATTATACCCGATCCTATCGTACGGGTATAAATATTATATATAATATAATGTTATATGTATTATGTTTTTATACCCGTACGATAGGATCGGGTATAATAAAATTACTCCTCCGTTTGTAACACCTCGAAATAAGCGAGCTAGATATACCTTCAAAGGTATGGATCGGATCAGAAAAAAATTCTAAGACGTTTGAGCCATATCCGTCCTTCCGTCAGCCCGTGAGCACGCTAACTCAAAAACTAAGAAAGCTAGAATATTGAAATTTACACAAAATATTCTAGAAGTAATTCAAATTTTACAGAAATTGTTGCCATAAGACTTGATCATCATTTGCAAAATTTCAGAAACCTAGCTTGAATAGATACTGAGTTATTTCTATATAAAGATAGAAGTTGTATGGCAGCTACTCGAACCCGGTGACCGAAAATCTTGGATTTAAATAGCAAAACTAACAATTTTGCAAAAGTGACGTAGAAAAAATTGCAGCCCCCTGGCTCCTTTATTTTTCGAGTTATCGTGCGGACGGACGTACATGGCTTAATCGACTCAGAATTCGATTCCGAACCGATCCATACCTTTGACACTATATCTAGCTCAACTCCTTTAAGGTGTCACAAACGTAATGGCAAATTTATTATACCTTTGAACATAGTTCATACGGGTATAAAAATTTAAAGAAAATTAAGAAAAATAAAATGCGGTTAAATAAAAATAATATTAGATAATAATTTCTTGGACTTTTTACATTCAATTTGACAACATAAATATGTTACATATGACTGTATATATGCATTTCCATATGGATAACAATATAAATATGTATAGTGACTGTATAGTGACTTATGTATATTTCATATGTATATAATATTTGTATATATTGTATGTATGTTCTAATTAAGTATAAATATATATACATACATAAACATACATATATACATACTTAGTTAAACTAATTAACATTAATCCAATAATATGTTAATTAATAATTTTATACATTTAAATTTATAATGTAAAATTAATGCATATGTCTTTTTTTGACTGAATATCTTAAGATAAGAAAACGCATAAGAAGAAGAGAAACTATACCTAACTTCCCATCTATTAGTTAATATATCTATGATACATACTAAAGATGTGCATGGATACATTTGTTTTTTCTCTCTATTGCTATACTCGCTATACTATACAATTAATTCACTACACTCAATCAAGAAAGAGTACAGTAAAAGCTATACTCTATTGTAAATAAATATATATTCAACTCATTTGTTTGTATCAAATTCAAATGCGTATTAAATCTGATCTCGTAAAAGATTTGATGTTTTGAAAATAAAAAATGAGCTGTCTCCACCACAGGACCGACCGCCACTGTATGAAAAGTACAATGCCAATTTATAGATTTTTTATTTACATAATAATTTATATAAAAGCAAAATAATTTCTAATAATTTAACAACATTTTGTTTTATTCAATAACAATAATAAGCAATGAAATCGTAAAAATATATGTGCATTTATTCATACATCCATTTACATTATATGATTTTTTTTTCAGGTATATGATTTTTTTTTCATTTAAAAATATTAGAAGTAAAAATTAATAAGAACTGTAAACAAATACAAAAGAAACATAAGATTAATATTGAATCTGCTAACAAAAATTTTACCGTTTTAATTTTATGTCATCAACAAAAGAATAATATGCATAGATATAAGTACATATGTATACATATAAATTTTTAGATTATAAAAAAAAACAAAAAAAATTGTTCATATAAATTCATAGGGAGTGTTATGCATGAAATTTGGACTTAGAAAAAAAATTAAATAAAAGTTAAAGTTGGTCGGATCAAAAAATGTTCTATGGCAAAGTTGTTCCTCTTTACTTGGGTAACAACTTTTTATACCCGTACGATAGGATCGGGTATAATAAAATTACTCCTCCGTTTGTAACACCTCGAAATAAGCGAGCTAGATATACCTTCAAAGGTATGGATCGGATCAGACAAAAATTCTAAGACTTTTGAGCCATGTCCGTCCGTCAGCACGCTAACTCAAAAACTAAGAAAGCTAGAATCTTGAAATTTACACAAAATATTCTGGGAACAATTTGTAGGTTCCCTATTTGTTTTGGTTGAGTTCCGACCAAAACTTAGGGTAGCTCTCGAACACCTAACTTTTAGATCCCCACATTTTTTTTGAAATAGAGCTATGAAATTTTTGTCAACTCTTAGATACCCGTACGAACCGTTAGTATGTTCACAGCCTATCACTCTGCTTACAATATTATTTTTTTAATATTTTAGTATTTTAAAATAATTTGGGTGAATTTTATAATTTCTAGAACTATGGGTTGTACATATATTCAAACTATATGTTTATATGTACATTCTTCAAAAGCAGATTCTAACCTTCCACATAACGATTATCAATCCAAAACTTTTTCAAATATTCTATAGTGCCATTTAATACTAAGCGGTAAATGTATATTAAATTTACTTAGTACAAAATAGTAAATATAATTACAAACGGAGGAGTAATTTTATTATACCCGATCCTATCGTACGGGTATAAATATTATATATAATTTAATTATTATAAATTGTTTTTATAAAATTGTTATGCTCATAAAAATAAACAAAAAATTAAAGGTTACAATTTTTATTTATTATATTATATAATGTATGTAGATATGCATGTATATTTATTTTTATTTTTTTTTGTTTGCAAATTTGCTATCACAAATTTTAAACCAACTATAAAATTCCTCCTAATTCAGAATTTGGTATACTTATACAGGGTGTTTCCGACTCGATGGTCTTCCATCAAATGGGTGATCGGGCATACCGAGACGAACAAAAAATTGTACTGGAAGGAGGGGTCTATTCTGGACCCTTTTCGAGATATTAAGGGCTAAAGAATTTTTAGAGACTTTTCATAAAAAAATCTACAACTTTTGAACGGCTTACTGTAGAGATATAAAAAAAATTGTATTTTATAGAGTAAGTTGTTAGCTTTAATTTTTATGCCCTAATGATTCCAAAACCCCAACAGTTACAAAGTTATGGAGGTTCAAAATGATTTAAAATGAAAAAAATATGTTTCAAACTCAATTTTCTTTTGAAACACCCTGTATTTGAGGTACTTTTTATTGCATATTTCAAAACAGCTTTTCAAGCCCTATAATTATTAAAAAATTACTTTTTCTCTATCACCAACCGTTTTAGAGATATAAAAAATATAAAAGTGTGTTATTTTCAATCGCTGTGTTATTTTCAATCACAATAGAAAAGTGTGTTCTTTCCAAAGGTGTGTTAACACATTTTCTGCGTTATGTCACACTTTTCTATTCTCTCTATAGTAATCCGTTCAAAAGTTGTAGATTTTTTTATGAAAAGCATCTAAAAAATCTTTAACCCTCCATATTTCGAAAAGGGTCCAGAATAGACTCCCCCTTGCAATACAATTTTTTGTTCGTTTCGGTATGCCCGATCACCCATTTCAAGGAAGACCATCGAGTTGGAAACACCCTGTATATATGTTAATATTCTGGAAAAGGCGGCAATCTCGATTTTGAATCCAACTCTAAAATGCCTCCTAATTCAGATGTTTGTATATATACATAAAAGTATTATGTATTATTTTGATTTTGTAGCCAACCCTAATTAAGTCCTTGCTAATTATATTTTTACATACATATTTCTACAACAAAAATTGTTAGGGTTGCCACCTCCAACTTCTCCCTAAACAAATTTGAAGTTATCAAGATCCAACTTGATATTGTATCCAACTCTAAAGTGCATCGTACTTACATTTTTACACACATATTCCAACAACAAAATTAAAAGGCAAAATAAATGTATGAGAAATAATATATGAAAATGTTTTTTTTTATTAAAATTGTTGTTTCAGTTTCGCATTGTGTCCTCTAGTGGGACTATTGCCAATATATACCATACTTATTATATACAGTTGAAAAGTGTGTGAATAGATCTTTCTAAATGTATAATAATAATATAGGGTACCTTGGAAAATTTCAGATTTATGGTCATTTTTTTTGAAAGCTTGAATTTTTTTTTTCCCAAAATTCTCACTTTTAATTGCAATATCTCAGAAACGGTAGTACCGACTAAGATGAAGCAAGATGTGTATTAACAATAGTATTATGCTTTATAACCATTGAAAATGGTTCCAGTTTATTGTCTTACGGAGAAAATGTAACGGATTAATTAAAACAGTACAAAATGTTAAGAAAATTTGTAATGCATTTTTTGGCCACTAGATGGCTTTTCCACAACCAGTGACATATATATTTGGAAACGTGATATCATATAGTACCGTTCCATTATGACATCATTACTTGTACACCACCACAACCAAATTTTATAGAAGTTGTTGCTATAAAACTTGATCATCATTTGCAAAATTTCAGACGCCTAGCTTCATTAGGTTCCAAGAGGTGCAAGAAGCCTGAACCGGCAGCTGTAGACCAACCAAATTTTACAAAAGTTGTTGGCATGTAACTCGACACCTCTTTACTAAATTGCAGATTCCTAGCTTTAATAAACACTGAGTAATTCTCATTTAAACGGAGAAGTTGTATGGCAGCTACCCGAACCCGCCGCACCATCACAACCAAATTTTACAGAAATTGTTGCCATAAGACTTGATCATCATTTGCAAAATTTCAGAAACCTAGCTTGAATAGATACTGAGTTATTTCTATATAAAGATAGAAGTTGTATGGCAGCTACTCGAACCCGGTGACCGAAAATCTTGGATTTAAATAGCAAAACTAACAATTTTGCAAAAGTGACGTAGAAAAAATTGCAGCCCCCTGGCTCCTTTATTTTTCGAGTTATCGTGCGGACGGACGTACATGGCTTAATCGACTCAGAATTCGATTCCGAACCGATCCATACCTTTGACACTATATCTAGCTCAACTCCTTTAAGGTGTCACAAACGTAATGGCAAATTTATTATACCTTTGAACATAGTTCATACGGGTATAAAAATTTAAAGAAAATTAAGAAAAATAAAATGCGGTTAAATAAAAATAATATTAGATAATAATTTCTTGGACTTTTTACATTCAATTTGACAACATAAATATGTTACATATGACTGTATATATGCATTTCCATATGGATAACAATATAAATATGTATAGTGACTGTATAGTGACTTATGTATATTTCATATGTATATAATATTTGTATATATTGTATGTATGTTCTAATTAAGTATAAATATATATACATACATATACATACATATATACATACTTAGTTAAACTAATTAACATTAATCCAATAATATGTTAATTAATAATTTTATACATTTAAATTTATAATGTAAAATTAATGCATATGTCTTTTTTTGACTGAATATCTTAAGATAAGAAAACGCATAAGAAGAAGAGAAACTATACCTAACTTCCCATCTATTAGTTAATATATCTATGATACATACTAAAGATGTGCATGGATACATTTGTTTTTTCTCTCTATTGCTATACTCGCTATACTATACAATTAATTCACTACACTCAACCAAGAAAGAGTACAGTAAAAGCTATACTCTATTGTAAATAAATATATATTCAACTCATTTGTTTGTATCAAATTCAAATGCGTATTAAATTTGATCTCGTAAAAGATTTGATGTTTTGAAAATAAAAAATGAGCTGTCTCCACCACAGGACCGACCGCCACTGTATGAAAAGTACAATGCCAATTTATAGATTTTTTATTTACATAATAATTTATATAAAAGCAAAATAATTTCTAATAATTTAACAACATTTTGTTTTATTCAATAACAATAATAAGCAATGAAATCGTAAAAATATATGTGCATTTATTCATACATCCATTTACATTATATGATTTTTTTTTCAGGTATATGATTTTTTTTTCATTTAAAAATATTAGAAGTAAAAATTAATAAGAACTGTAAACAAATACAAAAGAAACATAAGATTAATATTGAATCTGCTAACAAAAATTTTACCGTTTTAATTTTATGTCATCAACAAAAGAATAATATGCATAGATATAAGTACATATGTATACATATAAATTTTTAGATTATAAAAAAAAACAAAAAAAATTGTTCATATAAATTCATAGGGAGTGTTATGCATGAAATTTGGACTTAGAAAAAAAATTAAATAAAAGTTAAAGTTGGTCGGATCAAAAAATTTTCTATGGCAAAGTTGTTCCTCTTTACTTGGGTAACAACTTTTTATACCCGTACGATAGGATCGGGTATAATAAAATTACTCCTCCGTTTGTAACACCTCGAAATAAGCGAGCTAGATATACCTTCAAAGGTATGGATCGGGTCAGAAAAAAATTCTAAGACTTTTGAGCCATGTCCGTCCGTCAGCACGCTAACTCAAAAACTAAGAAAGCTAGAATCTTGAAATTTACACAAAATATTCTGGGAACAATTTGTAGGTTCCCTATTTGTTTTGGTTGAGTTCCGACCAAAACTTAGGGTAGCTCTCGAACACCTAACTTTTAGATCCCCACATTTTTTTTGAAATAGAGCTATGAAATTTTTGTCAACTCTTAGATACCCGTACGAACCGTTAGTATGTTCACAGCCTATCACTCTGCTTACAATATTATTTTTTTAATATTTTAGTATTTTAAAATAATTTGGGTGAATTTTATAATTTCTAGAACTATGGGTTGTACATATATTCAAACTATATGTTTATATGTACATTCTTCAAAAGCAGATTCTAACCTTCCACATAACGATTATCAATCCAAAACTTTTTCAAATATTCTATAGTGCCATTTAATACTAAGCGGTAAATGTATATTAAATTTACTTAGTACAAAATAGTAAATATAATTACAAACGGAGGAGTAATTTTATTATACCCGATCCTATCGTACGGGTATAAATATTATATATAATATAATGTTATATGTATTATGTTTTTATACCCGTACGATAGGATCGGGTATAATAAAATTACTCCTCCGTTTGTAACACCTTGAAATAAGCGAGCTAGATATACCTTCAAAGGTATGGATCGGATCAGAAAAAAATTCTAAGACGTTTGAGCCATATCCGTCCTTCCGTCAGCCCGTGAGCACGCTAACTCAAAAACTAAGAAAGCTAGAATATTGAAATTTACACAAAATATTCTAGAAGTAATTTGTAGGTTCCCTATTTTTTTTGGTTGAGTTTGGTCCAAAACTTAGGGTAGCTCTCGAACACCTAACTTTTAGATCCCAACATTTTTTTTGAAATAGAGCTATGAAATTTTAACTGCTGATAGATCTCACAAAAATATTAATTTTAATTTTAATAACTTTTTTTTGTAGCCCCACCCGTTACGGAGCTACAGCTCCCCAAAGGTTCAAAAAAGCTCTATATTTACATTATTATAGCACAAGTTATATAAGGTATATCTTCATTTTGAAAACGCCAAACGATTACTACTTTTATTAGCTTTAAAAGTATATATACAATAAATATATATTTGTGGCATACGGTGTCTTAATTTACCGTTATGCGAAACTAAAATTTTGCAAAATCCTTTAACCCTTCTATCTTCTAAACGGTTTAAGTTGGAAACTTGAAATTTTGACAGAAGTTAGATCTTTGAAAATAAGTATGAGTCATTTCAGAAATTTTTTTTGTATCACCCCCCGTTTAGGAGCTTGTGTGTATAATAAAAGATAAGCTTGTGCTTATGTGTAGGGTATAATAAAAGATAAATTAATTTTATATTTAAGGATGTCGCAACTATTTGGGGCCCAGCCTTATTTTTATTTTCTATACTAAAAAATTTGTTCTGGTTGGAATGTCTTATATATAGTAAGACATTGAATATATGTATAGTATGTATTTGCTTCAGAACAAGGCATAGCCAGACACAATTCCCTTTTTGTTATTACATATATAGAAGAAAAATTATAAGCAATTTTTATTTATTTATTTAGAGAGGTGACCGAAATCTTTTTATTTTTAATCTTATTTGCCAAAACCTTATTTTTTCAATATCTTACTTTTTCAAAATCTTATTTTTTCAAAATCTTATTTTGCAAAATCTAATTTTTTTTTAGTAAATCTTATTTTTCTTATCAAAAATCTTATTTTTTTCAGAAATTCCGTTTTCTGAGAAAAATTGATTTTTAAGAAAAAAAAAATAATAAAAAGCATTTTTTTTTCAAAACTCTTGTATTTATATGCTATATTTATATGCTAAATGTGAAGGGTGCATGACACTTTACAGAAAAAAAATCTTGAATTCAAATTTTGTTGAAAAAACCCGAAATGTTACAAAAAATATCGAATTTCATTTCAAAAATATTTCGGTTAGATTTTAAAGTTGGTTGCAAAATTAGAATTATTTACCTTTTACAGAATATGTATATTGGTACTTATTATGTATATGGGAGATTCTGAATTAGGAGGGATTTTATTATATTCTGTATATTGTATATTGTTATATTGTTATTGCATGCATTCATTAATTATATTATGTATGTAAAACAGATATATAAATATTAAGTAGATAATTTATTACATTTTGTTCTTATCAAAGATCTTATTTAACCAAAATCTTTTTTTTTTTTCATTCTGTTTAATTTTTTGAAATTTGCCGACAAATTTTGGTTAAATAAGATTTTGAAAAAATAAGATTTTGGAAAATAAGATTTTGGAAAATAAGATTTTGGATAATAAGATTTTGTAAAGCAAGATTTTGATAACATAAGTTTAAAAATAAAAAGATTTCGGTACAGACCCATTTATTTATTTATTTATATATTAATATTACATATATAAAATGTAATGCAATATTATTAAACCATCGGCTACCAAGGGCATTATAGGTTTTTCTATTATTAAATTATATACTAATATTATTTATTTTGTTTATATTATATAGTATACATTTACATTATATTTGGCCGTAAGGGGGGTATATAAAGAAAAAAACTCTTACAACCTGTGCAGGGATCGAACCAGGCAATTTTTAAAATGAACATAATTTACAAATATTATCTAAATTTTTTCCATACATGTAGGAAAGTTATACATATTATACATATTGCATATTGAAAAGAGTTTGTATAAAATTTCCTAAAGTCTTAAATTTCCCTTCTTGTGTAATTATTATATGTATACTTAAGCAGACTATAGGGATGTATAAGGAGACTATAGGGATGTATACTAAGGGAGATGATTTTGTAAAAATGATTTTTTTTTTTGTTTTTATTGCTTTTCTCTGCCACATAAATGTGAACAATAAATAACACAACCTTTCCTTTTCAGGCATGGTTGTAAATGTCGTAAGGAAGAATAACTCTTACGAAGTGTGTGGGATTCGAACCCACACTCCGCATTCAATTTGGTTTTACCCACTAGACCACCAAGACCTCTTTTATATAAAATTTCGTAAAGTCTTAAATTTCACTTGTGTAATTATTATATAGACTAGGGGTCCCTATAGAATTTGACTAATGTGTTGTCAAATTCTATATTGAATCCCAATTCATATAATCAACAGTTGCAGTTTAGGATTTATGGAAAAGTACAATCAGTAAAAAATCTGCAAGCGAACTTAAATTCGTCAAAACAGTAACTGAAATTATTTTTAAAATAGTGCCAAAACAGAATTAAATTGGCAAAAATTTTAAATTGTGCCAAAACACTTAATTTGCCAATAATGTAAAAGATTTAAATAATACGATTAACAGTGGCTCTAAATTAAAAGAAGATATGTATTAATTACAACAGTAAAGATGATAGTAGTATAAAAGCTCATAAATCAAAAACAAAAATTCAAATAATGTATTTAGTTATATTCCGAAATTATGATCAAAAAGAAGCTCTTCATTCAATAAAAATCACGAGTTTAAAAATGCAAATATCAATAATTGTAACAAAGTTGATAATGTTAATTAAACTTGCGATAATAGTAACAACAACAATAATAACATCAGTAGTTTTAATAGTCATAATGGCAACTAAACACTAATTCTAACTACCTTAACTGGAAGAAAGCAGAAACATTGAATAAACAAGCCAATAATTTGGAGGGAACTAACTGCAACAACTTTCAAGATAACCAAAACAACTACATTGATGCAACGGTTCCTCCAATTGTTAGACTAACAAAAATAGAAGTGGAAAATGCATAAATCTACTTTCAAGATTACGTGATCATAGAATATATACTAACGTTAGGTTATTTTTGTCGTTTTTCCATGATCAGGATGATATATGTTATGATGGTATGACAAAAACTACCATAATAGTACTTATCAATCAGGAAGGACTTCCGACAAATTATGAAAAGTTACTTAAATTATATAACAAATATCATGAAAATATAGGAATAATAGCCAAAGATGTATGAAAAGAACTAACAACATACAGAAGCCATATATACAACAAATACAGAGAGCATCTTCAGAAAATAAGAGATTCGTGCAAAACTATTTGATTGCAAAATGATGGAACACACAAAAGAACAAAATATAAGCGAATTAAAATTTTTACTACTAGCAAACACAACTTAAAAAAATATGATTAAAGTTAATATGTATAGAAATTTTTTTGAATCCATAAAAAATTATTCAATTTTGTTAGAATATATAATAAATTCAAGCAGTCAACTTTTGGAAAAAATAAACATAATAAGGGTAATTTTTGACTACAATATTTTAGGTTTAGTTTATTTTTATCGAAACTTTTCGGTGTTAGGTTACTTTAATTTTTTAAATATGGGACCAGCAAGCAAGAAGAGAAAGTATGAAGATGATGATGAAAGTATGAAGATGAAACCTGAATGGAAAGAAGAGTATGCTTTCATTGATAGAAACGGAAAACTTTTGTGTCTCATTTCTAACCAATCACTTGCTCAATATAAACTGAGCAACCTAAAACAACATCACGAACAAAACCACAATGGTTTTTCTGTTGCATATCCGCGTAATTCTAACTTAAGAAGCAACAAATTAAATTCGCTGAAGTCTAGGTTACTTGGTCAGCAAAATTTATTATCGTCAAAGAAAACAACACTGTAGTCGAAGCTAGTTTTGCTATATCATGGAATATCGCTCGGGCTAAATGTCCATACACAGAAGGTGAATTTATAAAAATTTTAGATCCTAAAATAATATTAAATTAATTAAACAAATATCACAAATTCCGATTTCGCGCCATACAACAGAACGACGAATAACAGAAATCAGTAATCATTGTCAAGAACTGTTAAAAAGAGATATTACAGAAAGTGTTCAGCCTTAGCCTTGATGAGTCCACTGATATAATGGATATTTCTCAATTGACGGTATTTATCCGTTACGTTTCTCCAGTCGTAACAGTAAATGAGGAATTACTAGACTTAGTACCGCTGAAAGATACTACACGTGGGGCTGACATAAAAAATGCTTTTGATTTAATTATATCTAAAACTGGTATACTACTGAAAAATTTAATAAGTATTACAACGGATGGAGCACCTTCAATGTTAGGTAAAAATGTAGATCTTTTGGGACTCTTAAAAAAGGAATCAAAGTTTCCAGAATTTTTACCTATACATTGCATAGTTCACCGTGAACATTTGGAATCGAAATGTTTTAAATATGAACATGTCATGAAAATCGTGCTGAAAATAGTGAATTTGATTCGAAAAATCATCAACAATTCAAAAATTTTCTAGAAGACCAGGATCTTGAAATGTCCCTAATGACATACCATTTTATTGTTTAATGAGATGGTTATCCACTTATAATGTTTTAAGCCGATTTGTAGATTTAATCGATCCTATAACCAAATTTCTTAAAGAAAGCGAAAAAGTATATGTGCAATGTGCAATTGGAGGACAATAAATGGCTTCAAGACTTAATGTTTTTAGCCGACGTAATGAAACATTTAAAGTCACTTAATTTACAACTGCAAGGTAAGCAGAAAAAATTGCTGATCTGACTCAAAAAATTTTCAGTTTTGAAAATAAAATGTTCTTGTTCAAACAAGTTTTGCTAACAAAAATTTTTAAGCACTTTCCTCGACTAAAAAAAAAAAAAACAAGACATCCATAGTGTGAAGATTGTGGAATAACAAGGAAGTTTGCAAAAATTAATAGACGATTTCAAAGTAAGATTTGAAAAATTTTAAATCTTGCATCAATTTTCTAATTAATCCATCTGAAATCGACATAATCAGTGATGAATTTATATTACCGACATATTTCTTAGCAAATAAAACTCCTAGAGATATCGAACTGATAGAAATTCAGGAAGACAAAGCTTTGAAAATGCATCATAAATCATCAGAATATACGATAGAATTTTGGAAATTAATTCCGGAAATAAAATACCCTATTTTAAAGGACACAGCCTGCAAAATGATTTCAATTTTTGGTACAACTTATTCCTGTGAATTGTTGTATTCAACGATGAAATTTATCAAATCAAAACATCATTCACAACTAACAAATAAACATCTAACGGAACTTATTCGTACAGCCTTAACAAGCTATCAGCCAGTTTTAAAAAAATATGCGGCAACAAGTCAAGTCAAGAATAATTAATTTTTTTATATAAATCGAATTAAATTATTTTTTTATGAACTAATAAATGAAAATAATTTTCTTTTTTTCAATTGCTAAATTGATGTTTTATAAAATCTTAAAATTTGTGTACTTAAGGCTCTCTTAATTTTTGGCTCTCGTCAGGGTAAAGTCCTCTGCTATATAGAGTACTCATCTAGAACAAAATTTTTTAACTAGTTTGTTGAATTTCATTTTATCTAAATTTACTACCACTAACCAATGTATACTGTAGCTGTAATATGTATGCATAATAAATGTTTTTGTTTCATCTATTGTTTTTTATGATCTATTGCATTGCATTCGTTGAGATGTACATACATGTACAAAAACTATATTACGAATTACGATTGTAATTAATATATTGTGTACAAACATACATAGAAAAATATTTGTTTTTTTTTCTTAAAATATATGTATGTATCAATGCTTTGAAAATATTTTTGATTTGGAAGCGATGAATTTGAATGAGATGAATGTGTAAAAAAAATGTCGCACTTAAGAACACAGTGTAAAATTTAATATGCATTTACTTAAAATTTTGTTAAAAAATGTTAAATTGAAGTTTTTTGATTTGATTTTTAGTATTTTAGTAGATTCTAGAAGTGAATATGTATTAAGAAAAAATAAAAAAGTTAGAAAAGGAAAGATTAAAGTTAATTTTAGTAGCGAAAAAGCCAACTGGAAAATTTTAAATGTACTATATACTGAAATGCAATAGCTATCATTTTTCTAATTGGCATAAAAAACCCTGTATTTATTAAAAAGAAAAACAAAAGATCCAAATATTTTTATAAATTAAAAGATAAAATAATAGAAAATAATAAATAAATATAAAATAAAATTATATTGATAATAGTTGGCAATTAACATAATATATTGGCAATAATCTTCACATATTAATAATTTTTTATTTTTAAAATTTTGAATAGGTAGATACTTATGTCACATTTCAATGCCTATTTTATAAAGAAGCAAATGGAAAAATGACATGCAAGAAAATAGATAATTAAAATTTAGAAATATTAGGAATTAAATAAACAGTACCAAATATATACCTGTAATATTGATACTGCAACGGACTAACAAATTACAATTAATAATATGCTCCCGTAATAATACCAAATAAAAACAACAACAAAGAGAAAAAAAATAAAAGCCCGCTTTTTCTTTTTAATAAAAAATAAAGGTTAAAAAAATTATGTACCTATAAAAAATATATACATACAATATTATGTTGACATATATACGAACATTCATTCAAAAAAAAAAATTCATTTAAAAGCATGCATAATATTTTTATTTTTTATATATCCTACCTATTTGCATCTATTTATGTATTATTGCATCTATTTATTTATGTATTTCTATTTCATTACTTTACTACTAATTACTATAATAGTATACAATACATTCACAACAATTACAAAAGTATAATACATAACAATTTTTTTTTTTAACTATATAGCAAATTTGGATGTTTCGTGTAATTGTATTTTTTATTTAATGTTAAACTAAAAATATCAACACAATCGCACGAAACAGGTGAGTTCTCTATTTATGGTATATAAGTAGAAATTGCATTCAAAAGTATACAATTAGAAAAGTAATCTAATCGCTTTCACTTCTTAATATATAAATTACAAACACTCATACATAAATACAACAATTTAATAGAAAAGCACAAAATCAAAACATTTATTTGAATTTTGAACAGACGTACTGGTCATACGTGTAGAAAAATGTTAATTAAATAAATGTATGTTGCATTTTAAAATTAACAATAAGTCTTTTATTAATTATTAGTTTTTATTATATTATAAGATTAACAATAACCAAATATTAATTATTAGTTTTTAGTATATTATACGATTAACAATAAATAAATTAAATGATTAAATATTAAATATGAAACCTCCTTAATATGTGTGTCCACGTCCACGGCAAAATTTAGAAGAAAAAGAAGTTGAAGAAATTTGTTTGATTTAAATCAATCTCATGATTTGATGAAAATGTGAGTGTCAGCTAATTGGGACAACAGTTTGGGGCTAATAATTTGGGACGGATTTTTAAACCAGATCTGAACTTGTTCAATGACAACTAAGTCACCAATATTGTATTTTCTTGCTTGAATAAAAATTATGTCTTTCTTTGCTTGTTCCCTTATTTCTTCCTTGTGACCATCAAACTGTTTTCTCCATTCTTCTTCAATTATTTCCATCATTGCTGTGTCTTGTTTAGTTCACATCTTTATTCCCACAAGCAAGTGAAATGGTCTCGTTTGTTTTGCTCTCTGGAAAGTTGAATTAAATGTTTGCTGAAGTGGTTTTACAAAGCTGAACCATTTGTCTAGATTGTTCAATGATAACTTTGTTAAAGCAGCTATTGTCGTGGAATGAAGACGTTCTACCTGTCCATTCACTCTTGGTACTCCCACTGTTGTAAAAATTAACTGAATTTCACGTACATTACAGTATTCACGGAATCTATTAGATGTAAACGCCCCTCCTTGATCTGCTATTAACTTCGTAGGGTATCCAAACTTTTCGGCGACATTTCCCATCTTCTGAATAGCTTTCTCGGTGTTTAGAGTTTTTGTAGGAAAAAGCCAATTGAACTTTGCGAATGTATTTGTCATTCTTTTCTGTATTTTGTAGTGGACCTAGATGGTCTATATGAAGTGTGGGCAAAAGTTGGTCTCCTTTGGGAAGTGGTTGCGGATAGCCTTCGTATTCTCCGATCTTTCTTTCTGCTAAGATGCACTTAAAAAAAAATTTAACTTATTTTATTAGCCACTTTCCTTGAAATATATTCGTATAGTTTGTGGTGGCATTGTATAAATTAATAAAATTCAATAATTTTTATAATAAAAAAAAAATTCTATATTCAAAAGTTTTGTTTTACCACAGACTAAATAAACTATACAGACGATCAGTTTCATATAAAAATTTTTTAGTCTGGCTCCAAAAAAATGTTCCTGCTGGCTCCTGATTAAAGATTTCAAGTTAATTTTGCACACGAATTTGTGAAGATTTGAAGTTAAATATTTAGCACACGAATTTATAATACTTGTGTAATAAATTGTTCAATATATCTAATATTTTACAGACAGTTCAAATTAAAATATCTTTTTGTATTTTTTTTTTCTTATCCCATTCAGGATATTAATAAACAATAACATTCGCTTTTATTAATTGGTTTACCTTAATAATCAGCATTGTTCATCATCAGCGTAATAATTAGCGTAATTAAATCAAATTGACAAGATTTTAATAAAATTCTACTCCACGTTCAAGGATGTAAAATTTCTTGGTTCTTCTTTAACTAATTTCTTCGTCTACGTAAGTATCTAACTTCTACACATGATTTTGTCCAAAATATTTTATATGTTTGGATAACTTTTCCACTTCTGACAGTACAATTCTTAAATTAACGTTCAAATAAATTCGATTTCATTGGATGATTAATAAAATTTGATATCTATATTATAAATTTTTATTTTAACACTTGACTTTTATGTTTCGATTTTATTTGTTGGTAATATTCGATTCGAGTAAAATGAATTCAACTGGAACAAAATATTTTCTAGCTTTGATGTTGTAATATGTGATGTATGTTTTAGTTTAAAATTAATTTTAATTAAAATAATTTATATATGTTTAGCTAATACATAAATCTTCTTTTAATTGTCCCACATGCTTTTAAATCCTGCTCTCCTCCTCCTCAATTTCAGTGCATATCCCGGTTGAACCCCCAAATTTGTGGAGAAAAGTTAATTAAAACAAGTAAAAGTAACAGTAAGTCGATGCAACCGACTTATTTATACCCTACACCTAAAAAATTCAAATTAAATTAAAAATCCATAAGTTATTTTAGTTAGGTATTTAATATAAGCTAAAAAAAATACCTGCTTTTACAACCTTTGTACAAAATTTCAGGTTTCTATTTTTATTAAATTCGAAGATATGCTTGTAAGGTCTTGGGAAGTGTGTGAAGGCACCCGGACCACCACTCCAACTCGTCTCAAATTTATCAGGGATTCAGGAAAACACACCCTCGTACAAAATTTTAAGTTTCTATCTTTATTAATTTCGAAGATATGCGTATTCGGTTTTGGGAGTTGTATGGTAGGTACTCGAACGCATGGTCCGATTTCGCCCATTTACAATCCGCGCCTTACCTTAGTCATTGTTAACCTACAGTATAAATTTCATCAAGATAGCATCATTATTTTTTGAGTTATCGTGCGTATGGACGGACGGACGGACATCGCTAAATCGACTCAGGAGGTGATCCTGATTCAGAATATATACATATATCTATACCTAACTCGCTTCCTTTTGGTGGTTACAAACACCATACCAAAGTTAATATACCCTAGACTTAATGTGTAGGGTATAAAAATGTATGTTGCATTTTAAAATTAACAATAAGTCTTTTATTAATTTTTAGTTTTTATTATATCATAAGATTAACAATAACAGGATTAACAGGATTAACAGGAGGAAAAAAAGGAAAAAAATAATTTACAATTTTAAAGAGAGTAAGTGAGAATGTCTCTTGTGGCTTGTGTTCCTGTGTTTTATTACCGAATATCGTAAGCGTAATACCATACTTCTGTAATGTAAATAAAATATCAAATGTGTTGTTTGTTTTATTATTAGTATTATTTATAGACTTACTTATTCGACAAAAGTGTGCTATAAATTTTACTTTAAAATTTAATAATTAAAAAAAAAACCCAAATTAATCTCAGTACTTTCTTTATTCTTCACAAATTAATAATAATCATTTATTTTTCTTACAGTCGTATTTAACTTAAAATTATTCTAAAACTTATTCCTAAAATTTCTTATCAGCAAATCGATAAATTACAATTAGTAAAGGTTATTACTTTATCGGCTTGCTGTTATATCAAATTCATGAAATTGTTACAACATAACTTAAATGCAATGTACAAAAAAACCGTATCATATTTCGGGTCATTGTTTTGTATCTTCTTTATTAATTAAAATGTTCAAAGAATAAGTGCATTGAACATTTTGTACTACGCAAACAAAAAATGTGTCATATTTCAGTTCATGAATTTGTTGTTGTTAAATAAATTGTTGAATGCATAAGTGCATTGAACAATTTGTTATTTTTATTTTCAAAATTGGGTTATTTAGAATTAGGTAATAAATTTGATTGTGACATAATAAAAATTGTAAGATAAGCTAATTTGAATTTAAAAAGAAAAGTGAATTTGAAAAGAAAAGTAAAAAGTAAATTTTATTTTAGAATTTAATGAAAGGGCAATTACGTTATTTGCGGGCAATCTTGTTGTATGATTTGTGGTGAAGAAGAGTGTGATGATATAACTCCTCCCCCCTTAAGATTCGACTCCGTGCGAATTTCTTTTAATTCAATATTTATTTTCGAACTTTTTGCTTTAAATTGTTTTAGGCAATAAAAGCCAATAGACAGTGATAATACAAGAATGATGCCAATAAATGAGTTTGCGAAAACGCTTGCGTGCCACTTTCAAGAACTGTTATATTTAATTTCCTCTATTATTTTTGTATTGTTAATATTGGAGGCATGTAATTCTGTCAATTGTATAGCATTAACCACTTGTTCAATGCTTATATTACGTTCGAAGTATGGCAAGATATTATTGTAATATTCCTTCTCATAATTTTCTTGTTGAAATGAATCAAGTGAAATTTTACAATTTGTAAATTTTACAACATTATTGCCTTTTATGTGGATCATATCCGGTTGACCACAGTTATTATAAAGGATTGTTTTGTTTAAGTTAATTGTAACAACTACAGTGTCCGATATTTTTATTATACTAGCAGAAAGGTTAATTCGGAAATTACATTTCATGTGATTGTCATTTAATAAATTTTTTATACAATTATCATCAAAAGGTATTAGATCTTTTTCCATAACATTTTTCTTATCAATGAATTTAAAAATACTTTGTTTACATATAATGATTTTTTTTGTATTAGTATCTAGTTCTAAGTTTACATTTTCATTTGGAATTTTTTCTAAAATAGTTACAAAACATTTTTCATTTTTGGAAATTGGTATAGATAAAACAAATATTATAGAATTGTTACGGAAAAGAACGCAATTTTTAATGAAAGGTAGTATTTCTATAGTGATATTATAATTTTTAATTTCTGTTTGTGTTAAAATATCCTTTGACAGTATTTCTAACTTACTAGCTAAGATTATTTCCTTAATATTTAAAATTTGTCTTGTTAATAAATCAATATTTTCAATTATTTCGGTTTTAATCATAAAGTACTCTAATTTTTTATTTATTTTATCAATATTATTTTGGAAATTATTAATTACATTTTTTATTTCATTTTGAGCTAAGTTAATATGATCGGTAATGTTTTTTATTTCATTAGATATTTTTTGATTTATTAATACTTGATCGTTAACATTATTAATTAATTTACCGTTATTTTGTTCTATTACCTTTAAGTGTTCCTCTATTTCTTTTCTATCGTCGTCGTCCATTACACCAATAGCAAAGCGAAGAATATTTCCACCAAGATTAAACAATGATCTTTTACTTACGTGGTGTGGAATAATACTATTGTAATCTTCCTTTAGGTGTTTTAATTTATGTAACAAAACCGAAGGAATATCAGTTTCGTTTTAAAGTTGTAATACGTTTGATTCTATTTTGTTAATAATTGTTTCGTATTGAGTTAGCTCGACAACATGCAATATTCTTCTGTAACTTTGTATTATTTTAAGCTCAGATTCCTCGAAGAGAATGTAACCATTTCCAGGTGGTATTTGGTTAACATCTATGGATGAGCGAGACAGGACAATTGGAAAAACCAGTAAGAGGACAAAGAGAATTAATCCTAGAATAAGATACAAGTAATTAGTTTTGGTACGTGAATTTTCTTTTAAATTGATTAATGTAACGTGGAATATTTTCTTTGTTAATTTTAAAATGATCGTTATTTGAATCGGTGATTTGAATTTTTTTGTGATAAGGTTGTAGTTTCGTAATTCTGTTTAGTTTAAGATAATTGGAAGGCTTACCATTGCTTTTACCTTTATTACGTTTCTCGATCGCTTTTTCTTTAATTTTTGTATTCATTTCTTTGATAGAAGGATATTGATCGGAAGAGATAGTACCATTTAGAAAATCAATTGGCTTTTTGCCAGTTGAAGTGTGAATAGTTTCGTTGTAAACTTTTAAACTTTTGATAATGGGATCTTCGTCCGTAATTTGACCTTCTTCTTTTTCGATCGTATTCAAAATTCGCAGGTATTCATTTAATGTATTATGGAATCTTTCAATATCCGCATTACTACTATGGTTATTTGGAGTAGTAAAATGAACAGCAATTCCTTCTGTTTCTAAATAATTTTTGAAATTGAGGCTGTTAATACCCTTCTCTTGGTCGGTTACAACTTTAACAGGTTTACCGAAAGATGCTATATATTGCATAAATCCATTTTTCAAATCCACCAATTCCTAAATTTTAAGGGAATAATTTGGGCGTGCTTTGAAAATTTGTCGATTATTGTCAAGTATGGATTTCCTTTTGTGTGAAACCATATGTCCATATGGACTATTTGTAATGGTTTTTCAGGAGTTTCTGTAATTTTTAAGGGTAGGACGTCTTTCATACTTCGCGATGTTGCAAATGTGACAATTATTTATAACATTTTGAATTTCATTTTTCAATTTAGGAAAATAGTAGCTTTTCTTTAAATTTAAGTAGACATCATTGATACCTCTATGATTTGTTTTTGTGTGTTGGTCAAGAATAAGTTCCTTTATTTCGAGACGATGTAAAATGTCAGTAAGTAAAAGTGAGCATTTGTTTAATTTTATTAGTTTATTTTTTGAAAAATATTTTAGGTATGTATTTTGAAAAGAACTGTAAATATTAATATCTTCAATCATAATTCCTACTATTCCTTTACTAGGAATATGATTTTTAAAAACTTCATTAAAAAAATCTTCGTTAGGATTAAGATGTATGAAAATTTTCCTTGTTCTACGATGGATTTTAAATAATTTCAATTGTTCCGGTGAACCCTTTTTTATGATGATCTGTGTTTTGTAGAAATTAATTGGTGATTCTGATATAGGAATATATTCGGAATTGTCTTCATGAGCTGAATGCATTGTAGCATCAGTCGATTTTATTTCGTCAATTTCCATGTCATTTGAATTATTCTCGTTTAAATTTAACCTATTTAGATTTGATTTGTTTAAATGAATCTGAACGCGTGAGAGAGCATCGGCAACTTTGTTTTCTCGTCCACTTAAATATTCTATGTCAAAATTAAATTGTTCTTGATTTTCCATCTTTGTAACTTGGAATTAGTCCTTCCTTATTTCCATTCCTTCCTTCCTTCCTTATAGTCCTTCCTTCCATTAATCCTTCAAGTTATGAAGCCATTGGAGAGGTTTGTGGTCGGTTTTAATAGTAAATTTACGTCCAAAAAGGTATGGACGGAAATATTTAGTTGCCCAGACTATTGCACGTAACTCCTTTTCGATGGTAGAGTATTTGCATTCATGTTCATTCAAGGTACGTGAAGCGTAGCATATAGGATGGTTATCTTGTGATAACACAGCACCTATAGAGAATACACTTGCATCCGTAGTCAAGACGAAAGTTTTTGAGAAATTAGGATACACAAGAATAGGGTCCGTTGTAATAAGCAGTTTTAGTTTACTAAAAGCTTCCTTATAATCAGTGTTACTAACGTCAATACGCTTTCCTTTTTTTAAACAAAGTGTAATTGGTTTAGCAATTTTTGCGAAGTCTTTAATAAATTTCCTATAGTAACCCACTAAACCTAAGAAACTTTTTATTTGCTTAGGGGTTTTGGGTATCGGAAATTTATTTATAGCTTGAATTTTATTGGGGTTTGGTTTTATTCCCCTTGTTGTTATTATATGACCGAAGAATTCTGTCTCTTGTTTCATAAACTCGCTTTTGTCGAGTTGAATTTTTAAATTTGCGTCTTCGAGTCTCTTAAGGATCTTTTGTAAGATAGCAAAGTGCTCTTCTTTGCTAGTGCTAAATATGATGATATCATCCAAATACACGTAACAATATTTGCCTATAAATTCTTTTAGTACGGAATTCATTAAGCGTTGGAAGGTTGCCGGGGCATTTTTAAGCCCGAATGGCATTCGCAAGAACTCATAATGGCCATTGTTTGTGCTAAAAGCTGTTTTTTTTATGTCATTTTTTGCTATCTCTATTTGGTGGAAGCCTTTAGCCAAATCGAGAGTAGTGAAATACATTGCACGACCAAGTTTGTCAAGGATTTCATCGATATTCGGGATTGGGTACTTGTCATCTATAGTAACGTTATTTAGTTTCCTGTAATCAATGACAATACGTCATTTTTGTTCCTTTAATGCATCGATCTTTTTTGGGACAACCCATAAAGGAGCCGAATAGGGTGAATCGCTGTGTCTTATTATTCCCTGGTTTAGCATTTCGTCGATTTGTTTGTCGACTTCCTTTTTATGTACTTCGGGATACCTATAAATCTTAGTGTAGATTGGTATTTCGTTAGTGGTATTAATTGCGTGTTTGATTTCGTGGGTGAAAGTTAAATCATCACCTTCATAAAAAAAGGCTTTATTGAACTTTTTTAAAATTTTTAAAAGTTCACTTTTAATTGTGTGATCTAAATGACCACATCTAATATTGTTTTAACCTACGAAAATTTCATTTTGAAAAATTTTTAACTCTTTCATTGGTACTGGGATATTATATTCTTTTTCGTCTTTTTCATTAAAATAGAGAGGAATAATATTGCCAGTGTTTATTTTTAAACAATTGTTTTCATAGTCAATTATAGATTGTAACGGTTTGAGAATGTTGTTACCTATTAAACCGTCAAATCTATCATGGAAGTCTATTTCTAAGAATTCGAATTTTTCCTTAGAGTCAAATTCGAGAAAAGGATCAATTATGGTTTTCGTATCACATGCAAACGTATTGCGTAATGTTTTAATATTAATAGGTTCAATTTTGGATTTGTAAATTGGATTACAAATTCCACTATTTATTATGCTCATAGTAGCACCTGAATCTATAATAAATTTTAAAGGTCTTCCTTTTGATTGTATCTTTATATAAGGAAGTTCCTGTTTTGATCCGAGGCTATTGAGTGAAAATTTTCAATTTCGCGATTTGATTTTTCATAGTTATCTTGTGTTTCGAGAGTATTAATTCTACGATTTATGGTAGTTGGGTCAACTTCCATGGTTTCGTAGTTTCTTTGGTTGTTTCTAAAATGGTTAAAATTTTGTTGGGAAGATCGCGTATTAAAATTTTGTTGGGTTTTACGAGGATGGTTATGACTATTATATGTGTAATTATTATTATTAGAATTACGAGGTTGGAAATCTGACCTAAAATTGTTATTGTTACTGTGATTATTGTTACTATGGTTGTTTGTAAAATTATTATTACTTTTATTGTTATAATTGTTATTCTTATAAGCACCATTTTTATTTCTATTGAGATTTTTACTAAAAATATCATTTTTATTTTGATATTTGGATGGATTGTATTCGGCGTAATTACCTTCATACAAAATATCCATTGCATTTTCTAGAGATGTTGGGTTCCTACTAAATAAAATGGAACGTATTGGTTCCGGAATTTTATCTTTGAAAATTCGCAACGCGGTTAAAATATTAGATTCAATTAATAATGAAGAATTAGCTTCGTTTTTAATTTTATTGTTTAATTTTCTAAGAATTGCTTTGATTTGATTATATAGGTCGACAGGAGTAGAACGAAAGGTAACACTTTGTAATTCTTCAAATATTTCAAAAGCCGACTTTCTTTCACCAAAATTATTTATTAAGAGATTTTTAATTTCAGACCAAGTATTAATATGATTATTAATTTCTGTTATTTCCCTAGCTTTACCGATTAACTTAGCTTTAATTTTATTTAATAATATGGTTTGACTACTAGAATTATATTTTAAAACTAAAGGTATGATACACTCTACTAATTCTAGAAATTTAAATAATTCCTCACCTTTTCCACTAAATTCTGGAAGATCACTTATATATCTCAGTGGGTCCAATGTTAAATGTAATTCTGCTGGTGTGGTTGTTGTTGTTTTCTGATTGTTGGACACTACTTGTTGTTGACCGTTTAGTGCTGTTTGTTGTTGACTATTGAATGCTGCTTGTAGCACGCTTGGAGAAATTATCCCGTTATTAGATTCCATTTTATTAGAAAAAATTTCTTTTTAATTAATTTATTTTATTAATTAAGTTTGTTATTTATTGTTAAGTTTGTTATTGGTGTTATTTAATTTTTATCTGAACTGTAATCTTAGCTTTTATCTTAACTGTTTTTAGCTATTGAAACATTTGTTTAAAGTTGTGTTTTTTGTTTTTTTTTTTTTTAGATTTCAATTTTTAGATTTTGAATAAACGTTATTTTATTATAAAAAATTTTATTAAAAAATTTTTTTATGAATTTATTTATTATTATTCTTTTTATTTAGTTTAACTTTTCAAACTTAAAATAAAGTTTTTGTTTGATTATTATTTGCTGATAATGTTTTTCAAAAGAACTTTTTTATTAAAAATTTTTTTTTTTTTTTTTTTTTTAAATTAACGTAACACTATTGTCTTAAAAACGATATCCTACCGACTGCGCCACTTACTTATTCGACAAAAGTGTGCTATAAATTTTACTTTAAAATTTAATAATTAAAAAAAAAACCCAAATTAATCTCAGTACTTTCTTTATTCTTCACAAGTTAATAATATTCATTTATTTTTCTTACAGTCGTATTTAACTTAAAATTATTCTAAAACATATTCCTAAAATTTCTTATCAGCAAATCGATAAATTACAATTAGTAAAGGTTATTACTTTATCGGCTTGCTGTTATATCAAATGCATGAAATTGTTACAACATAACTTAAATGCAATGTACAAAAAAACCGTATCATATTTCGGGTCATTGTTTTGTATCTTCTTTATTAATTAAAATGTTCAAAGAATAAGTGCATTGAACATTTTGTACTACGCAAACAAAAAATGTGTCATATTTCAGTTCATGAATTTGTTGTAGTTAAATAAATTGTTGAATGCATAAGTGTTATTTTTATTTTCAAAATTGGGTTATTTAGAATTAGGTAATAAATTTGATTGTGACATAATAAAAATTGTAAGATAAGCTAATTTGAATTTAAAAAGAAAAGTGAATTTGAAAAGAAAAGTAAAAAGTAAATTTTATTTTAGAATTTAATGAAAGGGCAATTTCGTTATTTGCGGGCAATCTTGTTGTATGATTTGTGGTGAAGAAGAGTGTGATGATATAACAATAGGTTTTATAACAGAAAAATAGTAAAAAAATATGTAGTTACTGGTGTTCTGAAAACTAATAAATTTTAATTATAGATTATTGCATTCATAATATACACGTATTGTATTATTATACTATATCCCAATACATCGCAACATTTCTTTAAAAATATTTCATTCATAGAATATTTTCTTATAAGTACAATAAAATACGTTAAAATATTAGGGTGTTCAAAATTGAGGTATCATTTTGATTTTGCCGCCATTTTTTTTTCTACCTGGAATTTTTATACGAGGTTTCTTTAGGTGTATTCTAAATACATTCCGGATATACATTAATATGGATATATATTATGTATTCATTATGTATACATTATATAGATTATTGTACATTAATGGGGATATACGTTAATGTATTCCGCATTCCGGAATACATTAATATGGAACGTTACACAAAGGAACAACGTGTTTTTGTTATTACAACATTTTTTGAAAATGGTAAAAGTTTTCAAGATGTAATTAGGAAATTTCGAACAAAATTTGGTATAGAAAATGCTCCAACAAATCGTGCCATCAAGCTGATGGTTGATAAATTTCTAGAAACTGAATCTGTTCTTGATAACAAAGGCAACATTTATCAACGTAGTGGCCGTTCAACCGAGAATGTAGCAGCTGTGAGCAGAAGTGTTGAAGAAGATCCAAAAACTTCCATTCGTCATCGTTCGCAGCAATTAAACATCAAACCATCCACATTAACATTTTGCATCGTGATCTCCATATAAAGGCTTATAAGATCCAGCTGACGCAAGAATTAAAACCAACTGACCATGCATTACGTCGGCAATTCGTTTCTTGGGCAATCGAAAAACAAGAAGAAAATGAGAATTTTTTTAACAAAATAATCTTCACCGACTAAGCTCATTTCCAGCTCAATGGCTACGTCAATAAACAAAATTGCTGCGTTTGGGGTGAAGAAAATCCAAGGGTTATCTTAGAACAACCAGTACATCCACAAAAAGTTACGGTTTCGTGTGGTTTATGGTCAGGAGGAATCATCGGACCATATTTTTTTGAAAACGCAAATGGAAATGCGATTACGGTCAATGCAAATTGCTACAGGGAGATGATCCGAAGCTTTTTGTGGCGGAAAATTGATGATTTGGACGTAGAGAATATGTAATTTCAACAGGACGCTGTCACTTGCCACACAGCAAGAGAAACAATGGATCTTTTGAAGGAAAAGTTCGAAGATCGCAATATTTCTCGTAGAGGAGGAGTGATGTGGCCACCAAGATCGTGCGATTTGACACCGTTGGATTTTTTTTGTGGGGTTTTGTGAAATCGAAAGTGTACAGCAATAATCCCACAACAATTCAAGAGCTTAAAAACAACATTATCGAGCAGATTTCAACCATTGAGAACAGTTTATTGAACAACGTGATTCAGAATTTTGGTAAAAGATTGGAAGCCGGCCGAAGTAGTAGAGGGGGCCACTTGGCCGACATAATTTTTCATTATTAACCGGAACCTATTTGTAATAAATTAAAATAAAAATATATTTAATATTTAAAAAAAAAAGTTTTTTTTTATTAAAATTAAAATGATACCTCAATTTTGAACACCCATATAAAGCTGTTCCTAACAAATGCATGAAACCACTCACTCATTTCGTATCAAAAAGATGAAGCATTTCTAGATGTGCTAGATAATATCTGCAAAAGGCATTTGATAGAGTTTGGTTTGAAAAATCTGAAATTACATCTTTTTGGTTCCAAAGGGGCCCTTTTAGCCCTTTACATGTTGTATGGAGATTTCAATATTTATACCCGAATATCATACGGGGTATCATTGAAAAGGTCTTACTGAGCTCTTAAACTTTTGTTTGGGGACCAGTATTCTAGGACGCCCTTCTTGGTCCCTGAGACTGTTTTTAATCCCATAATATAAAAGTAAGGTGTATATTATAATGTGCAGTATCATTAAAAAGATCTTGGCAAACTTAAAAACTTTTGTTTGGGGACTCTGGTTTCTGAAGACCCTGCTTGGGTTCAGAAAGCTTTTATAAGCCCATCATATAAAATGACTGTATATGATCATGTGGGCTATCATTAGAAAGATCTTTGCGAGCCCCCCAACTTTAGTTTACGGACCAATATTCTGTTTGGCCCCTGAGACCGTTTATAAGCCTTTAATATAAAAGTAAGCGGTATATTATCATGTGCGGTATCATTGAAAAGATCTTGGCGACCTTAACAATTTTTGTTTGGGGAATCTGGCTCCATGATGCTCTGCTTGGGTCTAGAAAGCTTTTATAAGCTCTTGGTATATTATCATATGAAGTATCATTAAACAGATCTTGACCAGCTCTACAACTTTTGTTTGTGGACCATGGTTCAAAACTGCCCTGTTTGAGGATGAGAGCATTTATGACCCCTTACTATAAAAATTAGTGACAATGCTTTTTAAACATGCTATTTCATCATGCGGTTTAATCATCTAGCAAACATTACTAGTATAAATATCTGTATACTCTTATTATATATTATCATTCAATTGACATATATGATGTGTGCATAAAAATAATAGACATACCTATAAGTATGTACTCGTACACCAATATCAAATAAATATTAATTTTTCAACCAATCGTTAAATTTTTTATTTTTTTCAATTTTTTTATACTTCGCATCATGATCAACAATTTTAAATTATCGACAAAAGTAGATAAGCTATGATAGTTCTGGATCACTCAAATGACGTCACAAGATTTTGACAGCTGACATTTTCAATATAACAGCCGTTATTTTGAAATTTATAAATAAATAAGTATGGAATATGTTATGGTGGTGTGGTCTGGAGTATGGAGTGTTATGGTGGTGTGGTATTATGGAATAGAGTTTTGGTTTAAAAGAGTGTTATGAAATGGAATTAAGAAAAAATAAAAAAGTAGTTTTGAGCTCCATATAAAAAATGTACGAAAAAGTAGGCTCGAAACATAGCTATTATAATAAAAAATAAAATAAAAACATTTAAAACTTAACCTCAGACAACTCTCTGCAGGTATTAGCCGAATTGATAGCAGGTATCCGTTGGTATTTCCATTATTGGTAAAATAAGATATTCATCAAATAAAAAAAAAGCAAATATCTAATCATTTGTATTTATGCCATTTTTTCATGGAATAAAGTATCATCATTAGTATTTATACATTATAGGTTAAAGGTACATTATATTAGCATTATGCCATTTATGCCAAAATTAGCATAATTACAAAAACCCATCACCATAAACACACAAATGATATTGATTTAAAAACTCAAAAAAATCGTACAACTAATAACAACAAGTGACCAAACTTCATACATATACATACTATAAATCCTAATATAAATAATATTAATAACTAATAACTGAAAAGATCCAAACTACATACTTACACATATAATAAAGCCTGCTAATACAGTGTTAACTACTATACATTCTTTAACTATTAACCAGCCATTTCACTTTCAAGCTCAGTTTCAACTCAACCTCCATCCAAATTGGTAGGATTAGGTTTTACCCAATCACCAGGCTTGGTTTCACCCAAATCGCAGCCTCTGCCAAATATAAATTGCTCTATGACACACCTTACAAACTCTACCGCTCAACCAAAATCTCAGTCTTCATCATCTTTAACCTGCTCTACTACTCATTCCCATATCCCTGTGCCTCATATGTTTAATGGACCCGTTGTTTCCCCTATTGTAAAGTTGACACAACAAGCGTCAATGTCAAATAATAGTAGATATCTTCTGGCTAGGTTGAGAGATCATAATGTTTTTGACAATGTTAGACTTTTTTGGCATATCTCCATATATTCAGTTTGTTTAAATGGAACAACCAATGCATATGTTAAAATCGCACTTCAGGAAGAAGGCTTACTTACTAACATTAACGAACTTCGAACTTTATTTAACCGCTTTAATGAAACTTTTGGCCCCACTCCTGAGCAGACAAACTCTGATCTTAAATCTTATGCTTCTCAAGCCTCCTCTGAGAGAATTAATTATTTGGCAACGAACACATGCTAATCACGATAAATTTTTTAGTCCCTTTCAGAGCCACAAAAAATAATAATCTTAGTTCAATAAATTTACTTAATAAAAATATTATTACTGATAATTTAATTCATTTTTCTATGTATTATCAAAATGTTCGGGGTCTGAGAACAAAAACTAAAACCCTTTTTTCTAACTGAACTATTCTTAACTTTGACTGCTTAATTCTTATTGAAACATGGTTAAGTCCTTCTATTAACAATTTAGAATTATTTGATAATACTTACAGTGTCTACAGAAAAGATAGATACTCTTACTCTTACAGAAAAGATCACCTATTGATGGCAATCAAATCATTTCAAAAGGTGGAGGTGTTCTTATTGCGGTTAAAAGTAACTTCAAATTCAATGGAATTCAAATTCAGTTTCTATTTCAGACTGTGATCAGCTTGAAATTTTATGTATTAAAGTTGAATTCAGCAAAAAAAGTGTATTTATTAAAAGTTTATTTGTTAGCTGTTATATTCTTCCTAATGGCAACATTGAAATTTATAACCAATATAATAATGCTATTAACTTTATAAATGAAAAATTAAGTGATTCAGACGAAATTATAATTTTTGGTGACTTTAATCTCTCAAATTTAAGATGGGATAAACATGACGAGGAGTCATTTATGATCCCTAAATATATTTCTAGTGAATTAGGAAGCTTATTTATTGATAATATTAATATATATAATTTACAACAAATTTCTTCTAATTTTCAAGGTAAACAAGTTGTCCTAATCTTCACTTCAGATTGGAACAACCTATTAAATATTGACTACCCTTTTCCTCTTGTGAATCACTAACCTGATGATTTTCACATCAGATATATTATCTTCTATGGAAAAAGTCTTCAGATAGACGTAATATATATGTTAAACACAAATCTACTACAACCAACCTAGTAGAATCAACATCTGCCTTTATAAATAACATGGAATCGGGTTTCCAAACTGATGTAATCTATACTGACTTTTTAAAGTCTAGTCTTTGATATTTTACCCCATAGTGTCATTCTTCTAAAATTAAGGAAATATAATTATAGGCTTTATTAAATGGATTGGTTCTTATCTCAAAGATAGAAACTACATCGTAATGTTTAGGTCTTCGGTTTCCAAAGCTTCTACGGCAAATTCAGTCGCGCCTCAAGGTTGCCATTTAGGTCCGCTCCTTTTTATTTTATCCACTAATGATGTCGCTTCCTTTATTAATAAGAGTTATATTAAAGTGTATGCTGATAACATGAAAATTAAAAAAAATTACTTGTATGGAAGATGCTATCTTACTGCAATCTGATCTTAATAATTTTTTTTTTCTGGTGCACCATAAACAATCTTCTTCCGAATGTTACTAAGTGTCGACATGTAACTTTTTCTCGTCGTTCCAATAATTTTAATTTCACTTATTCTCTTAACAATTGTAACTTGACTAGTGCAGATTCCATAAAAGATTATTATTCATAAATCAATGCCCGGCTTTGTTAAACGGTGGGCTAAAGAATTTAAGGATCTGTATACACTAAAATCACTTTATACCAGCCTCGTTAGACTTAACTTAGAATACGCTAGTCAAGTATGGTCCCTTTTGTATCAAATCCATGTGAATAGAATTGAATCAATTCAATAAAAATTTCTACGTTTTGCCTTAAAAATTTACGTTGGAACGACCCCGTCATTTTACATCCCTATGAAAATAGATTAAAGTTAATTCACCTAAACACCCTAAAACTGTCGAGAGAGGTAGCTGGTGAAGCTTTCCTAACTGAAATAGTAAATGGGAAATTATTTCACCTACAATTTCATATAAAATTAACTTTAACACTAATTCCTGCCTCACATCTTCTAACATGTTCTTAACTACACAACACAGAACCAACTACGGTACAAACGAACCTATACACAGCATGCTATTGATGGCTAATAAATTTAAATCATTCATTGATCTCAACCAATCAAAAGACAATTTAAAACGTAACATTTTAAATCAACCATCAAATTTTTAATTTTTTTTCTTTTCTTTTTCAATTCTTATGTTATTTCAACTATGTAATGTGTAAATGTAATTGTAAATGTAATTAATTTTTTATATGTAAGCAGAAGTAGATTGTAAATTCTTTGTAACTTAATTTTAATCTTAAGAAATATATTGTAAAAATGTTTAAGCTAAACAAATAAATAAAGAAATAAAAAAATTCTCTGTATTTCCCTTCTTCATCAACATTAATTTTTAATTGGTGGTTGTTCATCATGTTGACTTTATAATTAATATTTACTTCTTTGAGAATTTTATTAATCGGTTTCCCGATCTAATTCTGCTTCGTCTATATAATATTCTACTGTAATTTTTCTAGTTTTCCTAATTTTCAGTTTTTTATTTTCTTCTCGAATGCATATATTACTTTTTAAAGCTCTATCTAATTTTCCACTATACAAACTAAGGGTGGTAGTGTTTAGTTGGTTAAAGTATCTTCGCGCAGTTCCCTAGATGGCTTTTGATGCTTCCCATCTCCCTCGTAAAAAAAAAAAAAGCTTAATATTATTCTATAATAAAAATAATAAAAATTTCACTTAATGAAAAAAAATACATAGCTACAAATAGAATAAAATGCAAATAGAAATAAAAAAAAACAAAATTTAAAAATTCATAACATCATACGATCAATTTTAGAAAATTCTATTTGTTTTAGTAATTACATTCATAGGTTACTTATGGGTTAATACTTCAAAACATATAATATGTTATATTACATTTATTATTCTTATATGTTAATATAGATTTTGTAATAGAAAAATCATATCCAAATATATACTTGTATTCAACACTTTGCGGAATGTCATAATACGTAGTGTGTGGCTGAAAATTATTAAATTATAATTATAGATATCTATATGAGAGATTCTGAATTAGGAGGGATTTTCCAAAGTAATTTAAAAAAAAATTAAATAATCGCATAACATATTATGGAACAAACGTGAAATTCTGATTTTGAATGAACTAATTAAGAATCTGGCACACATGATTATATAAATACTCTAGATAAAGGAAATTCCTTGACTTTGTTACCAACTTTATCCTTTCTAAATCCCTCCAATTGTAGAACCTTGCATGTACAAATATATCAATATTCTATAAAAGGCGTCAATCCTGATTTTGTAACCAACACTGAAATCCCTACTAATTATGTTTTTTACATACATATATTTTATGTTTCATAATAATTATATCAAAACAATGTGGAATGTCATAAAATAGTGAAGGTTGCCGCCTCAAATTTCTGCTAAACAAATAATTTAAATCCAGAATTTGTAACCCCTCCTTACTCAGAATCTCGCATATACACATACATAAAGATTCTGGAAAAAGGAAATACCCTGGTTTTAAATCCAACCCTAAGATTCCTCCTATTTGAGAATTTCGCATATAAACGTTTATAAATATTATAGAAAAACCGAATCCATTCTAAAATCCCTTCTAATTCAGAATATCGCATATACTTATTAGGAAACGGCTTAGTCGGAGCAATAGCTACAGCCGAGTAATCAACGGCTTAGTGAAACTGAAGCTTAATCAAATATGATTAATAAATGACTTAGTGAATGCTCCTTATAGGAGTGGCAAGGAAAAAAATTTGAATTTCTGAAGGTTTTATAAAGTATTGATAATTTTTTGCTAAGATATCAACATTCTAATTAAAACAATTAATTTATTAAATTATAGCTTAACTTTGGGTATGATTTATCTGTTGTCATTGAATTCTATTTCATATATATAGTAGAGACTTGTCATCTTAATGCATATGATCGGAAATAAATAAATAAATAAAAAAATATGCAAAGGAGCTGAAACCCATTAGTTAGTCTTCATTCATGCTTAAAATGCACAATGGTATGTTGAATTATCAACACGCACAGATAAAAGGCAGATGAAGAGAAACAGTCCTGCACGAAGGTTTTGGTTCGATTAATTCATCACTTCACCAAGTACTACATGTTAAAGATATTTCCAGCCATAAAAGGTGCATTTAATAATGTAGATAATGCTGCCATAATAAACTGTCTAAATAACTTAAAAATAGAATCTGGTTTTCTAAATTGGATCAGTCCGATGCTAAATTGCAGACTTATAAATGTGGAAGTAATTTCAGAGTGGTAAGTTATCTAAGTCTCGTAGACGTTGACTCTTAATGAGATACTTGAGATCTTAGACTTCTCCGTAGGCTGCAAAGCTATTAGTTATTTAAGTGACGTGGTCTTAATATGCAGTGACATCTGTCAGCAAAATATTATCGAACTTATTGGTGACATAGTTGGTGTTTTAAGGTCCAGAGCTAGATTCTATGGTCCAAATGTTAACTCATTCAGAAACGCAACTGGCATTATTCACTAATAGAAGGAAAATACTTTCCTTCAAACCTCCTAAATTAAATGATCGAAATAAACGTATTAAGAAACTACGGAAAGAGTATATCTAACGAATTGTAAACTTTCTTTTTATAATTAAAAGAAATAAACACCTGGATAAATATATAAGTAAGTGGAATTATTGAATGATTTTCTTATTAATGAGAGTTTAATAAATAAGGTTTGGCAGTAGGTATTGGCCTGCGAATTCCGTGCGAGAAAGAGATAGCAATAGTTTGAATGAAGATGCGCAACTGAAATGTCAGTAGGTGTTAGTAGGTCAATTTGGTTGAGTGATTTAAAGGAATTTATGTGGAGGGGGAGAATAAAAAGTAAGGGGTGTAACGCTTGAGTGATTTTGAAATATTAGTGTAGGGGTGAGATATTAGTGTATGTGTGTGTGGGAATGTCTAAATGTCTAGAGAGAAGGGGTGAATATTAATTAGGAAACGGTTAAGTTATTAGTATAGATATAATTCTCTATAAAGATATTCTCTATAAAGATAAGATAATTAAGTTAAGTATATAAATAATAAAGTATAGATATAATTCTCTATCCTATTCTCTATAAAGATATTAGTATAGAGAAAATTTAATAGGTAAAGAGAGGGGTGTTGAATATTGAATAAGTAGGGAGAGAGTATATAAATATTAGGATGTAAGTTGTTGTGGAAAAGGTATTTGACCTGATAAATGACTTAATAATTTAAGTAATTTATGTAGGGGAGTAAGAGGACGACTGTCTGATGTAGATATGTAGCTGGAGTGATTTAAATTTTGTTTCGGTGAGGGGTGTATAATAAATAGTGTGTAGGGTGTCACGCTTGCGCGATTTAAGGAATATAATAGAAGGGTTAATTATGAGAAGAGGGAATGATGATTATTGTTTTAAGTAAGGGATAAATTGGAAATAGAATAAAAGAAATATAGAATACAAGGGGATTTGAACCGGGGTACTATTTGAATATAAATTTTACAAATGTGAACCATTACGCTATAGAGTTGATTATAAGTTATATGTTAATTTGAGTTTATAAATCAAGGGTTGTTTGAAATTTTTGTATCTGTGAGTTATATGATTGAATTTATCTAACGAATTGTAAACTTTCTTTTTATAATTAAAAGAAATAAACACCTCGAAATAAGCGAGCTTGATATACCTTCAAAGGTATGGATCGGATCAGAAAAAAATTCTAAGACGTTTGAGCCATGTCCGTCCGTCCGTCCGTCAGCACGCTAACTCAAAAACTAAGAAAGCTAGAATCTTGAAATTTACACAAAATATTCTGGGAGTAATTTGTAGGTTCCCTATTTTTTTTGGTTGAGTTTGGTACAAAACTTAGGGTAGCTCTCGAACACCTAACTTTTAGATCCCCACATTTTTTTTGAAATAGAGCTATGAAATTTTAACTGCTGATAGATCTCACAAAAATATTAATTTTATTTTCAATAACTTTTTTTTGTAGCCCCACCCGTTACGGAGCTACAGCTCTATATTTAAATTGTTATAGCACAAGTTGTATTAGGTATATCTTCATTTTGAAAACGCCAAACGATTATTACTTTTATTAGCTTTAAAAGTACATATACAATAAATATATATTTGTGGCATACGGTGTCTTAATTTACCGTTATGCGAAACTCAAATTTTGCAAAATCCTTTAACCCTTCTATCTTCTAAACGGTTTAAGTTGGAAACTTTGACAGAAGTTATATCTTTGAAAATAAGTATGAGTCATTTCAGAAATTTTTTTTTGTGTCACCCCCCGTTTAGGAGCTGTAAGGGGTCAAAAACTGAAAATTTCCTATTTTTAAACACCTGTAACTTGAACACCTGTTAAAATTTTTTGAAGTAATACACAAAAATTAAAGCTTCAACATTATACTCTTATTTTTGTTAACAACTTTTTTTAATAATATAGGGTTACTTTATAATTGACGAAAGTGTTACTTGATTTTTTCAAATTTTCTAACAAATTTCTTCAACAAATTTTTTGCATTTTGTTTTACTCGATAATTTGAAATTGTTGAGGATAAATGACTTAGTGAATGCTCCTTATAGGAGTGGCAAGGAAAAAAATTTGAATTTCTGAAGGTTTTATAAAGTATTGATAATTTTTTGCTAAGATATCAACATTCTAATTAAAACAATTAATTTATTAAATTATAGCTTAACTTTGGGTATGATTTATCTGTTGTCATTGAATTCTATTTCATATATATAGTAGAGACTTGTCATCTTAATGCATATGATCGGAAATAAATAAATAAATAAAAAAATATGCAAAGGAGCTGAAACCCATTAGTTAGTCTTCATTCATGCTTAAAATGCACAATGGTATGTTGAATTATCAACACGCACAGATAAAAGGCAGATGAAGAGAAACAGTCCTGCACGAAGGTTTTGGTTCGATTAATTCATCACTTCACCAAGTACTACATGTTAAAGATATTTCCAGCCATAAAAGGTGCATTTAATAATGTAGATAATGCTGCCATAATAAACTGTCTAAATAACTTAAAAATAGAATCTGGTTTTCTAAATTGGATCAGTCCGATGCTAAATTGCAGACTTATAAATGTGGAAGTAATTTCAGAGTGGTAAGTTATCTAAGTCTCGTAGACGTTGACTCTTAATGAGATACTTGAGATCTTAGACTTCTCCGTAGGCTGCAAAGCTATTAGTTATTTAAGTGACGTGGTCTTAATATGCAGTGACATCTGTCAGCAAAATATTATCGAACTTATTGGTGACATAGTTGGTGTTTTAAGGTCCAGAGCTAGATTCTATGGTCCAAATGTTAACTCATTCAGAAACGCAACTGGCATTATTCACTAATAGAAGGAAAATACTTTCCTTCAAACCTCCTAAATTAAATGATCGAAATAAACGTATTAAGAAACTACGGAAAGAGTATATCTAACGAATTGTAAACTTTCTTTTTATAATTAAAAGAAATAAACACCTGGATAAATATATAAGTAAGTGGAATTATTGAATGATTTTCTTATTAATGAGAGTTTAATAAATAAGGTTTGGCAGTAGGTATTGGCCTGCGAATTCCGTGCGAGAAAGAGATAGCAATAGTTTGAATGAAGATGCGCAACTGAAATGTCAGTAGGTGTTAGTAGGTCAATTTGGTTGAGTGATTTAAAGGAATTTATGTGGAGGGGGAGAATAAAAAGTAAGGGGTGTAACGCTTGAGTGATTTTGAAATATTAGTGTAGGGGTGAGATATTAGTGTATGTGTGTGTGGGAATGTCTAAATGTCTAGAGAGAAGGGGTGAATATTAATTAGGAAACGGTTAAGTTATTAGTATAGATATAATTCTCTATAAAGATATTCTCTATAAAGATAAGATAATTAAGTTAAGTATATAAATAATAAAGTATAGATATAATTCTCTATCCTATTCTCTATAAAGATATTAGTATAGAGAAAATTTAATAGGTAAAGAGAGGGGTGTTGAATATTGAATAAGTAGGGAGAGAGTATATAAATATTAGGATGTAAGTTGTTGTGGAAAAGGTATTTGACCTGATAAATGACTTAATAATTTAAGTAATTTATGTAGGGGAGTAAGAGGACGACTGTCTGATGTAGATATGTAGCTGGAGTGATTTAAATTTTGTTTCGGTGAGGGGTGTATAATAAATAGTGTGTAGGGTGTCACGCTTGCGCGATTTAAGGAATATAATAGAAGGGTTAATTATGAGAAGAGGGAATGATGATTATTGTTTTAAGTAAGGGATAAATTGGAAATAGAATAAAAGAAATATAGAATACAAGGGGATTTGAACCGGGGTACTATTTGAATATAAATTTTACAAATGTGAACCATTACGCTATAGAGTTGATTATAAGTTATATGTTAATTTGAGTTTATAAATCAAGGGTTGTTTGAAATTTTTGTATCTGTGAGTTATATGATTGAATTTAAAAAAAGATATTGTTAGTTATAAAAATATTACATTGAGAATAGTAAAATAGGGGGTTCCGTTTTAGTAATTTTTTGTTTTTAGGGAGAATATTTTTAGGGATTAAATAAAGGGTATATAATGTTTTTTATAAAAAATTAAGGGGGAATAATAATAATAAATAAAGGTAAGTATAAAAATAGGTAGGTACAAAATATGTGTGTATTTTTATAACCGTACGATAGGATCGGGTATAATAAAATTACTCCTCCGTTTGTAACACCTCGAAATAAGCGAGCTTGATATACCTTCAAAGGTATGGATCGGATCAGAAAAAAATTCTAAGACGTTTGAGCCATGTCCGTCCGTCCGTCCGTCAGCACGCTAACTCAAAAACTAAGAAAGCTAGAATCTTGAAATTTACACAAAATATTCTGGGAGTAATTTGTAGGTTCCCTATTTTTTTTGGTTGAGTTTGGTACAAAACTTAGGGTAGCTCTCGAACACCTAACTTTTAGATCCCCACATTTTTTTTGAAATAGAGCTATGAAATTTTAACTGCTGATAGATCTCACAAAAATATTAATTTTATTTTCAATAACTTTTTTTTGTAGCCCCACCCGTTACGGAGCTACAGCTCTATATTTAAATTGTTATAGCACAAGTTGTATTAGGTATATCTTCATTTTGAAAACGCCAAACGATTATTACTTTTATTAGCTTTAAAAGTACATATACAATAAATATATATTTGTGGCATACGGTGTCTTAATTTACCGTTATGCGAAACTCAAATTTTGCAAAATCCTTTAACCCTTCTATCTTCTAAACGGTTTAAGTTGGAAACTTTGACAGAAGTTATATCTTTGAAAATAAGTATGAGTCATTTCAGAAATTTTTTTTTGTGTCACCCCCCGTTTAGGAGCTGTAAGGGGTCAAAAACTGAAAATTTCCTATTTTTAAACACCTGTAACTTGAACACCTGTTAAAATTTTTTGAAGTAATACACAAAAATTAAAGCTTCAACATTATACTCTTATTTTTGTTAACAACTTTTTTTAATAATATAGGGTTACTTTATAATTGACGAAAGTGTTACTTGATTTTTTCAAATTTTCTAACAAATTTCTTCAACAAATTTTTTGCATTTTGTTTTACTCGATAATTTGAAATTGTTGAGGATATAATGCGTAGTACAAAAAAATGTAAATAAATAAACAACATAACGGTTGCTTGAAGAATTTTTATTTATATGATATTGATATATATACATACTTATATAATATCATGTTTATTTACATATCGTATTTGTCACTAGTGAATGAATGATAAGAGTATAGATGTATATTATATAGCGCCGTATTTACATACATATATGTATTTTATTATACTTATAAGAAATTATTCTGTCAATGGAATATTTAAATATAATATAATATAATATTTAAAATTATATTTACTATTTTGTACTAAGTAAATTTAATATACATTTACCGCTTAGTATTAAATGGTACTATAGAATATTTGAAAAAGTTTTGGATTGATAATCGTTATGTGGAAGGTTAGAATCTGCTTTTGAAGAATGTACATATAAACATATAGTTTGAATTATTGTACAACCCATAGTACTAGAAATTATAAAATTCACCCAAATTATTTTAAAATACTAAAATATTGAAAAAATAATATTGTAAGCAGAGTGACAGGCTGTGAACATACTAACGGTTCGTACGGGTATCTAAGAGTTGACAAAGGCACTGTATTCTTCCTCGTTTTTTATAAAAATAAATTTTATAAATATTTTTTACAAAAATAAAAAAGAAATGTATGGTGAAAAATATATTTACTAGATTTTAAAGTTGACCTAAAATTAATGATACTTAAAATTACTGAAGCGCGAAACGATAAAATAAAGTTGTGAGGATATATTATATATATATTATATATTATTATGCGCAACATACTTTTTTTAAAAAATGAAAAGGATATTTTTTCTTTTTTCTGTGTAAGGGTAAAGAAAAAAATCTAATCTAATATTGAACTTGACTCAACTTTGAGCTTGCTGAAGCAAAACAGTAAAACAGAATGAAAAATGTAGATAGATACATATTATGCGTAAAAAATACTTTTTTAAAAAATGAAAAAGGATATTATTTTTTTTTTTGTAAAGGAAAATAAAAAAAGAAAAGCATACTAATAATATGTGTAAAATATTTGATATAAAATAAAGGGGTGTAGTAAATACTGATCTTGACCTTGACTTCAACAGGTAGTAGTAGTAAGTACCTACAAATATAAGAAATGGGAATTATGCTCGAGAGTTTTTTGTTTTTTTTTAGTTTTGTATTAATTCTAAATGAAAAAGGATAATTTTTTGTAAAATAAAAATGTTTATTATAATTTTTTAATTGTTTTTTAACATATTTATTTATTTTATAGAAATCTTGTTTTTAATATGTGTTCTCGGTGTTGAGTTGTTAGAATTTTAGAAATTATGAAACCTATATTTTTGATACGTTTTTGAAATCTGCATCTAACGAAAATTTTTAAAAAAAATTTCTTATTAAACCAAATATAATAGATCTTGCCCATGATATGACATCGCTACATAAAATTCTGAATAAAAAAACGGATCTTTTTTTTGCTTTTGAGGTAGTTCTCAATAAAAAAGGATAATTTTTTTGTAAAATAAAAATTTTTATTAAGATTTGTTTTTAATTGTTTTACATTAATAAATTTATTTCGTTGTTTTTAAAGGAAAAACTATATTTTCCTTTGTTGATTTCTTCAGTGTTCTGCTGTTCTTCAAAAAATGATATGTATTTTTCTGGCGTGAAAAATATAAAATTTTTAAGTTCAAAAATCCATTTGACACCAAATAGAGTTTTTAAAGCTTTTCTGCTTTCAATGTTGTATTTGACATCAGGTTTTAAATCAGTCCATTTCAGAATAAGCTTCCTCTGATTATCATTTAAACTGTTGAAGTTTTCTATTATTTTTAAAGTTGTTTGCGTTTTCTCCGTTTTACTTTTTTAACTGGCTGTTGTTGCTGTTCATCGTTGGAACTCTTTCTAATTCCAGATGTGATTGATTCCAAATCTAGTTCAAAAATCTCTTTATTTTGAGATAGACATACTAAATCTTCGGTTTGTTGATTTAGTAGATTATTTTTTTTTTTCTTTTCGATTTTAACAGGTTTTCCGGTGTCTCTTGGATTGCAGGTATTGGACTTAAGATATATGTGTTGCTGTTAAAGCCGGCAAAAACTTTGAATCTATTTCAAATTGTTGTCCATTAGGGATTTCTGTTTCTTCGTGATATCCCGTATACAACTAATAAATTTATTAAAATGTTTGACTATTTATAGCTAAAAATATTTTAATATTTTTTGTTATTGTTTTTCTGTTTATTGTAGTGGCCATTTAATTTTAAATTTCTTACTGACTTAACATAAAGTAAATGTTTGTATTGCTGCTTATACAATAGCACAAGCGCGACTAAAATTGTATTCATATCTGAAGAATTTAGGAGATAGAGTTCTTTACTATGATACTGATTCGGTTATTTTTGTAAGTAAAGAAGGCAAATATGATCCACTGACTGGGGAGTTTATTGGCGAAATGACGGATGAACTTGAATGTTATGGCGCTAATAGCTATATTACAGAATTTAAAGTGGTGGTCCTAAAAATTATTCAAATAAAGTTTACTGCACAAAATATAACACAGAAAAGACTGTCTGCAAGGTTAAAGGAATTTGTCTTAATTACTCAAGATCTCAACAAGTAAACTCCAATAAAATTAAGGATGCAGTACTAGATGCAGAAAGTCCGGAGGATATTTGTATTCTCTCTCATAATATTCGTAGAACAGAAAAACACGAAATCATCACAGCAGCAGAAATTAAAAAATACCGTCCAAAAGCTGAGAAAAGAAAATTTTTAAAAGATCACAGCTCTGTGCCATATGGATATAAAAGAGCAAGATTAGAATAGCAGAAAATGTATTTGCATAAAAAATTAAATAAATAAATTATAAAATTGTTTTAAATTATATTATGTCTTTTTTATATATCCAGGAGTTATATTTTTCATTAAATCCTAACCATTTTACAAAAACTTTGTTTTCTTGCTTTTATAGAACTTTTTCCACAAGGTAAGCATGAGAATATTTTACAGGTGTTAGCTTCATAAAATCCACCAGAAATTACAGTCTTTATATTTAAATCACATTGTATGTTACAAGATAAGTATTATTAATTTTTTTATTTTAAAAATTTCAGTTCACCAATTTGGGTGATAGTCTTTTTCAAATACACCTTTCAAATATACCTTTTCAAATATACCCAATCAAATACACCTTTGTTTTTACTTATTCTGACGTAATCTCCAACTTTATATTTTTTTTTTGAAAAATTTTAGGTTGTATATAACTTTCTTTTAATATAAGTTTTTCATTTTTCTTTGAGACATTTTCGGGTGGCAATATTATTGTTTTATGAGGTGTAGAATTATACTTTTTCAACAAAGTATTTAGAATAGAAATCCATTTATAGTTGCCTTGCAAACTGAATTTTTTCCACATGGCATTTTTTAAAGTGCGATTAAAACGATCAAACAATTGAAGCTTTCATATCCGAGTAAGTATGATAATGATTGATTTTGTTTTTAACCATAAAACTGTGAAATTTTGAATTAAAAAATTGCTTTCCTTAATCCGAATGAATATTTTTTAGCAAAGTTTTAGCTTGTTTAAAAATCTTTTTTAATGCATTTAAAACATCTTCAGCATTTTTTGTTTTTACAGCTTGAGCAAATGCGTATTTAGAAAATATGTCAATTACTGTTAGCATATATTTAAATCTTTAAATTTTGCGTACGGAATCATTTCAACTAAATCAATTTGCCATGTATCATTTAACCCTTTTTGCTGAACTTTTTTTCTAAGATGAAGTTGAATTATCATAAGTCCAAGGACAAGAACTAAAGAGTATGCCCCAAATTGAGTTAAACTTCTTTTTGTCCTTAAATTTTCTTAAATATTCTTGTAAATAAAAATCCGTTGTTTATGCTCATCTAGTAAAATAAAAGAATAGGTTTTAAGGAAGTCTTCAACCACTTTCATTACAAGAATTAATATAAACTTATAAATTTCTTCTTATAAATTTTTAAATCGGGGGGATTTAAATTATGCAAATTAAACCCGTGCATAATATACAAATTACACACATTAAGAATATAGAAGAATAATCTATAAAGAAGTCTTCCACAGTCATTGTAAGAATGAAAATAAAATTATATATTTCATCGCTTTTATCTTTGTTGTTTAAAAATTACTAATTTAAATCAATAAAATTTAGCTAATTAGGGAAATGGATAGTGTTTTACAGTTTATTCCTTTAACTCTGAAAAATATTATATTAAATAAATGAAACAATATTGTAGATATATAAATAAATAAAATTTTTATTATGTTTGTATGTTTGTTTGTTATAATTTTAAAAATTTTTCTTTTAACATAATAGGTATTTCAAAAAATAGTCTTGAATAATTACATTGAACATTATAATAACCCGGTGGAATATATATTTCATCTTCAGTTGTTGTTTTTGCTGACACGTATTTATACATTTTGTTACATATGCTTTTACGAAATCTTCAGACTTTTTATTGTATGTTATAACGAAATTAAGAAATGCACTGATGTTATAGAAATTGTTTGCTTCCTCCCCATTTAAAATAAAAAATTTTTGACCTACGTAATAGAGTTTAACGTTTAAACAAATTTTTTTATGGTGTTGTTTCGCAGGAAATATTTTTAAAAACCGACTATATACTACATTCCATTCATTATAGTTGTAATTATAAAAGGATGTTTGGTTATTACGAATACGTTGAAATGAAATTGTTGTTTCTCAAGACTCTGAATAAAAACCAAGTGAGACTGCTAATGTATGGTCCTTATTCAAAAAATATATATAAGATAAGGTTTTATTAATATTATATTCTTCCATTGTTATAAAGGAGCTGAATATTTACAAGTACCATTTTAATATTTATACTTCTTAGCAACACATGACTGTACATTTTTATTTTCTGCAAATATACGCTTAAATTCTTTCACGATACATATATCATTTTCTATGTTGTTTTTAATATTGTCAACATTGTCAAATAAATTAAAAAAATTATTCATGCCAGAACATCGGTAGTATATGTAAACACAATAATACTGGCCACAATCCGAAATATCACTTTGCAAACGTATTTCATTAAATACAATACAAATTTTTTAAATAAATTAAGAATTTGTTTTTCACGTGGAGGTCGTCCATAAGAATCAAAATATTCTATACATCCGTCTTTTGGTATAAAAACTGCCAGCCAATGTTCGCCAGAATCTTTAGCCATATGTATATTAACTATGGAAGATGGTCTTTTAATAACTTTTGGTATACGATCCATCGCACAAACTCCATTAAATAATTTTTTTGTACTATTATTACATTTCAAAATTTCCGCAATCTCTAAGGAATTCATGTTGTTGCGTTGAAAACACAATAATTTCTTAATGCTTTATGGATTTTTTATGTTTGTATATACTTTATTTATAGATTTGTATAAACGTTACGGTTTTTATCTATTTGAATATTTGCGTCAAACTCTCCATACAATATAGCTGTTAAGGTAGATAGAAGTGGTTTTGATAATTTTGCTTCAATTCTTACAGTTCCTTGGTTGAGTAAACCCTGGCACACTTCATTACCCGATGAATCTGGTGTTAAATCAAATGACAGCATAAAGAAACTATTATTAAACATTGTTTTTGTTATTTGATGTCCTTTATCATTATGATGTATTCCTGTGCCAGTAAAAAGTGTATTATGCTCTAGTGAAACAATTATTTTCGTCAGAAAAATTAGTTTCTATTGCTAAATTGGGAACTTGTACACCGTTAACAGATAATGAAAATTGATTAATATCAAAGTGTTTAAAATTGAAAGGATTTTTAGATCGTTTGCCCTGAATATCCTGAATTTTCAGTCATACAAAATTTTAATGTGTTTGGTAATTGTCCAATGAAAACATTATCTAATAATATATTTTGACTATTCATTGGGATATTGAATGATTTTACTTGAACTTTTTTATAAAAATATTTAACCGTTCTTTTGTCCAAAACTTAATTATGAGCGAGTAAAATAGCCGGATTAACTGTCAGATGTTTCATTAGTAAATTTGCTTCTATGATTTTTAATTGTGACTCGTCAGTATCCGCTGAAAAATACAAAATTCCGGTTTCTCTAAGTAAGTAAAATCCGGACATCAACACCATTTATTAGAAGAGTATAGGTTGATTAAACATATCTACATGTAATTTACCCATAAGTTCTACTACATTGCTATTATTGTAAAGTTTCTGTCGTTCTTTTGAACCATTATTCTCTGATTTTGCTATATTTCCTTTATCTAACATCCAACCAGCACATTCTAAATCCGTTGTAGCTGCATCGCTACCATAATTGAGTAATGACTCAATGTATGCTCTATAATGATAATTTCCATCGGATGAAGTAATATTTTTTCCATTTAATTGAACGTTGCATTGTTTTATTAATGAATGTAAAAGATTATTAACTACACTAGGTTATGGTATCAATTGTTTATCAGTTTTTTGATCATTATTCCAAAGAGTTCCATCTTTTTTAGTTATTTGCACCTTTAATCTCAAATATGTTGAAGATAAATCCCTATATGTATCACCATGTCCTAGAGAAACAAATTCAATTGTAACAAACTTCTTCAGATCGTAAAATGCTGGACTGAATAGGTAGTGTTTTAAAAATATCCAATTCAGATTTCATACATTCACTCATTCTAATAAAAATATCTTTTTTTCTCCTTTTGCTCTTAACTTGGCGTCGGTCGTTTTCTTTTTAAATAACTTAAACGTTTTAAAGCTGGCCTTTTTATAGTTTTAGTTTTTATATTTCTTTTCTGTTTCCAGATCCGTACATTTCATTAAGTTTTCGAACAGCACCACGTCAGATATTTTTAACAATTTCTTTATCACGATCTTGCACAACTTCCTTGACATTTGCACCTGATGCAATATCAGAAAATGTATTAATACCAGAGCTTATAGCTTCGTTCTTTAATATATTCACACCTGAACTAAATATTGGCTTTAAATACCTAATTAATCCACCGAAAAAACTTCCTAATCCTCGTCCTTTTTGATACGGTGGAATTGAGTAAAACAAATGACCAATATCTTCTAAACCTCTTTCTGACTGAATCAAATAATACTTATAATATACTCGGTTCATTTTGAAATAATGTATTTTTCTACAATGACATGCTTTATTTATACTTTTTCAAAATGCAATACAATTTTTGTAGGAATTGAACTATTGGAAAAATTTACTTTGTAACCATATTTATCACATAAAAGTATTGAAATACTATTAAATGATTACTCTACTTTACAACATTGAATGTTTTTGAAGTCTTTTACTATATCATTAAAAGTATTTTGAACATTAATAGTTCTTAAACATCTCACATTTTTATCAGCTATATTTTGTGGTTCAATAATATCCGAGTATATAAAAAACATATCTGGTTTAATAATTGAAATTAATTGCACGCTATCTAAAACCATTTTGAAACCTTCTATTACACGCGGTTTAAATTTCTTAAAATCTGCTATTTTCGATAATACTTGATTGAAACATGTTTTTAAAAGCCCTTCTAACGAATAGGAGAAATTTACTCTTAATTTTATTTTATATCTATTTTTGGTTTAATCACACATATAGTAGTGTAAGATATATTTTGTGGCATATCTTCAGCTTTTGATAAATTCTGATTGAGCTTCTGCATTTCGTAATAGTGATTTAGGACGTGTTTGAACACCCTTTGATTCCTAAAGCTTTATACTTTCTTGTTTATGTTATCCCTTTTTATTCTGAGGTGAGCTTATTCTCCTTTTATTACTTACTTTATAAAAATTTAGACGAAATAAATACCATTTTTGAATATCCGACAAATTTTTATTTAAGATAATTTTTTTCATGCTGTTATTTAAATCACTGAGTTCAATATCTGTATTTTGTTTGAGTTTTTCATAAATCTCCGGTTTTACTAAAATCATTTTATTAAATATGTTATTCATTTAAAAAACTTTCCAATTATTCCTGATAGAACAGCGCCAATTAGTGTGGGTAAAAATCCACCCCTATGAATAATAGTTTTCCGTTTACTAAGTAAAGACTTTTTATGGCAAATTAACGATCTCTACTCCTTTTTATACTTTTTCAATTGGTTTATTGCTTTTTTACTTAAATTACAATTACCTTTCAATATATTCAACGATATTTCACACATTGTTTTTATTACTTCAGGTTCACAATGTTTTATAATAATTTTTTGAAATTTCAGCTTAGAGTTTTTTAATAGATGCAATATATGTTGGTTTACCTTCAATCGTTTCATATTTCTCACTTAAATTATATAAATCTTCTTTTTCACAAAAACAAAAATTCTCTCCTAATATATCACATCTTAATCTAAATAGATCGTTAATATTTTGACTAAGATCTATAAATATATAACCGTGTGGTCGTAACGTTACTTCATTATACAGTTTTTGGAATTCTTTCATTTTTTTGGGATAAATTTGTCGTGGCAATGTTAAAATCTGTGACTTGTCTCTGGGGTTTTTGAAAAGTACCAAATTGTAATTGAGAGAAATATCTCTAGAAAATTTTCCCTGATGAAACATATTTTGAGTTGTAAATATTACAGATAAGTTCCTATGATGAGAACCTCTAGTAAACAATTTGCAATACGCTCTTATTACTTAAATCCAACATCATGTCATCTATTACTAGTAATAAAGGATGGTGATTTTCATTCAAGTCTGGTATGGCATTAAAATATTCAAGTTCTTTAATGTTTAGTGGAACTGCATTTCTATCACGATTACACCAAATAATTTTATTTATTTTGGGATGAATAACTGCATTCCTATTTTCTATTAAGTTACTAAATGTAGTTTTACCACAACACGATGGTCCCGCTACCATCATTGTGAAAGGATGATATAACATAGCATTATAAACTAAAAGGTAAACGCTTCTCGGTTATATTTATAGTAAAATCAATGTATAAAATCATGATAATTCAAAAATATTTAGTCATTTCATTACTATACTTTGCCATGGAAAGAAATCATTTTCTAATAGTCGATTTACAATTTTCACGAGGAAATGAAAAACAATATTTTTTAAAAGAATTGGCAGCTGTGGAAAAAGGAAGTATAGTTCCATTTATATTTTACTTTAAACCACCATATTCGGAATAAGAACTTAATACTGATGCAAAATATCAAAATCAGTATTGTGAAAGTAATATCAACGCATTAAAGTGGAATGATGGTGTAATTGAATATACCCAAGTACCAGCTGTACTAAAACACTATTTTGAACCATTTGAAAAAATGTTCGTAAAAGGAGAGCAAAAAACAAATTTTTTAAAAAAATATCTTATTAAAACAAATATAATAGATCTTACCCATGATATGACATCGCTATATAAAATTGACGACTTTACATCAATGTGTCCTATACATAATAACACAAACAACACAACAAATTGAAAAATTAGATGGGCCGCTAAAAACTGTGTAAATATATATATGTATTTACTAAAAGCGAACAAATTATAAAACAAAAATAAATTAAAAATAAAACTGAAAAACGTACGATTTAATAATAACGTTAAAATTTTTAACATGTACACATGGAATTTTCCATATAGAGCTGCTCGAAAAAGTGTGTGGGAACAATATGCTAGAGATAGATGCAGATTTCAAAAACAAATCAAAAATATAGGTTTCATAATTTCTAAAATTCTAACAACTCAACACAAAGATTCTTACAGACCCAGCACATATATAAAACAAGATTTCTATAAAATAAATAAATATGTTAAAAAACAATTAAAAAATCATAATAAAAATTTTTATTGTACAAAAAATTATCCTTTTTCATTTAGAATTAATACAAAACTAAAAAAAAAAAACAAAAAACTCTCGAGCATAATTCCCATTTCTTATATTTGTAGGTACTTACTACTACTACTACCTGTTGAAGATCAAGGTCAAGATCAATATTTACTACACCCCTTTATTTTATATCAAATATTTTTCACATATTATTAGTATGCTTTTCTTTTTTTATTTTCCCTTAAAAAAAAAAAAGAATATCCTTTTTCATTTTTTAAAAAAAGTATGTTCCGCATAATAATATATAATATACATTTCACAACTTTATTTTATCGTCAATTTCCTTTTTCATTTTTGTAAAAAATATTTATAAAATTTATTTTTATAAAAAAAAATACACACATATTTTATACCTACCCATTTTTATACTTACCTTTATTTAATATTATTATTCCTCCTTAATTTTTTATAAAAAACATTATGTACCCTTTATTTAATCCTTAACAACATTCTCCTAAAAACAAAAAATCACTAAACCGGAACCCCGTATTTTACTATTCTCAATATAATATTTTTATAACTAACAATATCTTTTTTTAAATTCAATCATATAACTCACAGATTCAAAAATTTCAAACAACCCCTCAATTATAAACTCAAATTAACATATAACTTACAATCAACTCTATAGTATAATGGTTAAAGAGTTTACATTTGTAAAATTTATATTCAAATAGTACCCCGCTTCAAATCCCCTTGCATTCTATAATTCTTTTATTCTATTTCCCATTTATCCCTTACTTAAAACAATAATCATCATTCCCTCTCTCAGTTGACCAATTTGGGTGATAGCCTTTTTCAAATACACCTTTGTTTTTACTTACTCTGACATAACCCCCACCTTTACATTTTTTTTTTTGAAACATTTTAGGTTGTATATAACTTTCTTTTAATATAAGTTTTTCATTTTTCTTTGAGAGATTTTCGGGTGGCAGTTTTATTGTTTTATGAGGTGTAGAATTATACTTTTTCAACAAAGTATTTAGAATAGAAATCCATTTATAGTTGCCTTGCAAACTGAACTTTTTCCACATGGCATTTTTTAAAGTGCGATTAAAACGATCAAACAATTGAAGCTTTCATATCCGAGTAAGTATGATAATGATTGATTTTGTTTTTAACCATAAAACTGTGAAATTTTGAATTAAAAAATTGCTTTCCTTAATCCGAATGAATATTTTTTAGCAAAGTTTTAGCTTGTTTAAAAATCTTTTTTAATGCATTTAAAACATCTTCAGCATTTTATGTTTTTACAGCTTGAGCAAATGCGTCTTTAAAATATGTCAATTACTGTTAGCATATATTTAAATCTTTAAATTTTGCGTACGGAATCATTTCAACTAAATCAATTTGCCATGTATCATCTAACCCTTTTTGCTGAACTTTTTTTCTAAGATGAAGTTGAATTATCATAAGTCCAAGGACAAGAACTAAAGTGTATGCCCCAAATTGAGTTAAACTTTTTTTTGTCCTTAAATTGTTCTAAATATTCTTGTAAATAAAAATCCGTTATTTATGCTCATCTAGTAAAATAAAAGAATAGGTTTTAAGGAAGTCTTCAACCACTTTCATTACAAGAATGAATATAAACTTATAAATTTCTTCTTATAAATTTTTAAATCGGAGGGATTTATATTATGCAAATTAAACCCGTGCATAATATACAAATTACACACATTAAGAATATAGAAGAATAATCTGTAAAGAAGTCTTCCACAGTCATTGTAAGAATGAAAATAAAATTATATATTTCATCGCTTTTATCTTTTTTGTTTAAAAATTACTAATTTAAATCAATAAAATTTAGCTAATTAGGGAAATGGATAGTGTTTTACAGTTTATTCCTTTAACTCTGAAAAATATTATATTAAATAAATAAAACAATATTGTAGATATATAAATAAATAAAATTTTTATTATGTTTGTATGTTTGTTTGTTATAATTTTAAAAATTTTTCTTTTAACATAATAGGTATTTCACAAAATAGCCTTGAATAATTACATTGAACATTATAATAACCCTGTGGTGTATATATTTCATCTTTTAATGTTAGTTGTTGTTTTTGCTGACACGTATTTATACATTTTGTTACATATGCTTTTACGAAATCTTCAGACTTTTTATTGTATGTTATAACGAAATTAAGAAATGCACTGATGTTATAGAAATTGTTTGCTTCCTTCCCATTTAAAATAAAAAATTTTTGACCTACGTAATAGGGTTTAACGTTTAAACAAATTTTTTTATGGTGTTGTTTCGCAGGAAATATTTTTAAAAACCGACTATATACTACATTCCATTCATTATAGTTGTAATTATAAAAGGATATTTGGTTATTACGAATACGTTGAAATGAAATTGTTGTTTCTCAAGACTCTGAATAAAAACCAAGTGAGACTGCTAATGTATGGTCCTTATTCAAAAAATATATATAAGATAAGGTTTTATTAATATTATATTCTTCCATTGTTATAAAGAAGCTGAATATTTACAAGTACCATTTTAATATTTATACTTCTTAGCAACACATGACTGTACATTTTTATTTTCTGCAAATATACGCTTAAATTCTTTCACGATACATATATCATTTTCTATGTTGTTTTTAATATTGTCAACATTGTCAAATAAATTAAAAAAATTATTCATGCCAAATCATCGGTAGTATATGTAAACACAATAATACTGGCCACAATCCAAAATATCACTTTGCAAACGTATTTCATTAAATACAATACAAACTTTTTAAATAAATTAAGAATTTGTTTTTCACGTGGAGGTCGTCCATAAGAATCAAAATATTCTATACATCCGCTTTTTGATATAAAAACTGCCAGCCAATGTTCGCCAGAATCTTTAGCCATATGTGTATTAACTATGAAAGAAGATGGTCTTTTAATAATTTTTGGTATACGATCCATCGCCCAAACTCCATTAAATAATTTTTTTACTATTATTACATTTCAAAATTTCCGCAATCTCTAAGGAATTCATGTTGTTGCGTTGAAAACACAATAATTTCTTAATGCTTTATGGATTTTTTATGTTTGTATATACTTTATTTATAGATTTGTGTAAACGTTACGGTGTTTATCTATTTGAATATTTGCGTCAAACTCTCCATACAATATAGCTGTTAAGGTAGAGAGAAGTGGTTTTGATAATTTTGCTTCAATTCTTACAGTTCCTTGGTTGAGTAAACCCTGGCACACTTCATTACCCGATGAATCTGGTGTTAAATCAAATGACAGCATAAAGAAACCATTATTAAACATTGTTTTTGTTATTTGATGTCCTTTATCATTATGATGTATTCCTGTGCCAGTAAAAAGTGTATTATATGCTCTAGTGAAACAATTATTTTCGTCAGAAAAATTAGTTTCTATTGCTAAATTGGGAACTTGTACACCGTTAATAGATAATGAAAATTGATTAATATCAAAGTGTTTAAAGTTGAAAGGATTGTTAGATCGTTTGCCCGAATATCCTGAATTTTCAGTCATACAAAATTTTAATGTGTTTGGTAATTGTCCAATGAAAACATTATCTAATAATATGTTTTGACTATTCATTGGGATATTGAATGATTTTACTTGAACTTTTTTATAAAAATATTTAACCGTTCTTTTGTCCAAAACTTAATTATGAGCGAGTAAAATAGCCGGATTAACTGTCAGATGTTTCATTAGTAAATTTGCTTCTATGATTTTTAATTGTGACTCGTCAGTATCCGCTGAAAAATACAAAATTCCGGTTTCTCTAAGTAAGTAAAATCCGGACATCAACACCATTTATTAGAAGAGTATAGGTTGATTAAACATATCTACATGTAATTTACCCATAAGTTCTACTACATTGCTATTATTGTAAAGTTTCTGTCGTTCTTTTGAACCATTATTCTCTGATTTTGCTATATTTCCTTTATCTAACATCCAACCAGCACATTCTAAATCCGTTGTAGCTGCATCGCTACCATAATTGAGTAATGACTCAATGTATGCTCTATAATGATAATTTCCATCGGATGAAGTAATATTTTTTCCATTTAATTGAACATTGCATTGTTTTATTAATGAATGTAAAAGATTATTAACTACACTAGGTTATGGTATCAATTGTTTATCAGGTTTTTGATCATTATTCCAAAGAGTTCCATCTTTTTTAGTTATTTGCAGCTTTAATCTCAAATATGTTGAAGATAAATCCCTATATGTATCACCATGTCCTAGAGAAACAAATTCAATGGTTGATGAATTATCTAAAGAAGCAATAGGATTGTAACAAACTTCTTCAGATCGTAAAATGCTGGACTGAATAGGTAGTGTTTTAAAAATATCCAATTCAGATTTCATACATTCACTCATTCTAATAAAAATATCTTTTTTTCTCCTTTTGCTCTTAACTTGGCGTCGGTCGTTTTCTTTTTAAATAACTTAAACGTTTTAAAGCTGGCCTTTTTATAGTTTTAGTTTTTATATTTCTTTTCTGTTTCCAGATCCGTACATTTCATTAAGTTTTCGAACAGCACCACGTCAGATATTTTTAACAATTTCTTTACCACGATCTTGCACAACTTCCTTGACATTTGCACCTGATGCAATATCAGATAATGTATTAATACCAGAGCTTATAGCTTCGTTCTTTAATATATTCACACCTGAACTAAATATTGGCTTTAAATACCTAATTAATCCACCGAAAAAACTTCCTAATCCTCGTCCTTTTTGATACGGTGGAATTGAGTAAAACAAATGACCAATATCTTCTAAACCTCTTTCTGACTGAATCAAATAATACTTAAATATACTCGGTTCATTTTGAAATAATGTTTTTTTCCACAATGACATGCTTTATTTATACTTTTTCAAAATGCAATACAATTTTTGTAGGAATTGAACTATTGGAAAAATTTACTTTGTAATCATATTTATCACATAAAAGTATTGAAATACTATTAAATGATTACTCTACTTTACAATATTGAATGTTTTTGAAGTCTTTTACTATATCATTAAAAATATTTTGAACATTGATAGTTCTTAAACATCTCACATTTTTATCAGCTATATTTTGTGGTTCAATAATATCCGAGTATATAAAAAACATATCTGGTTTAATAATTGAAATTAATTGCACGCTATCTAAAACCATTTTGAAACCTTCTATTACACGTGGTTTAAATTTCTTAAAATCTGCTATTTTCATTGATACTTGATTGAAACATGTTTTTAAAAGCCCTTCTAACGAATAGGAGAAATTTACTCTTAATTTTATTTTATATCTATTTTTGGTTTAATCACACATATAGTAGTGTAAGATATATTTTGTGGCATATCTTCAGCTTTTGATAAATTCTGATTGAGCTTCTGCATTTCGTAATAGTGATTTAGGACGTGTTTGAACACCCTTTGATTCCTAAAGCTTTATACTTTCTTGTTTATGTTATCCCTTTTTATTCTGAGGTGAGCTTATTCTCCTTTTATTACTTACTTTATAAAAATTTAGACGAAATAAATACCATTTTTGAATATCCGACAAATTTTTATTTAAGATAATTTTTTTCATGTTGTTATTTAAATCACTGAGTTCAATATCTGTATTTTGTTTGAGTTTTTCATAAATCTCCGGTTTTACTAAAATCATTTTATTAAATATGTTATTCATTTAAAAAACTTTCCAATTATTCCTGATAGAACAGCGCCAATTAGTGTGGGTAAAAATCCACCCCTATGAATAATAGTTTTCCGTTTACTAAGTAAAGACTTTTTATGGCAAATTAACGATCTCTACTCCTTTTTATACTTTTTCAATTGGTTTATTGCTTTTTTACTTAAATTACAATTACCTTTCAATATATTCAACGATATTTCACACATTGTTTTTATTACTTCAGGTTCACAATGTTTTATAATAATTTTTTGAAATTTCAGCTTAGAGTTTTTTAATAGATGCAATATATGTTGGTTTACCTTCAATCGTTTCATATTTCTCACTTAAATTATATAAATCTTCTTTTTCACAAAAACAAAAATTCTCTCCTAATATATCACATCTTAATCTAAATAGATCGTTAATATCTTGACTAAGATCTATAAATATATAACCGTGTGGTCGTAACGTTACTTCATTATACACTTTTTGGAATTCTTTCATTTTTTTGGGATAAATTTGTCGTGGCAATGTTAAAATCTGTGACTTGTCTCTGGGGTTTTTGAAAAGTACCAAATTGTAATTGAGAGAAATATCTCTAGAAAATTTTCCCTGATGAAACATATTTTGAGTTGTAAATACTACAGATAAGTTCCTATGATGAGAACCTCTAGTAAACAATTTGCAATACGCTCTTATTACTTGAATCCAACATCATGTCATCTATCACTAGTAATAAAGGATGGTGATTTTCATTCAAGTCTGGTATGGCATTAAAATATTCAAGTTCTTTAATTTTTAGTGGAACTGCATTTCTATCACGATTACACCAAATAATTTTATTTATTTTAGGATGAATAACTGCATTCCTATTTTCTATTAAGTTACGAATACATGTAGTTTTACCACAACACGATGGTCCCGCTACCATCATTGTGAAAGGATGATATAACATAGTCATTATAAACTAAAAGGTAAACGCTTCTCGGTTATATTTATAGTAAAATCAATGTATAAAATCATGATAATTCAAAAATATTTAGTCATTTCATTACTATACTTTGCCATGGAAAGAAATCATTTTCTAATAGTCGATTTACAATTTTCACGAGGAAATGAAAAACAATAGTTTTTAAAAGAATTGGCAGCTGTGGAAAAAGGAAGTATAGTTCCACTTATATTTTACTTTAAGCCACCATATTCGGAAGAAGAACTTAATACTGATGCAAAATATCAAAATCAGTATTGTGAAAGGAATACGGATTAAAGTGGAATGATGGTGTAATTGAATATACCCAAGTACCAGCTGTACTAAAACACTATTTTGAACCATTTGAAAAAATTTTCGTAAAAGGAGAGCAAAAAATAAATTTTTAAAAAAAATATCTTATTAAAACAAATATAATAGATCTTACCCATGATATGACATCGCTATAAAAAATTGACGACTTTACATCAATGTGTCCTATACATAATAACACAAACAACACAACAAATTGAAAAATTAGATGTGCCGCTAAAAACTGTGTAAATATATATATGTATTTACTAAAAGCGAACAAATTATAAAACAAAAATAAATTAAAAATAAAACTGAAAAACGTACGATTTAATAATAACGTTCAAATTTTTAACATGTACACATGGAATTTTCCATATAGAGCTGCTCGAAAAAGTGTGTGGGAACAATATGCTAGAGATAGATGCAGATTTCAAAAACAAATCAAAAATATAGGTTTCATAATTTCTAAAATTCTAACAACTCAACACAAAGATTCTTACAGACCCAGCACACATATAAAACAAGATTTCTATAAAATAAATAAATATGTTAAAAAACAATTAAAAAATCATAATAAAAATTTTTATTGTACAAAAAATTATCCTTTTTCATTTAGAATTAATACAAAACTAAAAAAAAAAACAAAAAATTCTCGAGCATAATTCCCATTTCTTATATTTATAGCTACTTACTACTACTACTACCTGTTGAAGATCAAGGTCAAGATCAATATTTACTATACCCCTTTATTTTATATCAAATATTTTTCACATATTATTAGTATGCTTTTCTTTTTTTATTTTCCCTTACAAAAAAAAAAGAATATCCTTTTTCATTTTTTAAAAAAAGTATGTTGCGCATAATAATATATAATATATATTTCACAACTTTGTTTTATCGTCAATTCCCTCTTCCATTTTTGTAAAAAATATTTATAAAATTTATTTTTATAAAAAAAAATACACACATATTTTATACCTACCCATTTTTATACTTACCTTTATTTAATATTATTATTCCTCCTTAATTTTTTATAAAAAACATTATGTACCCTTTATTTAATCCTTAACAACATTCTCCCTAAAAACAAAAAATCACTAAAACGGAACCCCGTATTTTACTATTCTCAATATAATATTTTTATAACTAACAATATCTTTTTTTAAATTCAATCATATAACTCACAGATACAAAAATTGCAAACAACCCTTCAATTATAAAGTCAAATTAACATATAACTTACAATCAACTCTATAGCATAATGGTTAAAGAGTTTACATTTGTAAAATTTATATTCAAATAGTACCCCGGTTCAAATCCCCTTGCATTCTATATTTCTTTTATTCTATTTCCCATTTATCCCTTACTTAAAACAATAATCATCATTCCCTCTCTCAGTTGACCAATTTGGGTGATAGCCTTTTTCAAATACACCTTTGTTTTTACTTATTCTGACGTAATCCCCAACTTTACATTTTTTTTTTTGAAAAATTTTAGGTCTTTCTTTTAATATAAATTTTTCATTTTTCTTTGAGAGATTTTCGGGTGGCAATTTTATTGTTTTATGAGGTGTAGAATTATACTTTTTCAACAAAGTATTTAGAATAGAAATCCATTTATAGTTGCCTTGCAAACTGAACTTTTTCCACATGGCATTTTTTAAAGTGCGATTAAAACGATCAAACAATTGATGATTTCATATCCGAGTAAGTATGATGATGATTGATTTTGTTTTAACCACAAAACTGTGAAATTTTGAATTAAAAAATTGCTTTCCTTAATCCGAATGAATATTTTTTAGCAAAGTTTTTAGTTTTTAGCTTAGCTTGCTTAGCATATTTTTTAGCTTGTTTAAAAATCTTTTTTATTGCATTTAAAACATCTTCAGCATTTTTTGTTTTTACAGCTTGATCAAATGCGTATTTAGAAAATATGTCAATTACTGTTAGCATATATTTAAATCTTTAAATTTTGCGTACGGAATCATTTCAACTAAATCAATTTGCCATGTATCATTTAACCCTTTTTGCTGGACTTTTTTTCTAAGATGAAGTTGAATTATCATAAGTCCAAGGACAAGAACTAAAGTGTATGCCCCAAATTGAGTTAAATTTTTTTTTGTCCTTAAATTGTCCTAAATATTCTTGTAAATAAAAATCCGTTGTTTATGCTCATCTAGTAAAATAAAAGAATAGGTTTTAAGGAAGTCTTCAACCACTTTCATTACAAGAATGAATATAAACTTATAAATTTCTTCTTATAAATTTTTAAATCGGGGGGATTTATTTATATTATGCAAATTAAACCCGTGCATAATATACAAATTACACACATTAACAATATAGAAGAATAATCTGTAAAGAAGTCTTCCACAGTCATTGTAAGAATGAAAATAAAATTATATATTTCATCGCTTTTATCTTTTTTGTTTAAAAATTACTAATTTAAATCAATAAAATTTAGCTAATTAGGGAAATGGATAGTGTTTTACAGTTTATTCCTTTAACTCTGAAAAATATTATATTAAATAAATGAAACAATATTGTAGATATATAAATAAATAAAATTTTTATTATGTTTGTATGTTTGTTTGTTATAATTTTAAAAAATTTTCTTTTAATATAATAGGTATTTCAAAAAATAGCCTCGAATAATTACATTGAACATTATAATAACCTTGTGGTGTATATATTTCATCTTTTAATGTTAGTTGTTGTTTTTGCTGACACGTATTTATACATTTTGTTACATATGCTTTTACGAAATCTTCAGACTTTTTATTGTATGTTATAACGAAATTAAGAAATGCACTGATGTTATAGAAATTGTTTGCTTCCTCCCCATTTAAAATAAAAAATTTTTGACCTACGTAATAGGGTTTAACGTTTAAACAAATTTTTTTATGGTGTTGTTTCGCAGGAAATATTTTTAAAAACCGACTATATACTACATTCCATTCATTATAGTTGTAATTATAAAAGGATGTTTGGTTATTACGAATACGTTGAAATGAAATTCTTGTTTCTCAAGACTCTGAATAAAAACCAAGTGAGACTGCTAATGTATGGTCCTTATTCAAAAAATATATATAAGATAAGGTTTTATTAATATTATATTCTTCCATTGTTATAAAGAAGCTGAATATTTACAAGTACCATTTTAATATTTATACTTCTTAGCAACACATGACTGTACATTTTTATTTTCTGCAAATATACGCTTAAATTCTTTCACGATACATATATCATTTTCTATGTTGTTTTTAATATTGTCAACATTGTCAAATAAATTAAAAAAATTATTCATGCCAGATCATCGGTAGTATATGTAAACACAATAATACTGGCCACAATCCGAAATATAACTTTGCAAACGTATTTCATTAAATACAATACAAACTTTTTAAATAAATTAAGAATTTGTTTTTCACGTGGAGGTCGTCCATAAGAATCAAAATATTCTATACATCCGTTTTTTGGTATAAAAACTGCCAGCCAATGTTCGCCAGAATCTTTAGCCATATGTGTATTAACTATGAAAGAAGATGGTCTTTTAATAATTTTTGGTATACGATCCATCGCCCAAACTCCATTAAATAATTTTTTGTACTATTATTACATTTCAAAATTTCCGCAATCTCTAAGGAATTCATGTTGTTGCGTTGAAAACACAATAATTTCTTAATGCTTTATGGATTTTTTATTTTTGTATATACTTTATTTATAGATTTGTATAAACGTTACGGTTTTTATCTATTTGAATATTTGCGTCAAACTCTCCATACAATATAGCTGTTAAGGTAGAGAGAAGTGGTTTTGATAATTTTGCTTCAATTCTTACAGTTCCTTGGTTGAGTAAACTCTGGCACACTTCATTTCGCGATGAATCTGGTGTTAAATCAAATGACAGCATAAAGAAACCATTATTAAACATTGTTTTTGTTATTTGATGTCCTTTATCATTATGATGTATTCCCGTGCCAGTAAAAAGTGTATTATATGCTCTAGTGAAACAATTATTTTCGTCAGAAAAATTAGTTTCTATTGCTAAATTGGGAACTTGTACACCGTTAACAGATAATGAAAATTGATTAATATCAAAGTGTTTAAAGTTGAAAGGATTTTTAGATCGTTTGCCCGAATATCCTGAATTTTCAGTCATACAAAATTTTAATGTCTTTGGTAATTGTCCAATGAAAACATTATCTAATAATATGTTTTGACTATTCATTGGGATATTGAATGATTTTACTTGAACTTTTTTATAAAAATATTTAACCGTTCTTTTGTCCAAAACTTAATTATGAGCGAGTAAAATAGCCGGATAAACTGTCAGATGTTTCATTAGTAAATTTGCTTCTATGATTTTTAATTGTGACTCGTCAGTATCCGCTGAAAAATACAAAATTCCGGTTTCTCTAAGTAAGTAAAATCCGGACATCAACACCATTTATTAGAAGAGTATAGGTTGATGAAACATATCTACATGTAATTTACCCATAAGTTCTACTACATTGCTATTATTGTAAAGTTTCTGTCGTTCTTTTGAACCATTATTCTCTGATTTTGCTATATTTCCTTTATCTAACATCCAACCAGCACATTCTAAATCCGTTGTAGCTGCATCGCTACCATAATTGAGTAATGACTCAATGTATGCTCTATAATGATAATTTCCATCGGATGAAGTAATATTTTTTCCATTTAATTGAACATTGCATTGTTTTATTAATGAATGTAAAAGATTATTAACTACACTAGGTTATGGTATCAATTGTTTATCAGTTTTTTGATCATTATTCCAAAGAGTTCCATCTTTTTTAGTTATTTGCACCTTTAATCTCAAATATGTTGAAGATAAATCCCTATATGTATCACCATGTCCTAGAGAAACAAATTCAATGGTTGATGAATTATCTAAAGAAGCAATAGGATTGTAACAAACTTCTTCAGATCGTAAAATGCTGGACTGAATAGGTAGTGTTTTAAAAATATCCAATTCAGATTTCATACATTCACTCATTCTAATAAAAATATCTTTTTTTCTCCTTTTGCTCTTAACTTAGCGTCGGTCGTTTTCTTTTTAAATAACTTAAACGTTTTAAAGCTGGCCTTTTTATAGTTTTAGTTTTTATATTTCTTTTCTGTTTCCAGATCCGTACATTTCATTAAGTTTTCGAACAGCACCACGTCAGATATTTTTAACAATTTCTTTACCACGATCTTGCACAACTTCCTTGACATTTGCACCTGATGCAATATCAGAAAATGTATTAATACCAGAGCTTATAGCTTCGTTCTTTAATATATTCACACCTGAACTAAATATTGGCTTTAAATACCTAATTAATCCACAGAAAAAACTTCCTAATTCTCGTCCTTTTTGATACGGTGGAATTGATTAAAACAAATGACCAATATCTAATAAACCTCTTTCTGACTGAATCAAATAATACTTATAATATACTCGGTTCATTTTGAAATAATGTATTTTTCCACAATGACATGCTTTATTTATACTTTTTCAAAATGCAATACAATTTTTGTAGGAATTGAACTATTGGAAAAATTTACTTTGTAATCATATTTATCACATAAAAGTATTGAAATACTATTAAATGATTACTCTACTTTACAAAATTGAATGTTTTTGAAGTCTTTTACTACATCATTAAAAGTATTTTGAACATTGATAGTTCTTAAACATCTCACATTTTTATCAGCTATATTTTGTGGTTCAATAATATCCGAGTATATAAAAAACATATCTGGTTTAATAATTGGAATTAATTGCACGCTATCTAAAACCATTTTGAAACCTTCTATTACACGTGGTTTAAATTTCTTAAAATCTGCTATTTTCATTGATACTTGATTGAAACATGTTTTTAAAAGCCCTTCTAACGAATAGGAGAAATTTACTCTTAATTTTATATCTATTTTTGGTTTACTCACACATATAGTAGTGTAGGATATATTTTGTGGCATATCTTCAGCTTTTGATAAATTCTGATTGAGCTTCTGCATTTCGTAATAGTGGTTTAGTTTACTTTATAAAACTTTAGACGAAATAAATACCATTTTTGAATATCCGACAAATTTTTATTTAAGATAATTTTTTTCATGCTGTTATTTAAATCACTGAGTTCAATATCTGTATTTTGTTTGAGTTTTTCATAAATCTCCGGTTTTACTAAAATCATTTTATTAAACATGTTGTTCATTTAAAAAACTTTCCAATTATTCCTGATAGAACAGCGCCAATTAGTGTAGGTAAAAATCCACCCCTTTGAATAATAGTTTTCCGTTTACTAAGTAAAGACTTTTTATGGCAAATTAACGATCTCTACTCCTTTTTATACTTTTTCAATTGGTTTATTGCTTTTTTACTTAAATTACAATTACCTTTCAATATATTCAACGCTATTTCACACAATGTTTTTATTACTTCAGGTTCACAATGTTTTATAATAATTTTTTGAAATTTCAGCTTAGAGTTTTTTAATAGATGCAATATATATTGGTTTACCTTCAATCGTTTCATATTTCTCACTTAAATTTTCTAAATCTTCTTTTTCACAAAAACAAAAATTCCCTCCTAATATATCACATCTTAATATAAATAGGTCGTTAATATCTTGACTAAGATCTATAAATATATAACCGTGTGGTCGTAACGTTACTTCATTATACACTTTTTGGAATTCTTTCATTTTTTTGGGATAAATTTGTCGTGGCAACGTCAAAATCTGTGACTTGTCTCTGGGGTTTTTGAAAAGTACCAAATTGTAATTGGGAGAAATATCTCTAGAAAATTTTCCCTGATGAAACATATTTTGAGTTTTAAATATTACAGATAAGTTCCTATGATGAGAACCTCTAGTAAACAATTTGCAATACGCTCTTATTACTTGAATCCAACATCATGTCATCTATTACTAGTAATAAAGGATGGTGATTTTCATTCAAGTCTGGTATGGCATTAAAATATTCAAGTTCTTTAATGTTTAGTGGAACTGCATTTCTATCACGATTACACCAAATAATTTTATTTATTTTAGGATGAATAACTGCATTCCTATTTTCTATTAAGTTACGAATAAATGTAGTTTTACTACAACACGATGGTCCCGCTACCATCATTGTGAAAGGATGATATAACATAGTCATTATAAACTAAAAGGTAAACGCTTCTCGGTTATATTTATAGTAAAATCAATGTATAAAATCATGATAATTCAAAAATATTTAGTCATTTCATTACTATACTTTTCCATAAAAAGAAATCATTTTCTATTAGTCGATTTACAATTTTCACGAGGAAATGAAAAACAATATTTTTTAAAAGAATTGGCAGCTGTGGAAAAAGGAAGTATAGTTCCACTTATATTTTACTTTAAGCCACCATATTCGGAAGAAGAACTTAATACTGGTGCAAAATATCAAAATCTTGTGAAAGGAATATCAACGGATTAAAGTGGAATGATGGTGTAATTGAATATACCCAAGTACCAGCTGTACTAAAACACTATTTTGAACCATTTGAAAAAATTTTCGTAAAAGGAGAGCAAAAAACAAATTTTTTAAAAAAATATCTTATTAAACCAAATATAATAGATCTTACCCATGATATGACATCGCTATATAAAATTGACGACTTTACATCAATGTGTCCTATACATAATAATACAAACAACACAACAAATTGAAAAATTAGATGGGCCGCTAAAAACTGTTTAAATATGTATTTACTAAAAGCGAACAAATTATAAAACAAAAATAAATTAAAAATAAAACTGAAAAACGTACGATTTAATAATAACGTTCAAATTTTTAACATGTACACATGGAATTTTCCATATAGAGCTGCTCGAAAAAGTGTGTGGAAACAATATGCTAGAGATAGATGCAGATTTCAAAAACAAATCAAAAATATAGGTTTCATAATTTCTAAAATTCTAACAACTCAACACAAAGATTCTTACAGACCCAGCACATATATAAAACAAGATTTCTATAAAATAAATAAATATGTTAAAAAACAATTAAAAAATCATAATAAAAATTTTTATTGTACAAAAAATTATCCTTTTTCATTTAGAATTAATACAAAACTAAAAAAAAAACAAAAAACTCTCGAGCATAATTCCCATTTCTTATATTTGTAGGTACTTACTACTACTACTACCTGTTGAAGATCAAGGTCAAGATCAATATTTACTACACCCCTTTATTTTATATCAAATATTTTTTACATATTATTAGTATGCTTTTCTTTTTTTATTTTGCCTTACAAAAAAAAAAGAATATCCTTTTACATTTTTTAAAAAAAGTATGTTGCGCATAATAATATATATATTTCACAACTTTGTTTTATCGTCAATTTCCTTTTTCATTTTTGTAAAAAATATTTATAAAATTTATTTTTATAAAAAAAAACCCCTATTTTACTATTCTCAATATAATATTTTTATAACTAACAATATCTTTTTTTAAATTCAATCATATAACTCACAGATACAAAATTTTCAAACAACCCCTAAATTATAAACTCAAATTAACATATAACTTACAATCAAGTCTTTAGCATAATGGTTAAAGAGTTTACATTTGTAAAATTTATATTCAAATAGTACCCCGGTTCAAATCCCCTTGCATTCTATATTTCTTTTATTCTATTTCCCATTTATCCCTTACTTAAAACAATAATCATCATTCCCTCTTCTCATAATTAACCCCTCTATTTTATTCCTTAAATCACACATGCGTGACACCCTACACACAATTTATTATAAACCCCTCACCAAAACAAAAATTAAATCACTCCACCTACATATCTACATCAGACAGTCGTCTACTCATTCCCCTACACAAATTACTTAAATTATTAAGTCATCTATCAAGTCAAATACCTCTTCCATAACAACTTTACACCCTAATACTTTTATACTCTCTCTCTCTCTCTCTATATACTTATTCAATATTCAACACCCCCCTCTTTACCTATTAAATTTTCTCTATACTAATAACTTAACCCTTTCCTAATTAATATTCACCACTTCCCTCTAGACATTCCCACACACACACATACACTAATATCTCACCCCTACACTAATATTTCAAAATCACTCAAGCGTGACACCTTTACTTTTTATTCTCCCTCTCCACCTAAATTCCTTTAAATCACTCAACCAAAATGACCTACTAACACCTACTGACGCATCACTTGCGGATCTTCATTCAAACTATTGCTATTTCTTTCTCGCACGGAATTACCAGGCCAAATCTACCCAATAGCTACTTTTGTCGACATTAATATAGATCAGCTAAAGTTATGATTTTTTCAGTTTTGAAATAATTAATTTATAAATTTCAGCTATTAAAATAATATATAAATTTTTTTTTTAAAAAGTAGTTGATAGATCTACTATAATTATTTTAAAAATACAAAAGCCTTAGTTCATTGCTTGATAAATAACTGTATATAATATATTCAATAAAAATCGGATCACGAAACAATAAAAATGATAATAAGGGATTTTACAAATTAACAAAGAGTAGGTACTTAAAAATTTTAAATTAAAAATATAAAAGTTTTTAAGTTTTTATACTGTTAAATTTTTATTTTTACGTTGTATTCATAATTGAATTGTATTATTCAAAATTTGCAGAGTGAAAAAGTTTTTTAACAACTTTATTTATCCAATGAAAAATAAATATTTGGACATACATACATACATAGTAGGGTAATACCATTTACCAAAGCATAACCTACATTAATTTTTATTAATTCATAACCTAAAAATTAATGTAGGTTATGGTTATACAAATAAATAAATAAATAAATGTATGAAAAATATAATAATAAATGTAGGTAATACTGTAATAATAATCTATAATAATATTGTGAAAAATATTAAATTAGATTAAAAAAATATTTCAGGAAAGATTATGATTTTGAAAAGGATTAAACGAAATTTCTTGAGTCATTTTGTTTTTTGTTATTATTAAAACAATATTAAAACATTTAATTCCTTAAAAATTAATTTTTTTTTTCTTTATTTAATTCAATCATTACTTAAAACTAAACAAAAAAATGATATATTACATAATAATAAATAAAATTAAAAAAAAAAAAAATAAAATTCTATATGGCCGTCTGACCATATAGAATATTATAACATTTTTTTTTTTTTTTTTATTATATTTTTTTTTTTATTTATTCTTTTGTTTTGTCTACTTTTACATAATTTATACTTTTTCCACTTTACACTTATATTGGTTATTTATGGCATTAAAAATAGATGTGATTCAATACATTAAAAATAAATTAAAAATAAAATAATGTTAAAAAAATATTTTTTAAAATATGCTTTTATCGAAACCGAATTCGCCCCCTAAAAAGTAGAAAACAAAATTGATTGCAATACCTTAGCTTTTTGGACTGTTATAATATAAAAGTGAATTGCTAGTGTAAGCATTTTGGACTGTTATAATATCAAAGTAAATTGCTGGAATAAAAAAGAAACACGAACCTCAAATTTCGCAGATTTTTATTTAACCTTATCTTTTACAGATATTGAACTCAACGCATGTGTGATTTAAGGAATATAATAGAGGGGTTAATTATGAGAAAAGGGAATGATGATTATTGTTTTAAGTAAGGGATAAATGGGAAATAGAATAAAATAAATATAGAATGCAAGGGGATTTGAACCGGGGTACTATTTGAATATAAATTTTACAAATGTAAACTCTTTAACCATTATACTATAGAGTTGATTGTAAGTTATATGTTAATTTGAGTTTATAATTGAAAGATTGTTTGAAATTTTTGTATCTGTGAGTTATATGATTAAATTTAAAAAAAGATATTGTTAGTTAAAAAAATTAAGGAGGAATAATAATATTAAATAAAGGTAAGTATAAAAATGGGTAGGTACAAAATATGTGCGTATTTTTATACCCGTACGATAGGATCGGGTATAATAAAATTACTCCTCCGTTTGTAACACCTCGGATCAGAAAAAAATTCTAAGACTTTTGAGCCATGTCCGTCCGTCCGTCCGTCAGCACGCTAACTCAAAAACTAAGAAAGCTAGAATCTTCAAATTTACACAAAATATTCTGGGAGTAATTTGTAGGTTCCCTAATTTTTTTGGTTGAGTTTGGACCAAAACTTAGGGTAGCTCTCGAACACCTAACTTTTAGATCCCCACATTTTTTTTGAAATAGAGCTATGAAATTTTAACTGCTGATAGATCTCACAAAATATTAATTTTACTTTTATTAACTTTTTTTTGTAGCCCCATCCGTTACGGAGCTACAGCTCCCCAAAGGTTCAAAAAAGCTCTATATTTAAATTGTTATAGCACAAGTTGTATAAGTTATATCTTCATTTTGAAAACGGCAAACGATTACTACTTGTATTAGCTTTAAAAGTGTATATACAATACATACATATTTGTGGCATACGGTGTCTTAATTTACCGTTATGCGAAACTCAAATTTTGGAAAGTTGGAAACTTGAAATTTTGACAGAAGTTAGATCTTTGAAAAGTAATATGAGTCATTTCAGAAATTTTTTTTGTATCACCCCCCGTTTAGGAGCTGTAAGGGGTCAAAAACTGAAAATTTCCTATTTTTAAACACCTGTAACTTGAACACCTGTTCAAATTTTTTTGAAGTAATACAAAGTAATACGAAGTAAACACAAAAATTAAAGCGTCAACATTATACTCTTATTTCTGTTAACAAATTTTTTTAATAATATAGCGTTACTTTATAATTGACGAAAGTGTTACTTGATTTTTTCAAATTTTCTAACAAATTTCTTCAACAAATTTTTTGCATTTGTTTTACTCGATAATTTGAAATTGTTGAGGATAGAATGCGTAGTACAAAAAAATGTAAATAAATAAACAACATAACGGTTGCTTGAAGAATTTTTATTTACTTATATAATATTTATTTTTACATATCGTATATATCACTAGTGAATGAATGATAAGAGTATAGATGTATATTATATAGCGCCGTATTTACATACATATATGTATTTTATTGTACTTATAAGAAATTATTCTGTCAATGGAATATTTAAATATAATATAATATAATATTTAAAATTATATTTACTATTTTGTACTAAGTAAATTTAATATACATTTACCGCTTAGTATTAAATGGTACTATAGAATATTTGAAAAAGTTTTGGATTGATAATCGTTATGTGGAAGGTTAGAATCTGCTTTTGAAGAATGTACATATAAACATATAGTTTGAATATATGTACAACCCATAGTTCTAGAAATTATAAAATTCACCAAAATTATTTTAAAATTCTAAAATATTAAAAAAAATAATATTGTAAGCAGAGTGACAGGCTGTGAACATACTAACGGTTCGTACGGGTATCTAAGAGTTGACAAAGGCAACTGTATTCTTCCTCGTTTTTTATAAAAATAAATTTTATAAATATTTTTTACAAAAATGGAAAAGGAAATTGACGATAAAACAAAGTTGTGAAATATATATTATATATTATTATGCGCAACATACTTTTTTTAAAAAATGAAAAAGGATATTCTTTTTTTTTTTAAGGGAAAATAAAAAAAGAAAAGCATACTAATAATATGTGAAAAATATTTGATATAAAATAAAGGGGTGTAGTAAATATTGATCTTGACCTTGATCTTCAATAGGTAGTAGTAGTAGTAAGTAGCTATAAATATAAGAAATGGGAATTATGCTCGAGAGTTTTTTGTTTTTTTTTTTTAGTTTTGTATTAATTCTAAATGAAAAAGGATAATTTTTTGTACAATAAAAATTTTTATTATGATTTTTTAATTGTTTTTTAACATATTTATTTATTTTATAGAAATCTTGTTTATGTGCTGGGTCTGTAAGAATCTTTGTGTTGAGTTGTTAGAATTTTAGAAATTATGAAACCTATATTTTTGATTTGTTTTTGAAATCTGCATCTATCTCTAGCATATTGTTCCCACACACTTTTTCGAGCAGCTCTATATGGAAAATTCCATGTGTACATGTTAAAAATTTGAACGTTATTATTAAATCGTACGTTTTTCAGTTTTATTTTTAATTTATTTTTGTTTTATAATTTGTTCGCTTTTAGTAAATACATATATATATTTACACAGTTTTTAGCGGCACATCTAATTTTACAATTTGTTGTGTTGTTTGTGTTATTATGTATAGGACACATTGATGTAAAGTCGTCAATTTTATATAGCGATGTCATATCATGGGTAAGATCTATTATATATGGTTTAATAAGATATTTTTTTTAAAAATTTATTTTTGGCTCTCCTTTTACGAAAATTTTTTCAAATGGTTCAAAATAGTGTTTTAGTACAGCTGGTACTTGGATATATTCAATTACACCATCATTCCACTTTAGTCCGTTGATATTCCTTTCACAATACTGATTTTGATATTTTGCATCAGTATTAAGTTCTTCTTCCGAATATGGTGGCTTAAAGTAAAATATAAGTGGAACTATACTTCCTTTTTCCACAGCTGCCAATTCTTTTAAAAAATATTGTTTTTCATTTCCTCGTGAAAATTGTAAATCGACTATTAGAAAATGATTTCTTTCCATGGCAAAGTATAGTAATGAAATGACTAAATGTTTTTGAATTATCATGATTTTATACATTGATTTTACTATAAATATAACCGAGAAGCGTTTACCTTTTTTTTTTATAATGACTATGTTATATCATCCTTTCACAATGATGGTAGCGGGACCATCGTGTTGTAGTAAAACTACATTTATTCGTAACTTAATAGAAAATAGGAATGCAGTTATTCATCCTAAAATAAATAAAATTATTTGGTGTAATCGTGATAGGAATGCAGTTCCACTAAATATTAAAGAACTTGAATATTTTAATGCCATACCAGACTTGAATGAAAATCACCATCCTTTATTACTAGTAATAGATGACATGATGTTGGATTCAAGTAATAAGAGCGTATTGCAAATTGTTTACTAGAGGTTCTCATCATAGGAACTTATCTGTAATATTTACAATTCAAAATGTGTTTCATCAGCGAAAATTTTCTAGAGATATTTCTCTCAATTATAATTTGGTACTTTTCAAAAACCCCAGAGACAAGTCACAGATTTTAACATTGCCACGACAAATTTATCCTAAAAAAATGAAAGAATTCCAAAAAGTAATGAAGTAAATAATGAAGTAACGTTACGACCACACGGTTATATATTTATAGATCTTAGTCAAGATATTAACGATCTATTTAGATTAAGATGTAATATATTAGGAGAGAATTTTTGTTTTTGTGAAAAAGAAAATTTAGATAATTTAAGTGAGAAATATGAAACGATTGAAGGTAAACCAACATATATTGCATCTATTAAAAAACTCTAAGCTGAAATTCCAAAAAATTATTATAAAACATTGTGAACCTGAAGTAATAAAAACATTGTGTGAAATAGCGTTGAATATATTGAAAGGTAATTGTAATTTAAGTAAAAAAGCAATAAACCAATTGAAAAAGTATAAAAAGGAGTAGAGATCGTTAATTTGCCATAAAAAGTCTTTACTTAGTAAACGGAAAACTATTATTCAAAGGGGTGCATTTTTACCCACATTAATTGGCGCTGTTCTATCAGGAATAATTGGAAAGTTTTTTAAATGAACAACATATTTAATAAAATGATTTTAATAAAACCGGAGATTTATGAAAAACTCAAACAAAATACAGATATTGAACTCAGTGATTTAAATAACAGCATGAAAAAAATTATCTTAAATAAAAATTTGTCGGATATTCAAAAATGGTATTTATTTCGTCTAAAGTTTTATAAAGTAAGTAATAAAAGGAGAATAAGCTCACCTCAGAATAAAAAGGGACAACATAAACAAGAAAGTATAAAGCTTTAGGAATCAGAGGGTGTTCAAACACGTCCTAAACCACTATTACGAAATGCAGAAGCTCAATCAGAATTTATCAAAAGCTGAAGATATGCCACACTACTATATGTGTGATTAAACCAAAAATAAATATAAAATTAAGAGCAAATTTCTCCTATTCGTTATTTTATTTTATACTTTTTAGTTTTAAAAGAAACATAATTTGAATTTAAAAAAAAGATGGGATATTTTTCATTCACACATACATTATTGTTTCTGATATAAAATACGTTTTACAACTTTATACCGAATGTTTAAGATAATTAAGAGACGTTAAATCGATTCCATTACAGCAAGAGTAAAAATTTTTTATTCCCGTAACTCATAAATAATGAAAGTACCTCGAAGGAATGTACTAAAATACTGTGATTATAAATATTACAATCCAATTTTAGTTGAAGCAACATTTATGAAAATTATATATGTATGTACATAAATGTATTTTACTGTATATTTCTATAAGTAGTATATCCTATACCCAAATAAACATCTAACCTTGAACACTTACCTACCTAATCGCTTAATAAGATCATGCAGTAAAAATTTTTGACAAATATCTTGATTTAAATTATAAACAAATGGAACGGAACAAAATAATTTAGAAAATTAGTTTAACATAATATTATTATGTACGTACATACATACTTACATACGTAGTTTTAATTTTTTGTGTTGATAAAATTTTGTTTGTAAATCATAATTCGTAATGCGCAAAAGCATAATTTTGAAATGAGCTTTACTTTTTATATTCTTTACTATGTATATATATACAAAAAAAATATTATGTATGTATGTAGTTTGAATTTGGCAATTGGAATTTGAATAAAATTTTATATGTATAACTATATACACAAAATACATAATAAATGTTCCTAAATAAAACACATAAAACATTAATTTTTAACGCCGTGTGTATTCAATGTGCAATAAAGAATGTTGACAACAAATATTCTGATTTAAATCCTAAACAAATGTTTTAAAACAAAATAATTTAGCAACATAAAAATATTGTACCTATATATTTTGTGTTTTGCTAAATTCTAATATAAAATACATGTGCACATCAAGATTGATTGAACTAAATTATTTATTGGAGGAAAGATCAAATAATATGTGTATATTTATAGGTACATAAAATTTTATTAAAAAAATGTTGATGAATACAATTAACAAAAAAAAAAAATGTTTGTACACGAATTGGATTCGAACTAAATTACCCTTGCTTTCAAAACCTCCACACTCTCTGCACTATACAACACTTAAATATATATTTAATGAACATATTACGAACATAAAATCTTAATTTTTAACCATGCATATTCAATATGCATTAAAGAATGTTGGCAGCAAATATTTTGATTTAAATACTAAACAAATGTTGTAAACAAAATAATTTAGCAACATATATAAAAATATTGTATGTATTGTGTTTTGCTAATACAAAAAAAACACCACGTGCAATGGACATCAATATTATACTATTATAGGAGAAAAGATCAAAAATGTATTGCGTGTGTATTGTATGTATGCATTTAGAGATAAAAATTTAAGTTTTAAATTCATATATACAAAATATATACATATTTTAGTCAAAAAATGTTGATGAATAGATAGTTTAAAAAAAAAATCAGCTGTCTCCACCACAGGACCGACCGCCACTACACAAAAAGTACAATGCCACAATTTACAGATTTTTTACATAATAATTTATATCAAAGCAAAATAACTTCTAAACATTTTGTTTTATTCAATAAAAATAATTATATGCAATGAAATCGTAAAAATATATGTACATTCATTCATACATCCATTTGTTATTATTATTATTGTAATGTAGATACATGATTTTTTTTTCATTCAAAAAATAATATTAAAAGTAAAAAATAATAAAAACTGTAAACAAATACAAAACAAAAATAAGATTAATACTAAATCTGCTAACAAAAATTTTACCGTTTCAATTTTATGTCATCAACAAATGAATAATATGCATTGGCATAGATATAAGTACATACATATGTATGTATAAAAATTTTTAGAGATATAAAAAAACAAGGTAGAATGTAAACCAACGGTTTTTAAAAGCGCACATTTCCAAAACTCAATACAAACTGTTTAGAAGTGTGACTTACACAAAAATTTGAAAATTTCATGTAATAAGAAAAAATGTGAAAATAGGACATTTTTGAAATTTTGAGGGGCCGTAAGTCTGGAATCCTATATAACTAAGAAAAGCCGTTAACACACGTAAAAATATATTATTGGACCTTTAATTTTCATGTCTTGCCGAAGAAAAATTTGTACAGGTGCCTAAGTTACAGGTGTCTAAAAATTGCAAATTTTCAATTTTTGAGGCGTAATAACTCTTAAAGAGGGGGTGTTACCAAAAAATTTTCTGAGGAAACTTATACTAATTCTAAAAGTTCTTTCTTGTCTCAAAATTTCAGGTTCCTATCTAAAGGGGTGCCGGAGTTATGAAAAAAGAAATTTCGTGCAAAATGTGGTTTTCACATAACGGTAAATTTAAATAGTAAATTACAAAATATTACATAATTTTGATACTGTTTTATTTAGATAATAAAAATTTCGATCTTCTGGCGGTTTTAGATTGCAAAATTATTACGCAGAGCCCGAGATATATACATCTGAAAATGGGCCTTTTTCGCAATTTTGAAGAGCTGCAACTTTGGAACCCTTTACAATTAAAATAAACCTTTAACACACGTAAAAATATATTATTGTAGCTTTAATTTTTATATCTTGCAGAAGTAAAATATGCACAGGTTCCTAAGTTACAGATGTTCAAAAATAGCAAATTTTCAATTTTTAAGCCCTAATAGCTCATAAACAGGGGGTGGTCCGAAAAAATTTTCTGAGCAAACTTATACTAATTCTAAAAGTTCTTTCTTGTCTCAAAATTTCAGGCTTCTATCTAGAAGCGTGCCGGAGTTATGAAGGTAGAAAAATCATGCAAAATTTGGTTTTCACATAACGGTAAATTTAAATACTAAATTTAAAAAAATTGTATAATTTTGATATTAATTTACAAAGATAAAAGAAATACCTGTCGAATGACGTTTTCAGATTGAAAAAATCTTAAGCAGAACATAAGATATATGCATTTAAAAATAGGGCTTTTTCAAAGTTTGAGGGGCTCTAGCTCCGTAATGGGGGGGGCTACATGAAAAAGTTGTTCCACAAAATTATTTTTTTTATGAGACCTACCTATGGTTAAAAATTTTTTTCTCTATCTTTAACGGTGTAGAAGTTTTGTAAACAGACGGACGGACGGACGGACGGACGGACGGACAGAGTGAAACTAATAAGCACATTTTTTCAAAATTTTTTTGGAAATGTGCTAAAAACGAAAAAAAATTGTTCATATAAATTCATATGGAGTGTTACGTAAGAAATTTGGACTTAGAAAAAAAATTAAATAAAAGTAAAAGTTAGTCGAATCAAAAAATGTTCTATGGCAAAGTTGTTCCTCTTTACTTGTGTAACAACTTTTTCTTAATAATTTTTCTCACAAAATTTTTCTGTTACGAAATATTCGTAAAAAACTTAAAAAGTACACTAGTAAACTACCACTTGCGGTTTTCCGATTTGTTCCAAAAGCTTATCAATCCGAGATATTTACGTCAAAAACCTTAAAAATGAAATTTCAAAAAATTCCGCTCAGTCGTTTAAGCTGTACACGTGCCCACAGACATACCCACACACGCACCCACACATGCACCCACACACGCACCCATACACGCACCCACATACGCACCCACACACACACACACAGACGGACATCATGCTGAAAATTTTTTTACAGCCTTCTCCACACCGGAGTAGTGCATTTTTGCGAAAATCTCGGGTACAAATTTTTAGTATGAAAACAATACCTACCTTATACATTAATGTATGCGGTCGGTAAAAAGTTGCATGTGAACTTGATTCGAACAACATGACCCCCACTTTTGAAACCTGTACACTTTCCTCTGCACCATACAACGCTTACAAATGTTGCTAACAAATTACGAAGATAATAAAAAGCATGACAGAATGACAAATAAATAAATAAATAAATAAAAAAAACCGACACCGACACCGACACCGACGAGTTAATATAAAAGCATATAATAAAAATAATTCTAAGATAAAATATACTCTTTGATTTTATTTTTAAAAGAGGTAATATTGCTATTAAGTTCCAAATCATTAGGTCATTGAACACTTTAAAAAAATTATATAGACAGTTTTTTTTTTGGGTACCTGTTCTAAATAGTGTGAGATAAAAAAATAATATGTAAAAAAAATATTTTTTAAAATATGCTTTTATCGAAACCAAATTCGCCCCTTAAAAAGTAGAAGTTAAAATTGATTGCAAAACCTTAGCTTTTTTGACTGTTATAATATAAAAGTGAATTGCTAGTGCAAGCATTTTGAACTGTTATAATATAAAAGTAAATTGCTGGATAAGGTTAAATAAAAATCTAGGAAATTTGAGGTTCGTGTTTCTTTTTTATTCCAGCAATTTACTTTTATATTATAACAGTTCAAAATGCTTGCACTAGCAATTCACTTTTATATTATAACAGTCAAAAAAGCTAAGGTTTTGCAATCAATTTTAATTTCTACTTTTTAGGGGGCGAATTTGGTTTCGATAAAAGCATATTTTAAAAAATATTTTTTTTACATATTATTTTATTATGTATCTGATTGCGAGAAAAAAATAGAAAACTACACACAATCAAGTTGAACGTATAATTATATTTAACATTTTAAGATTGTGTGTACTATGGTGTGCATGATCAATAGATAAAGCGAAAAATGTATGAAAAAATTAATAGAACTTTTTCAGCTTTGAAAGCTTTTAATTTTTATAGTCACTAATACCAAAGATAATATACTAAAATTATATATATACTAAAATTATATACTAAAATTATAAAATTCCCTTCAACGGGGCTATTATTAGAACATAATGTCTTTAACATACATATAGGCTTCTTTTATAAAAATTAAAAAGAAAAAAGCTTTGATTTTTAAAACAATTTTTTCAATGAAAAGTTAAAGAAGATATGAAATTATATAAATATGTATGTATATTAAAAATAAGAAAAAGCTAATTTAACATTGACATAACTTAAGAGTAGGTTCAACGCAGCTTTTTTTTTGGTTTGAACCTTGGAGCACTCACATTTTTGAACATATCGGAATGAGGTTTTCGCATTCGACCAAGGATACTTTTGGCTAGGACATAGCGAAGCGTTGTTTTTAAAAAACGTTTAATTTATAGACGAAAATATTGAATGTAGTTGAAATTTTAGCGTTTTATAGGGTATTTTTCTGGTTTGAACCTTGGGGCACTCACAATTGTTAACCAATCTTCCTGATTTTTTGCAGAGACATTCTCAGAATTTGCCTTAAGAACAAGACGGGCTTAGATTTTGGAATTTTGCCTTAATTTTGGCACAGTTTTAAAACCAAAGTTCAATTTTTAAATGCCCCCACAACTGAAATGACAAGGTATTTACTAATTTTTTTTTCTTGAAATAGCAGAATGATATTTTTATTATTGGATTGAATATAAAAATTTAATTATACCTAATTGATTATAAATTACAAAACAATCTAATTTCAATTCATATTTCATTTTTAAATATTTTTGAAAATTTTCAATTCACGCACACAAATGCACACAAATTTACGCAAAAAAAAACTCCAGAGATTTTGCTTACACACACTGAAAAACAACTTTTGAACAAGAAGTCGACGAAAAAAAGAAATTACACCTTCATACAGATCAGAAGAAACAAGAAACAGACATACATTACGGAGCAGACACTTGTGAAAAAAAAAATATCCCTCGTGAACTTTTAAAAATAAAAATGAAACATATAAAAATAAAATTAACAGAAAATTTCGTCAATAGAATGCAAATACAAATTAATACGTAAGAACAATCAGAATCTTCATATTGGCAGAAAATAAGAAAATACATGGTTACTGCTTCTGATTTTGGAAAAATTCGTAAAGTAAGACGTTAGCTATCACAATATAATTAAAAATAAACTTTATTCATTTCCACAAGGTAAACAAATATTTGATGGTAAAATTCATGAAAAGGACGCAATTAGTAAGCTTGAAGAACAAGCTAACGTAACCATAAAAAAATGTGGACTATTTATTGATGAAGAATTACATTTTCTTGGTGCTACTCCAGATGGTTTAATTGACAGCGAAGGAATTTGTGAAGTAAAATGTCCATATTCTGCTAAAGATTGTTCAATAGAAGAAGCCATCAATGTAAAAAAAATTAAATATTTAAAATATAACAAAGAGGAGGAAGAATACAGTTGCCTTTGTCAACTCTTAGATACCCGTACGAACCGTTAGTATGTTCACAGCCTGTCACTCTGCTTACAATATTATTTTTTTAATATTTTAGTATTTTAAAATAATTTGGATGAATTTTATAATTTCTAGAACTATGGGTTGTACATATATTCAAACTATATGTTTATATATTCTTCATAAGCATATTTTAACCTTCCACATAACGATTATCAATCCAAAACTTTTTCAAATATTCTATAGTACCATTTATTACTGAGCGGTAAATGTATATTAAATTTACTTAGTACAAAATAGTAAATATAATTTTAAATATTATATTATATTAATGCGTACATAGTATATTTATATTGTTATAAGTATATCGCCATACATTCCAATATTTCTTTAAAAACATTTCCATTCCTAGAATAATTTCTTATAAGTACAATAAAATACATATATGTATGTATGTAAATACGGCGCTATATAATATACATCTCTTTACTCTTATCATTCATTCATCAGTGACATATACGACAGTCAAACAAGCTAAGGTTTTGCAATCAATTTTAACTTCTACTTTTTAAGGGGCGAATTTGGTTTCGATAAAAGCATATTTTAAAAAATATTTTTTTTACATATTATTTTATTTTATACTTTTTAGTTTTAAATGAAACACATAATTTGAATTTAAAAATATATTCTTTACTAAGTATATACATACAAAAAAAATATTATGTATGCATGTATTTTGAATTTGGCAATTGAATAAAACATTAATTTTTAACGCCATACATATTCAATATGCAATAAAAAATGTTGACAACAAATATTCTGATTTAAATCCTAAACAAATGTTTTAAAACAAAATAATTTAGCAACATAAAAATATTATATGTACCTATATATGTATATTGTGTTTTGCTAAACCTTAATACAAAACCCATGTGCATATCAAGATTGATTGAACTAAATTATTATAGCAAGAAAGATCAAATACATGTGTATTGTATGCATGAATTATGAATAAGAAGAAAAATAAAGTTTTGAATCTATTATACATAAAATTTTATTTAAAAAATATTGATGAATAGAGTTAAAAAAAAAAAAAAAAAAAATTATACATATACGAATTGGATTCGAACCACAGTCCACACATTAACACTCACTTTCAAGACCTGTACACTTTGCTCTGCACCATATATGCATTAATTCAATATGCATTAAAGAATGTTGACAGCAAATATTTTGATTTAAATACTAAACAAATGTTGTAAACAAAATAACTTAGCAACATACATAAAAATATTGTATGTATGGATTAGGTTTTGCTAATTATGCTAATACAAAACACCAGGAAAGATCAAAAATATAATGTGTATGTTTGTATGCATAAATAAGAGATAAAAATGTAAGTTTTAAATTGATATATACAAAAATGTATACATATTTTATTCAAAAAATGTTGATAATAGATAGTTAAAAAAAAAAAATGTTGCATGTGAACTGGATTCGAACAACATGATCCCCACTTTTGAAACCTGTACACTATCCTCTGCACCATACTACACTTAAAAATGTTGCTAACAGATTACGAAGATAATAAAAAGCGTGACAGAATGACAAATAAATAAATAAATAAATAAATAAATAAATAAACCGACAGCGACGAGTTAATATAAAAGCATATAAAATTAGACTTATTTCTGGTATTATGGTTGTGGATGTCAATTGATATATTGAGGATAAAATTATGTTAATTATCTTAAAAGCTAGAATATATAGTTCGCGTTTGCATATATTGTCAAATGTAATATAACGAGATGAGTAGATAAGATGTTTGTACATGATTGGGTAGAAGTTAATTATTTTTATTGCATTTTTGTTTAATATATCTAATTTATTCAAAAAAAAACTTTGACGATCCGCTCCAAATTGGATTCAAGTAAGTTATATTTGATAGGATATAAGACGAATACAGAATATAAAGAATATTACTGTTGAGCGCTTTTCTTATTCTATACATAATAAATATATAGGGTGATATTCTTTTTATAATATAGTCAATATGATTTTTTTTATATATAGTCATTTAAGTTTACTATCGATAACCAGTCCTAAATAATTGAATGTTTTAACTAGATCGATTGAAATGTTGTTATAATATAAAATTTGTTGTTGTGATTTTTTTATTTTCAAATAATATAATTTTTGTTTTTTTTTAGTAAAAGACGGTGTTTAGTAAAAGACGGTGTTTTGAAAGCCACTCTTCTGTGATAATTAGGTCCTTTTTTTTTGCGTTTTTCAAATTTGACTCGGTCGACTCAGCATATTTGATTACATCATCGTATATTACCATTGAGATTAAGTCTAACTATATCGTCAATATATATTTTAAATAAGTGAAACTGGACTTAAAATGGATACTTGTGGGACCCCATTTAAAATGGTTTTTTCGTCACTTAAACATTTTCCTATTCTTACTTCTTTGTTTCAAAAATATTGGAGAGCCCATTTAGGATTGAAATAGGCCTGTAATTTGTTTTACATAGCGAGCAACCACTTTTTAATATGGGCATAACAATCCTTTTTTTTAGTGAATACAGAAAGATGCTTTTTTCGAAGGATTGATTTATAAATTTCACTAGTGTAGGTGTTAAATGTTCAGAAAACTTATTTATAGACTTTATTAAAATATTATCGTGTCCTGTAGTTCTTCGCGTTTTAATTGTCTTATGATGTTATTAACTTCGCTAACATCCGTGGAACTGAGTTCAAATCTTGTAAAAATATTTCTTGAAAATTAAATAAAGCTGGTTAATGGGTTTATTGTCTATGTTAAGTTACTTTATAATAATTACAAAGTAATCATTCATGGCCTGTGCAATCTCTGACCTTGAGGTTATAGTATTATTATTATGTTCTAAAATGTTTATATGTTCTACAGAATCCTTTTCATTTTTATTAAATATTACTTTTTTGTATAAGTTCCATAGTCTTTTACAGTTTCAAGGGTCGATTGAAATTTCATTGGAATAAAAAATTTTTTAGCTTCTGTGATTTGTCTTTTACTTTAAATTTGTATTCGTCATGTAATTTTTTAACACAGTGGTCAGGATATTTTTTCCTAAATTTAAAAAAAGAATCGCGTATTTTTATTGTTTTCAATATGTTGGTATTCATCCACTCTTGCTTTTTATTGCAATTTTTTAAAGGTATCTTGAAATTATTTGACCGTATAATTGTATTTAAATCATCAATTAGTCTAGCAATTGAATTGTAAGAGCTAATATTAGAGTTAATTAGAGCTAGGAAGTAATTTCGTTATTTGCTATATTGTATTTAATATAGTTTTAAATTGTTCGACATTATCTACAACAGGTTTAGTTTCTAGGCTGAGTAATATTAAGAGTGAAAAAAAAATACTTATTTTTTATTAAGTCAGTACTGAAATGGTCGATAATTGATTTTTTATTAATTCCTATTCTTGTGGCATATTCTTCAGATTTTTTATTATATATTATGTATGCATTTATTATATATTATGTATGCATTAATATGCTTCTTATTAGTATAATTTTTAAAGTTTGAATTATTGCTCAACAAATCTAAATTGAAATCTCCGATAATTACAGTTTTTTTATATCTATTTGTTATTATGTCTAATTTGTTTAAAAAATCATCCATACAGGTATCATGAGATCTGTAAACTGACATAATATTAAATTCTTGCTGTAACAGTTTAATCATTTAAAATGAGAATTTTAGAGCTCTTCTTTGAAAACTAAAGAAGCCGCAAGTTTGTTTTGTATATAACCGGTTTTCCAATTTGAGTGATATGATTTCTAAGTGACGTTTCGGCCATTTGTAGTATGTCATGATCTGTCTTCTTTTTTCATTGTATTCAGTAATGTTTACAATTTCATCATGGAGAGATGTATGCAAGAACAACGTTTACAAATTATTCAATTTTATTATCAAAATAATCGTTTTCCAATTGCAACTTTTCGTGCACTTTTGCACTTTTATGCTCATGAAAAACAAAAGCACTTGCACTTTTATGAAAAACAAAAGTTAAAAAATTCTAAAAGCAAATTAAACGAGGAAGAGTGCAGTAGAGAAGACTGTGTCAATTCCGGGATATCCATATGAACGTAATATATCCTGTTTCTATAAAACTTGATCATCTTTTAAAAACATTCATATGTTTTAGTACCGACGTTAACTACAGATATATATTTAAAGATATATGTAATTATGTAAATTGTGGAGTTGTATGACAGCTACCCGAGTCTATTGCACAAGCACAACCAAATTTTACAGAAGTTGCCATAAAACTTGATCATCATTTATAAGATTTTAGACTCCTAGTTTCATTAAGTTCCAAGAGGTGCAAGAAGCCTGAATCGGCTGCTCTAGACCAACCAAATTTTACAAAAGTTGTTGGCATGTAACTCGACACCTCTTTACTAAATTTCTGATTCCTAGCTTCAATAAACACTGAGTTATTCTCATTTAAACGGCGAAGTTGTATGGGAGCTACCCGAACTCACAGCACTACCACAACCAAATTTTACAGAAGTTGTTGCCATAAAACTTGATCATCATTTATAAAATTTTAGACGCTTAGCTTCATTAAGTTCTAAGATGTGCAAGAAGCCTGAACCGGCTGCTTTAGACCAATCAAATTTTACAAAGGTTGTGGCCATAAACTTGATCATCATTTGTAAGATTTCAGACTCCTAGTTTCATTAAGTTCCAAGAGGTGCAAGAAGCCTGAATCGGCTGCTCTAGACCAACCAAATTTTACAAAAGTTGTTGGCATGTAACTCGACACCTCTTTACTAAATTTCTGATTCCTAGCTTCAATAAACACTGAGTTATTCTCATTTAAACGGCGAAGTTGTATGGGAGCTACCCGAACTCACAGCACTACCACAACCAAATTTTACAGAAGTTGTTGCCATAAAACTTGATCATCATTTATAAAATTTTAGACGCTTAGCTTCATTAAGTTCTAAGATGTGCAAGAAGCCTGAACCGGCTGCTTTAGACCAATCAAATTTTACAAAGGTTGTGGCCATAAACTTGATCATCATTTGTAGGATTTCAGACTCCTAGTTTCATTAAGTTCCAAGAGATCCAAGAAGCCTAAACCGGCTGCTCTAGACCAACCAAATTTTGCGAAAGTTGTTGTCATGTAACTCGACACCTCTTTACTAAATTGTAGCTTCAGTAGACACTGAGTTATTTTCATTTAAAAAGTGAAGTTGTATGGCAGCTACCGGAACCTGTTGTACCATCACAACCAAATTTTATAGAAGTTGTTGCAATAAAACTTGATCATCATTTGCACAATTTCAGATACCTAGCTTGAATAGACACTGAGTTGTTTCCATTTAAAGAAAGAAATTGTATGGCAACTACTCGAACCCCGCGGCCCAAAATGCTGGATTTAAATAGTAAAACTAACAATTTTGCAAAAGTGACGTAAAAGAAATGCAGTCTCCTAGCTCCTTTATTTTTTGAGCTATTTTGCGGACGAACGGACGTACGTGGCTTAATCGACTCAGTATTCGATTCTGAGCCGATCCATACCTTTAACACTATATCTAGCTCGACTCCTTTAAGGTGACACAAACGTAACGGCAAATTTATTATACCCTTGAACATAGTTAATATGGGTATAAAAATATGTAGAGAACAAAATTTTGTAAATGAATATAAAAAGTAAAATGTAAGAAAATATGTAAATATGTAAAGTGAAAATATGGAAATATGAAAATTGAAAAATAAATATAAAAGATATAATAGCAACCAAAAAAAAAATGAATTTTATATAGGCTAAAATTATTAATATTAGTAAAGAAAACTAAGAATTAAAAAAATTAAAAAGCAAAATAAAAAATACGCAAGGTACAAAATAAGTATGATACATGCAAAAATAATTTAAAAAATCGATTCTATATAAATTCAAAAGCAAACAAAAACAGCAAACAAAAATAGTAAAATATATAGAAGAATTAGACAAATCAAATAAGTGAAAGAGTTAATTTACATTATTGTTACTAAAAATATGTAAAATTTTGTTAATGTCATTGAAGTTTTTGGTGTTAAAAATTTTACTATTTTCGTTTTTCCGTATTTTAATTGTGTTGTCATTGTATTACAGAAATTTAAAGTTAAAAGAGTTTTTTTTGCTTCAAAATAAATCTATTTCTCCAGCTTTGATAAGTGATTTTGAAAAAAAATTCACTGTTAACTTCGTAATCAAGTTCAAATTGTACTGAAAATAACCGAATACGTTTCTTGGCATCAAATATTATATTCCTTATAACTTCATTATGAAAGCGTATGATGTATTGTTTAAATTGTTTAAACCCGCTGTTGTTGATTTTTCTACTTCCGAAATTTTTGCTATATCGCCTTCGTTGATCTCACAAGTAATTTATTGGGAAATTTTTATTATGCTTTTTATATCGTTATTTTTTTGAGGTAGACACGAAATAACTGTTTTTTATTCGTAATACGTTCACGTTCATGCAGCATCGATTCCAACTATTTAACTTTTTTTCTATTTCAAGGGTGTTTGTAACTTTCCCTGCTTCAGGCTAGAAATATCTTTTGAGTTTTGGCTAATCTTTTCCCGAAGTTGTTGATATTCCAATTTTAGTGCTAGATTCTCTTCAACTAAGTTGTTGATAGCATCTGTTAGATTATTTAGCTTGGTATTTATCTTCATTAAATGGTTAGCTTGATCGAATAACTTTGATGGAATTATATCAATTTTATTTGCGTCATTAACTTAAATGTCAATTTTATTTGCGTCACTAACCAGTAACTTTCTTCTGCTTCTATTTACTTTTTGTGCCCCTCATTATTAACTCCTATACAAGATATTATGTGTTACCAGTATCTGCAGCTGCCATCACATTGTATTTTCTTTACTTGTCCTTTAAAGTAAATTTTGCAGTGGTTGCAAATTTTATTAATTTATGCTGACATATTTTGGTTATAAATTAGAGTGTTTTTTTTTAGTTTATTTTTATTTGTTGTTTTTATTATTTTTCTTTTTTCTTTCATAAATTTTATTTTGTGAAAAAAAAAAAAATCTAATTCTGGGTTCTAGTTTATTTTAAACACAGTTGTTTTATTGTTTATAAGTATATAAAATTAATAAAAACTTAATTTTAATTTGATAAAAATAAAATTGTTGTTTTTATTATTTTTCTTTTCTCTTTTTAAATTTTATTTTGTAAAAAACTGTGTTGTTTTATTGATTATAAGTAGATACATTTTTTTTTTTAATTTAATTTTAAAATAAATTTTTGTTTGGGAATTGTGATTTTCGTGACGAAATGTCACCAATTTTTTTTATATTTTGGTTTTTTAATTTTTGACTATTTGATAATCAAAAATAAAACAAAAAAATTTAATAAGATTAAAATTATAATATTATTAAAAAAATCGTGACAATATTTTATTTGCATTCATTTCATTGAGGTACATTATATTAGGTAAATAATATTTTTTGTTATTAGTAGTTGGAGTTTTTATAACAATATAATAAATAAAAAATAGAAAAAAGGAATAAAATTCGAAAAGCAATTTATTGCGTTGCGTTAAAAATGTGATATAAAAATTAATGCAAATGCACTTTTATGTACATACATCCATTTCCAAGAGATGAACAGTTGTTGCATAAATGGTGTCATAATTTACAAGTAAATGTCTGTGAAAATATATTAAAAAGAAAAATTTGTTCGGCGCACTTTGCTAAAAACTTTATTGAGAAAAAAAAACTTTTGAGAGGTGCCATTCCAACTAATTTTTTGGCTAACGAAAAAGACATAATATTATTTTTACTGTCAAAAAGTAAAAGAAAAATGTTCCAAATTGCAGAAAATCTGAGGAAAGTAATCGATTATTTAGCTCTCCTCTTGATAACATAGTTAGACAAATATGGCTTAATCTTTTGAATTTAAGCGACAATATTTCAAAATAAAAACATTTATAATCTTGCCAAAATGTTCCTAAAAATAATTTACCTATTAAGAATTTAATTTCTGTGGATTTTAATTTAATCTATAGAAATTGAAAACAAACAACAATATGAAAAGCAAAATACTAATTTAAATTATGAAGTATACTATTTTAATTTAGAATTTTCTGTAGGTAGAATTCATATCCGAAACCAGTATATGAAGGTCATGTGTCTAAAAAAGGAAATGTTTGCTATCAACCATTAACGTTAGAAGACATTTCAAATTTACCATCTCTTTGGAAAACTCGAAGGTCATCAGAATCTTCCGGAATATTGTCTTGTTAGCACTGTAAATTAAAAGAGAAAAATTTAGTTTATTTTAAGAACCAAACCAAATTGTACAGGTATGTGTTTAAAATTAGAAGAAGAAAATGTAAAGCTAAAAAAAAAAATTCAAAACGAACAAGGAAACGAAATAAGAATAGTAACAAAAAATCAAAACAATTTTTCAAACTGTATTTATCCCATAAACAAAATCATAATGAACATCAAAAAACGCTAACGCAATTTAAATCATCGTCATTTTATTTATTTTGGAGAGATGATTTGAAATTATATTTACCAAGTCAGCCTTCAATTTATAATTGGTCTCCAATAAAAAAATTTCAGATTGGATTTAATCAATGTGTGTTAGATAACCTACAAAATCTATCAAATAAAATGGATATTAAATCGAAGCAAGTTGTTCTTTTGATAGATGAAATAACTTAAACAAATAACGCTTCTTAAACAAAAAATTTTAAGTCTGTTTTCTTATCTTCCAAATAAAAATACATGTTGAAATACACGTTAAGTTACTTTCTGACTGAAAAAGGTACTTCTCAAGAAAAGTTAAAAAATGTTATTTACGAAAATTTGCAGAAATGTTTTCAAATGAATTAGGTGTATAGTTTGTGATCAAGGCTCTAATAACCGAAAATTTTATAAGTGATTAGGTATTAGAAATGATAAACCATATATATTTGTCAATGAAAATAAAATTTTTGCTTGTACAATACACCTCATTTGATGAAGTCAATGAGAAAAACCCTGATACAATGCGATATATTTTCGAAAGATGGTACTATAGGTTGGGATATGTTAATGGAAATTTACAACTTAGACGAAAAAAACCGAACTATTAAAATGTGTCCTAAATCGACAAAAAACATATAGACCATTATAATTTCATAAAGTAATATTACCTCGGGCAGTGCAATTTATAAGCAGAAGCACTATAGCTGCAATTGATACTTGTATAGCTAATAATTTCTTTTCAGAGAAAACTAAATCAAAAGCAAAGATTACAATTGTATTTTTTTATACAATGAATAGTACTTTTATTGTTTAAATTCAAATTGTTTAACTTCTGCAAAAAAAAAAGGCGAACTTTTGTATTCAAGAGTTAATGCTTACAATAAATTCAAATTGTTTAACTTGGGCCAAAAAAAAAAAAAACTTTTAATTCAATACCTTCAAGAGTTAATTCTTACAATAAATCTAAGCGAAGACCTCTTCTCAAGTGAAAATCTGGAAACTAAATTTTTATTAACATCATCACGCTTAATAATGATATAAAATTAGATTCTAATTTTGTTGAGTTTGCATCACCAGATATTGAAAAAAATATACCTAACTGAAATAATAGATAACTCTAATATGAATGATAAAGAAGACACCTTCATCCCATCATCGTTTAAAGTTTTACAACAATAAATATCAAGAAATTGTTTTTAATAGTTAAGTACCTCTATCTACATAAAATAGTATAATACAAATTTTCGCAATATAATTTTTATATCGATTTATACAGATTAAATAAAAATAGAGATCAACGTTATTTTATTACATTATCAAATATTTTGTACTTCCATTCCACTATAATAAGAAATCATAGAAGATCACCATTATCCATTAATACCAAACATTTTTACATTATCATTCAAATGATAATCATTTAATCAGATTTAATCGTATTAAAAAAAAATTTCTTTGTCTAACACACTCTTTCTTAAAAGTTGGTGTACTTGGAAGTAGTTGGAAGTAGAAAAGAGTAGTTTACTCTGTAAAAGGAATGCAAATATTATTAATTTACTACCTACAGTGAGTACCTACATTACATTATACATAATGTAAAAATTCTTCATTTCTTCTTAGTTCTTCTTACACATTTGAATAGCAAACGCACACCAATAAAAAAATTGCAAATATTATATATTAAAATATTAACACAATTTAAACTTTTTTTTTTAATTTATTATATTCTGTTATATTTTTTTCATTCTTTTATATTTTTGTTTATAGAGTTTTAAAAACTTGTATTCCAGTTTCTAATCTATTTTCTTAATAGAAAGACGAAAAAATTGAGTATTTTTAGCTTTGGGCATGTTTATATATTTAATCTCTTTGGTAATACCGTCCAAAAATATGTTTTAAACTTTAATCCTAATATAGGTAAAAACGTTTTGTAATATAAAGACAATACAAATTAATTATTTTATTGCAAACATTTAACTTTTTTAATAATTTATATCTGTTTAGACACATATTATTTTATATATAAAATTAATTTGAGTTTTTTCTTTTAGCATAGAATATTTAAACTTATAAACTGGAATTTCAAATAATAGTATGGTTTATAAAATAAATAAAAGTCCGTCAGCAAGATCGAGTGCTGAGATTCCCAATGAGGAACTGCCATTAGCTACCAAAAATTTCTCAACAATAGAAAAGCATGGTCGTAAATCGGAGGAGCATCAAGATGGTAATTCATCATCGGATAATTGCATTAACAGAGTTGGCGAGAACAATGAAAATATGAGAAACAAAACACCTAAAAAGTAATTACATATATAATTAATTTTTTCTGCAATCTAATTAATTTAACTATAACTTGAATTATTTCTTAATCTCATTACTTGTATTACTTGTATATCTTTAGGTTCCAACAATTTCATAATATCAGAATATATCCAAAAAGAAAATATATTTTAAACAAATTTAAGCATATCTAAGTTAAAGATTTATTTTTAATGCTTTCTAGAATATCTAAAACGAAGTGAAAAATATGAAAAATAAGCAGATCCTTACTTTAATTTTAATGCAAACCCTACATAATAAAAAGTAAAACGGTAAGACGATAAATTAACGGTGAATTATATTAAATTAAAAAAAATCTGTTATTTTCATAAAGTAAGTTTAATTTATAAAAATGGGATTTCATTTCAATTAAAAGGTTTTTAACGTTTTTGAAAAAATGTTGAATTTGAATGAAAAAAAGTTTAAATTGAATGAAAAATTGTTGTATTTAACTGAAAAAAAGTATATTATCCTAACAAATGCATGAAACCAATCACTCACTCACTTACTTCATATAAAAAGATGAACCACTTCTAGATATGCTAGAGACTAGCCGCAAAAGGCATTTGATGGAGTTTGGTGTGAAACCATCGACACCAAAAAAGAGTCCGCAAAAAAGAGCCTTTTTAGCCCTTTGAATGTTGTATGGGGATTTCAATATTTATACCCGAATTTCCTCAAGTGGGGTATCATTAGAAAGGTCTTGGCGAGCTGAAGAACTTGTATTTGGGAAATCTGACTCCAGGATGCCTCTTTCGGGTCCAGAAAGCTTTTTTAAGCCCATCATATAAAATCAGCTGTACATGATCATGTGGGGTATCACTGAGAAGATTTTGGCGAGCTCTTCAACTTTTGTTTAGCGATCATTGTTTTAGAACACCCTGCTTGGTTCCTGAAATTGTTTATAAGCCCTTAATATAAATGTCCGCGGTATATTATCATTGTGAGGTATCATTAAAAAGATCTTGGCGAGCTCTTCAACTTTTGTTAGGGAATCGTGGTTCCGGGTCGTCATGCTTGGGTGCTGAGGGAGTATATGGGTTCTTACCCATATAAAAATCAACCATACAATGCTTTTCCAAAGTGTCATGTGATTTCGTCAACTATTTGACGCTTGCAATGCAAGCACACATTACTAGTTTATTTATATAAATAAAAAAATGTCTGACATATGGCATTTTTAGACTTTAAAAAATATTAAGCTATATTAAGATATACATATTTAAAAATATTGCTATTCCAAAGTTGAACAACCGACGCTGCAGCTCCGTATTGGGCGGGGCTTGATAAAAAATTTATTTTACAAAATTTTGTTGTTTATGATATCTACCCATGGTTAAAATTTCAATGCTCTACTTTGACGGTGTAGAAGTTTTGTAAATAGATGGATGGAAGAACGAACAAAATGAAACTAAGAGACAAATTTTTTGAAAAATGTAATAAAAATGACTATTGTTTTCTAATTTTAAAAACATTTTTTATATCGTCATATCATTAACGGAGAACTATATTATAATTAACATTTTCAAAGATAACTTAAGAGTAATAGAGTAATTTGTATGGATAAACTCCGTGTTAATAAGGTCATCATATTCTTGTATTTTCTCTACACATTTCTCCAAAGTAATAAACTAAAAAAAGCTCTGCCGTTACTGGATCTTAACAGCATGATACTAGACAAACCTAACCTAATTTTGTCGCGCAAGTTTTTAGTTATAAAAGTTTAAGTGTTTAGTTATAATTTCCCCGTTATCAAATTCCACTAACTGTAAACGTTTCAAAAAAATGTTTTTTTGATGAATGTTGAACTAACGCTGTAGTAATCATTAGACCATAATAAGTTGATATTATGTTTCTTAGCATTACCGAAGGAAGAAATTTTGAAAACTTCTTAAACTGTCATTTAAGCGTTTTTCCCGCATAATTACAGGTTTATCTTCTGTTCTAAAATTGAAAAAAATGTGATGGAGATTGATTAAATGGACCTCCAACCTCTCTCTCTACTCACCATAATAACAGGCAATCATACTCATACATCATACATTGGTGTGTGATGGTATAATTTATAATAAAGAGTTGAGCCAGAAAGTTTAAAAAGATTTGTTTAAACATTGTTTTACTTTGTTTTAATGTTTAAAATTTAAATATATTTTGCGAAATATGAAATTTTATATTTTTATTAAAAAATATTTAAGTTAAAATATAAGTTGAGCTTTTGCTTTCTCTGTGTTACGGCTTGTATAAATTATAGCGAAAAAAATAAAACATCTTTAAGAATTTTAATTTTTGGTAGTTTTCTTAACGACTAACCACATTAAAAGGTCTGAAAATTAAAAAAGCAAACCTTAATAGCAAGTTTGAAATTTGTAAAAATATTTTAGACTTACCTAGTCTTATGTTAAAATTTTAAAAAATAGTAACCCGTTTTGAAGTCATTTATAACCCTAACTCCTTTATAAATCTTCTTTAAAGAGTAAAATTCCATCTTTTTCACGTCTTAATTTATCACAGACCTAAATAAAAGTTAATATTTTAATTTAAAAAAATTTCTGTTTTTATTTTTTTAATATACTGTAAAAACTTTTTTGACTAGTATAAAAGCTTTTCTCACTATTTTTTGACAAGATTTTTTTTTATATTCGATAATCTCAATCTAGGAATATATTCCTTTGTACTAAAAAGTAGTTGAGACAAAATTGTATGGGATGCGGAAGGGAAAAATGCGGATAAAGGGAAATGAGACGGTAATTGCGTCATAAATTTGTTAAGATTCGTCTTGAATTTGTGCAAATTGTAAATCAAAAAATCGTCAACTTTTGGAAACACAGAGGAGGGTAATAGGCTCCACATTTTTGCAGTTCTGACAATAAACGAATTGCTATAACCAGTAGAGTACCATTTAGGAAGTTCCACATAGTAGGCATGAGTACTTGAGGCAACTCTAGTGGTGCGGTGGAATGTTTTGAGAGGTGGCATCAACTATTTTATCTCAACTGAACAAGTGTCATTACCCACAAAATATCTATAAAAAAGGGAAAGGGCTCCAATATTACGACGAATGCCAAGAGAAGTGAGACAAGCAGTCTCAACGGAGTCGCCAATAAGACGAATGGATCATTTTTGAATTCGATCGAGGTAATTCAATGAAGTAAGTGAGACGCCATCCCATATATGGGAATTGTACTCCATCTTGGGTCGTATATAAGCCTTATAGATATTAAGCAAGTCTTTGGATGAAAAATATGTCTTGCACCTAAAGAGGAAATCTAAGCATTTAGCAGCACTTTTAGCTATATCAAAAATATGATCATTACATTTTGTTTTTTGATTTAGCTGCATGCCTAAAATGCTTAGGTTTTCTGATTGTTGCACAATTTCATCCTGGAACCTCAGAGTAGGGTTACTATTCGTTTTTTTTAGTGAGATCTGACAACATTGAGTTTTGGTGGGTTTAACCCTGTTGTTAGCACCCCAGCTAGCAATTATGGCTAAATCATTGTTGACCGTGCTGAACATAGTAAGCCGTTCTGCATTAACGGTGGTGTTTGTGACATCTGATTTCCTAGGAAATGCGTAAGATGCCACGAGAGTGCTGTCGTCGGCGAAACTGTGGATTGGATTGAAGGTTGTAGATAAAAGATCCTTGATAAAAATCAAAAAGAGAGTTGAGCAAAGACGGATCCTTGTGAAACGACAGCATTTATTTGGAATTTTTCGGACGTGTAACCGTCGACTAGAACACGAATACAGTGATTCGAAAGAAAATCTTCAATCCATTTACAAAAAGTAGTTCCAAGGCCTATAGCTTCACATTTGCTCAAAGTAGCACCGTGCCAAACTCGATCAAAAGCTTTCGAAATCAAGAGCAACAACAGTACATTCGCCAGAATAGTGAATACTGCTGTTAAGTTTTCCACAAGGATATGTCATAAAATCGTCAGTGGATCGGTTACATCTAAAACCATATTGTCGATCATTTAAAATACCATTATCATCGAAATATTTCCTAAGCTTTTGGTTTATGATAGTTTTCTTAACTTTGGAAATAATCGAAATTATAGCTATATGCCTATAGTTGGAGAGGTCGCTTTTGTCACCTTTTTTGGGAATTGGTGAAACATGTGCAGCTTTCCATTGAATGGGATATCTCCCAGTCGAAAATGATAGGTAAAAAAGGTTGCGCAGCGGTTTCGAAATAGAGAAAGCAATATTTTTCAAAACCATCGCAGGGATTCCTTCGGGACCAGTGGAATTTCTATCATTTAGATTCTTCACAACTTTCGCTACATCTCGAATCCTGAAGTAGATTTTTCCAAATATACACGAATGATCAACTTCAGGAATCGTAGGTGGAGGTTGAGAAGTAGGAGGAAGCGTGGAATTTGACGCAAAAAGTTTTGCAAATAAATTTGCTTTTCCAACCAAATCTGAAATGAAAGAGTCGTTATTATCGACTATCGGAGAGAATGACGATGCACAAAAGTTCTATTTGACATTTTTTTGCAAATGTCCAAAAGGAACGATTGCAGTTGGGCTGGTAGAGGATTTTTTGTTTCAGTCTTTGGTTGTGCAGAAACTTTTTCTGATTGATAATTTCCTTGCAATGGTTTCTGGCCACTTTATAGCTCCTGCACGATGCTTCCGAAGCATTAGCCTTGAAAAGTTCCTCTTTATTTTGGTTGGCCTTTTTGCAAATATCGTTAAACCATGACTTGGTTCTTCGTTTGGCCGATTTATACGAACTAGGTATAAACAGTTTCATACCTAGCATTATTGTATTACTAACGACATTAGCAAAAGGATCAACATTTCTTTGTCTATAGTACAACGACCAGTCAAAGCTTCTCAAAAAAGAGTTAAGGCCCTGCCAATTTGTCCGGTTGTAATGCCAGACTAATCTTTTGGGAGCTGTACTCGAACTGGAAGATGTACTTTTAGAAAAACATGTTTTAACAATGCAATGATCGGAATTACCGATTGGAGAACTAAAACTAAACTATATATTTTTCTGGGTTGGTGGTCAGAAATAGCTCCAAAAGATTTTCGTTTCGGACGGTTTGGTCGGGAATCCTAGTTGGGTTCTTGACAAGTTGAGAAAGTTGGAAAAGGAGCCAGTTCTTGTTATGTACATTGAAATCGCCAGCAACAATAATCGCGGCATCTGGGTATTTTTCCAAGAAAGAGTTTATGTTGTCGGATAGTTCTTCAATCATCACAACTGTTTCTAGTTCCATTGATTGGGGGGATCTGTATAAAAAACAGAAAAAAATTGTAAACTTTCAGCACGTAGTTTTATCCATATATAGTGAAAAATATGATTGGAGCCTCTTAGATTGTGAAGGGTGTTAAAAGCTACATAAGAGTGAATATATAAAGCGACACCTCTATGGGAGATAAAATGCGAAACGTTAATATTAAAATTAATATTGTCGTCTCTAACTTGATTTTCGCATATTGGTAATAGTGCTGATCTTTCAGAGATTAAAAGGGCCTCTACGGCACAGAAGTTTGAAAGAAGCAAGCCCACGAAAATGAATAGAAAAGTTGGCGATCATGAAGTACCTACAATTGCGTACAGAAATCGAAAATTTAAAATAATAAAAATTATGAAAATATTTAAATAAGTTTTAAATTAATATAGCAAAAATATGCTATAAATAATAGATAAAGTAAAAGTTAATTCAAAAAATAAAAAACAAATAAAAAAGAAAGAACTATATGCGTAACGAAAACGTAATTCGATAACATCGTAAAAAATTAATAGTGAATATAGAAAAATATCTATTGCATTTGACAGTTTTTAATACCTTATCAAATGCAAGCAATGCTCCTCACATATTTACCACTAATAATTATACGACAACAACCGCAATTAATTGAGAAATAGATTTATTATACCCGTACGATAGGATCGGGTATAATAAAATTACTCCTCCGTTTGTAACACCTCGAAATAAGCGAGCTTGATATACCTTCAAAGGTATGGATCGGATCAGAAAAAAATTCTAAGACTTTTGAGCCATGTCCGTCCGTCTGTCAGCACGCTAACTCAAAAACTAAGAAAGCTAGAATCTTGAAATTTACACAAAATATTCTGGGAGTAATTTGTAGATTCTCTATTTTTTTTGGTTGAGTTTGGACCAAGCCTTAGGTTAGCTCTCGAACACATAACTTTTAGATCCCTACATTTTTTTTGAAATAGAGCTATGAAATTTTAACTGCTGATAGATCTCACAAAAATATTAATTTTATTTTTAATAACTTTTTTTTGTAGCCCCACCCGTTACGGAGCTACAGCTCCCCAAAGGTTCAAAAAAGCTCTATATTTAAATTGTTATAGCACAAGTTGTGCCATCTTCTAAACGGTTTAAGTTGGAAAAATTTTTACAGAAGTTAGATCTTTAAAAATAAGTATGAGTCATTTCAGAAATTTTTTTTGTATCACCCCCCGTTTAGGAGCTGTAAGGGGTCAAAAACTGAAAATTTCCTATTTTTAAACACCTGTAACTTGAACACCTGTTAACATTTTTTTGAAGTAATACACAAAAATTAAAGCTTCAACATTATACTCTTATTTCTGTTAACAACATTTTTTAATAATATAGGGTTACTCTATAATTGACGAAAATGTTACTTGATTTTTTCAAATTTTCTAACTAATTTCTTTAAAACGAATTTTTTCCATTTTGTTTTACTCGATAATTTGAAATTGTTGAGGATATAATGCGTAGTATAAAAAAATGTAAATAAATAAACAACATAACGGTTGCTTGAAGAATTTTTATTATTATTTATATGATATTGATATATATACATACTTATATAATATCATGTTTATTTACATATCGTATATGTCACTAGTGAATGATAAGAGTATATATGTATATTATATAGCGCCGTATTTACATACATATATGTATTTTATTGTACTTATAAGAAATTATTCTGTCAATGGAATATTTAAATATAATATAATATAATATAATATTTAAAATTATATTTATTATTTTGTACTAAGTAAATTTAATATACATTTACCGCTTAGTATTAAATGGTACTATAGAATATTTGAAAAAGTTTTGGATTGATAATCGTTATGTGGAAGGTTAGAATCTGCTTTAGAAGAATGTACATATAAACATATAGTTTGAATATATGTACATCCCATAAGTTCTAGAAATTATAAAATTCACCCAAATTATTTTAAAATACTAAAATATTAAAAAAATAATATTGTAGGCAGAGTGGCTGTGAACATACTAACGGTTCGTACGGGTATCTAAGAGTTGACAAAGGCAACTGTATTCTTCCTCGTTTTTATCTATTTCTAATTCCATTTTGTAGGAATTATGAAATTTTTATTACAAAAGAAAAGGAAGGCTATAGTAGAAAGAAACATATTGTACATTGTTTTTTTTTAAAAATCAAGTAAACCAAAGAAATTAAAAATGTATAATGATTTTTAAATTAAAACAAAAAGAAAAAAAAAATCAAAAATGTACAAAAATAAAAATACGTATTTGAAGTGAAAATAATTAAGTGATAATAATAAGTTAAGTTTACAAAAACAAAAGTTACTTGTTACTAATTAATACTTATGAATTAAGTAAAAGCTAAAAGTTATTTTAGTCAGAAAAAGTTAAAACAAGTTAAATATTTTACAAGCGAAAAAAAAATTAAGTATTAATATTTAATAATTTAATGTAATGCTATCTATATTGCAAATTTATTATTAAGAAAAAAAAATAATTAAGATATTAAGAAAAGAAAATGATGATAAGTTAAAAATAAAAAAAAAATAAAATAAAATTAAAATTAAAATAAATAAAAATGATGATATTTGCAATGTTCAGATGAGAGCAGCATAATAGATAAACTCAGCATTTATGAGCCAGGTATTTATTTTAAGGTTATGTAGTCTTCCAAATAATTTAAAATTTTTCTCCTTTTAAATTGGTTAATAATACTTATATCACAACTGATGATATTGATTAATTAAATTAATTGAACAAAAATAAGTTATTAAAGTTAAAGGATTTGAAGAATTGGTTGATAAATTATATATGTATAGTAAAAAGTGTTTTTTGATATATTATAACTGGTGATATTGGTTGATTAAATTGAACAAAAATAAGTTGATAAAGTTAAACAAATTAATAATATATTATGTGATAAATTAATGTTATCATAGTTATTTGTATTTTCTAGTTAAGTTAGTGTTTATGAACTTAAACTCGATTCTTTCTTTTTCACTTTTTTCTTTTTCTTGTTTCTTTCGTATTTAGTTATATTAACTTTTTGCTTCAAAAATTTAATGTTTCAAAAATTTAATTTATCAAAATTGTTTTTTATATTTAATAATTTTTAAAATTAATTTTTTTTTTTTTATAAAATCGGACTAAGAATTTACATTTGGTAAAGTTAAATTAAATTTTAATTTAAATTAAGTTTTAATTAATATGCGATAAAAATTGGTCGGTCTATACTATCCGATGAACGAAAAACGAATGAGCTTAACTTCTTTTCAACGTACTTTTCCAGAATGATATGCAAAGCATATATGAACTTTGAGATATGAAAAGCAAAGAAGATAAATGAAACAGAATGACTTAAAAGTAATTTTGTTAAATATTAGATACATAGAGTAATCATCCCGAACAAAATTTGTTAGCTAATTCTGTACAAAATGAAGTACCCCGAAAATCTGCATATCAATAAAATGTTTACAGAAATATATATTGCTATACAGAATTCTCAATTCTAATGCAGAAATTATATGTACATATATACCTACATAAACTATGTCTACAGCTTATAAAAAAATATTATTGATATTATCAGAATTCTATTTTTTATACGCGTATGAACTATGTTCAAGGGTACAATAAATTTGCCATTACGTTTGTGACACCTTAAAGGAGTCGAGCTAGATATAGTGTCAAAGGTATGGATCGGCTCAGAATAGAATTCTGAGTCGATTAAGCCATGTACGTCCGTCCGTCCGTCCGTCCGCACGATAACTCAAAAAATAAAGGAGCTAGGAGGCTGAAATTTTTTTTACGGCACTTTTGCAAAATTGTTAGTTTTGCTATTTAAATCCAACATTTTCGGTCGGCGGGTTCGAGTAGCTGCCATACAACTTCTATCTTTATATAGAAATAACTCAGTATCTATTCAAGCTAGGTTTCTGAAATTTTGCAAATGATGATCAAGTTTTATGGGAACAACTTCTGTAAAATTTGGTTGTGGTGGTGCGGCGGGTTCGGGTAGCTGCCATACAACTTCTCCGTTTAAATGAGAATAACTCAGTGTCTATTGAAGCTAGCAACCTGATATTTAGTAACAAGGTGTAGAGTTACAGGCCAACAACTTTTGTAAAATTTGGTTGGTCTAGAGCAGCCGGTTCAGGCTTCTTGCACCTCTTCGAACTTAATAAAGCTAGGCGTCTGAAATCTTGCAAATGATGATCAAGTTTTATGGCAACCACTTTTGCAAAATTTGGTTGTGGTGGTGCGACGGGTTCGGGTAGCTGCCATACAACTTATCCGTTTAAATGAGAATAACTCAGTGTCTATTGAAGCTAGGAACCTGAAATTTAGGAAAGAGGTGTCGAGTTATAGGCCAAAAACTTTTATAAAATTTGGTTGGTCTAGAGCAGCCGGTTCAGGCTTCTTGCACCTCTTGGAACTTAATGAAGCTAGGCGCAATAGTTTCAGGTAGCTGTCATACAACTCCACAATTTACATAAATATATCTCTGTAGTTCGGTACTAAAACATCTGAATGTTTTTAAAAGTTGATGATCAAGTTTTATAGAAACAGGATATATTACGTTCATACGGGTATCCCAGAGTTGACACAGTCTACTCTACTGCACTCTTCCTCGTTTAATGTGATTTTTACAGATGTGTGAGTGTCTATAATAATTTGAATAGAATCATTTTAATATGTGCATATGATTGTTTTTTATGTGAATGGCTATCTGTATTTATACAATATATATTATATACGATGAGGAAATTATGTATATTAACATAAGTATAGAGCGGTCGTTTATTTTTTGTTATTGTTTTTGTTGATAGATATTTTATTTTTTATCTACTTATTGAAATAATTCTTCTCATTATCTTTTCTTATTGCTTTTTAAGCATGCATAAAAATAAAAAAAAGAATAGGTAGTTACATAATTATAATATTTTGTATATAATGGACTTGTGAGATTTGTTAAATGTTTAGGCGACAGACAAACTAGTTATAATTTTTTTTGTTTTACAAAATTAAAAATAAACTTAATATAAATAAGGCTTTTAATTATTTTGAAAGAAAATTCGTTACTTAAATTGAGTTTAATTTTTTATTCGAATAAACATGAAACTAAAATGTATGTATATATATGTTTAATAAAATTGCTAAGGTTTTTTAAAAAGCTAATTCAATAAAAAAAAAATTATTTTTAATATTCGATTAAAAGAATAAAATTCAAGTGGAATTAAATGAAAATTACATTGATAATTAACAAAAAAAATCAAAATATTTATAATTATTTACATAATTTTGTAAGACAAATAATATTAGGTAAGACAAAAGCCAATATTAACAATATCATGAAGACTTTTCAAATGTAGTTTAATTTTTTCAGCGAGTACGTACGCTCTTTTTGCCTATACATATTCAATCACAATTAAAATATTCATAAGTAGTAATAAAAGCTAAAACAATTTGACAAAAAAAGTTTTTTCTTGAGAAAGAAAAGAATAAAATTCATTTTAGAAAGGCAAAAGCCAACTGGAAAATTTTATTACATATTATAAGTATTAAAATATTACATTTAATTAATTTTCCAATTGGCATAAAAAAACCCTCTTTTTATTAAATAAAATAAGAAAATAATAAAAATAATAAAAATTCATAATTCAAAAATACATACATAGGTATACATACATTCTTTTGTTTTGAATTAGCTTATTAAGAATTCATAATGTTTCTTTCTCACAAAGTTTAACAAATAGTTTGAGATAAAAAATAAAACGCTAAATTTTCCAATAATTCAATATCGATCAATTTTATTACAATCTATCTTTTTCAACGACTCGATAGCGATTAAACTTAAAAAATTAGACAATATTATATTAAATCTTATTCTAACTGAAAAAAAAATGCCATTAACATTATGATCATATTGTTCCTTATGGACTATAGTTCATTGACCTTATCAGTAACAAAAGGAATTATAATCGACATTACATAAGAGACATATGATTACATAAGTACATAAGAAATCTATCCAAAAGCGATGATTAAAAATTAATTAAATCAATATTTTATCCTATCACGATGACATCTGGTGACGGATAGAATTAATAATGAAGTTAATTAACTATTATACTATGTGTTACAATTATGAAACAATACTAACGATTTCTTATAAAAAAAATGAGAAAGACGATTTCGGTAATTATTGATAATTAGAAGTAACAATATACGTACATAAAAATTTTGATTATTATTGGTAAGTTTAAATACAATACAAAAATAATGATTAATTTATTTTCATGTGTTGATGGTTGATTCCATAGATGTTGAGATCCTGGACGGTGTAACTCAGGATGACTTTAGATGAGTATTTCCTTTATTTTTTTTACTAATGATTCTTTGGGGTTGTTTTCAAATTCTTTTTAGGTTGACGGCTGCCCAGGACGCAACATACTCCCCCCATTGGCATCGATGAAATGGATGCCGATATATTTTGACCATTTTTTTTTTTTGATGATGACCATATTATCAGCTTGGATGATAACATCGAGAAAAATATGAAACGAGAAATAATTGGATCAGTAAACTGATACATAGTTTTAGTGTTAGTTTTAATTTTAACAATTACGATTTATTATTTTTTTTTTTAAATTTATTTCATAAGTGCTAGTTTTAAGTAAGGCTAGTTTTTAAGTAATGCTAGTTTTTAAGTAGTGGTAGTTTTAAGTAGGTTGTATTAGATTTTAGTGGGTTTGAATGGTATGTGCGGTTTTCAAAGAGAGATGCTTGTGTGTGTGTGTGTGTAAGTAAAATACATAATTTTGCAATTGGTCGTTTTAAGATTGAATTTTTTGTTTTTACGGTCGCGATGCTGACTAACCCATCCGTACCGGGGTTTAATTCCGTAATGCGAGCTAGTAACCACGACAGGGTGGCAGGTTTTCATCTTTTAAGATGACCACGTCTCCAATTTGAACATCTTGAATTTGCTTTGTCCATTTTGGACGTTGTTGCAATCTGGTTAAGTATTCAGTATTCCAGCGTTTTCAAAAATGTTGATATAAACGTTGTAAATGTTGCCATCGATTTAAGTGAGCCGTTTTGAAATCTAATATGGACGGCTCAGGTGGAGCTAGAATTGTGTCACCAATTAGAAAGTGAGCCGGTGTTATTATGTTTAAATCTTGACTGTCAGTGCTCACTTCAAATAGTGGCCGAGAATTTAATCACGCCTCAATTTGGTGCAACACGGTTGTAAATTCTTCGTTAAGACGTCATTTTTCAAAATTCTTTCGAGATTGTATTTTGTTGATCTTACGCCAGCTTCCCATAGACAGCCGAAATGCGGAGTAGCAGGAGGATTAAAATGAAAGTTTACTCCGATTGTTTCAATCGTTTCTGCAATTTTAATATTTATCTGACCTAGCATTATCTTTCTTTCCTTTGCCAGAACTTTACTCGCTCCAAGAAAATTCGATCCATTGTCGCTATAGATGTCACAACAAAGTCCGCGTCTGGACGTGAATCTTCTAAAGGCTGCGATAAAACCTTCACTGGTTAAATCGGTGACTAGTTCCAAATGTATGGCCTTTACGGACACACATACAAATAAGCAGATGTACGCTTTGTATCTTTTTGCACTTCTTCTTTTATATGTTTTTAATTCAAACGGACCGCAATAATCGATACCAGCGTGTGAAAATGGGCGACACATTTGTACTCTAGGTGCGGGAAGATCTCTACTCTAGGGAAGTCCATAAGTTAATAAAAAAAAATAAAGCAAAACAAGTATTTATAAAAACATAATAAAATATAACAATGTAATTAAAAACATATGATAAAAAAATATAATGTGATAAAATTAATTTCAAACTTAAATTAATAATGTTATTTTATTACACCAGAATTAGTTTCAGTTGAACAATAATGTCCATAAAAAAAAAGAAAATGTTAAATCAATATATTCAAAAATTAAAACAAAAAAAAATTTATGAAAATATTTTATTACTAAAAGATTACAACCATAATGAAACAAAATTTTTTTATAAGAAAATATAATTAATTTTGGAAAATTTTAAGTTTTCTTTTACTTTTATTTTCATTAGTTATTAACTTTTCCTCTAACCATTTTGTTTCTTTTTTTAATAAAAGATCAATTAATAATTCTAAAAATTAGGTTTTGTGCGTAAAGCATATTTCATCTTTTTTGAACCATGTAGAATATTTAGGAAACTTTTTGGAGCCCTCCAAACAACAATATAAAATATTTTTTTTAAATTTTTTTTATTGAAATTTTGAGAAAAGTACTGTTCAAATAGATGGATATGAAATTGAGTTGTTTCGAAAATTTTTTCTGTTGGAGAATGAATAATTTCTGAATCATTTTTATAGTTTTTTTGATAAATAAATTGCTCCGAATCAAGTAATAATGTGTTATCGGAAGCCTTTATACATAAATCGGTGCATTGGCCGCATGAAATTTTTTCATAATTTTAAAAATGATATAACCACATATACACCTTTCAGCATTACTCGAAACAACATCCTTTTTTTCCGTTTCATTTTCTTTTAAATTTTCCTCTAAATAATTGATGACAATGTTGGTAATATTATCATCAATTTGTTACTCAACTTTTTCTTCATTTGATTCTAAGTTATAATATTCTATTTGATAATCTATTAAATCATCGGAAATAAATTCAACATTATCTTCCTCACAATTCGAGTGTTCAATTTTATAATTAGTTAATTTTACAGACATAATTTTTGCTAAAATATTACTAAATTCAGCGACCGATGGATTATTATTACAACCGTTTGTATAACGAATTAAAGAAAACAAATTTTCTAATGCATCTTGATTAAGTCGAGACAACAGCAAGTAAGAACACTCTTTTGTATGATAAGATGAAAATATATTCGAGCTAACTCTATAATGCCTGTTAGTGTTTGAACCATACCATCAATACAGTAAATTTTTTTAGTTGTCATTGGCTTTATATTTTGAAAATAATTTTTCATTTGTATCAGACAACCAAAAATTGTGTTGTAAAGCTGCACGCTATGGATTTTTATCATATAATTTTTTGCTGTTAAGACAATCGAATAACCTATTAATTTTAAATACAAAATCGGCTGTGGATAAAGCACAAGATTTTTTAGCAACGAATTTATTTGTTAAAACTAGTGTCTTAATAGCAGCAGCAACTGAATGACTAGAGACTTGACAAGCCAATTGAACGTTCATTTCTCAAATGAGTTTGGAAAAATATATTTTTTTGAAAGTTTCGGGCACATTTTCTTGCTGTTGCCTCTTTCGTGAAGAAAAAGTGACTGAATAATCTTAAATGAAACTTCGCCATCATCAGTATCTAAATTATATTTAAGGAATGTGTTACGAAGAGATTTAACTAAGTGTACTGGATCAAAAATTGAAAAAACTTTTTTTTCAACCCCATTGAAATTAGAAATAAAATGGGGACTTTCTTTTGAAACTCCTAACATTTTAATACATTTTCTATTATTAGGACCCTGATCACAAATAACTGCCCTAAAATTAAGATTTAGATTGAAAGCTGTATTTAAATTTAAGTTTAATAAATTTTGGAGATCTGTACTACTAATACCCTTATTTGTTGTGTAATAGCTTTTAGCATAAATACGCAAATATACTTTTCAATTTCTTTTGTCCTTTCGTGACCATAGTCGGAAAGCCCAATTACTTCGTCCAGTACCGAATTATAGCTTAGATCCCTTTTATAGCTATTTCATCGAAAACTAACACTGCTTCTTGGGAAAGAGAATTTGAATTTGAAAATATAACACCTAATTCAGTTAAATTTTTTTTATTGAAACCTACATTTAAATATTTAATTGGTATCTACCTATTTAAAGAGAAAAGATGAGGTAAATTAAATTTTATACCATTTCTTAAAAATGTATATCCTTTTGGTGAACTAAAATAAATATTTAAAGCTACCTTTTTTTCGCTTTCTGACCAGTTTCTAGTATTTTTAAAATTCATTTTTACGAGTGTTTTTGCATTATTGCTTAAATGAGGTTGTTCCTCAATTTAACTAATACGCCTTTTTTTCTTAATTTTACGTTTTAACTTTTTATTTTGAATTTTTAAATTACCTACTTGCTTTTTTACACTAAATATGCCTTTTTATAGAATCCTAAAACTTTTCATGATGAGAAAATTTTTTTAAAATAATACATTTCTCTTTCTTGAAACTGTAAACAATTTTTGCAAAAACCAATTTCCAGAAAATTGTTAGAAGATGTTGGCCGATCATTTTCAAAAGGTATATTATATTGGCTTTCTACGGGGCAATTTTCTACACCAAATTCAAAAATGTTGAAATTTTGTGGTTGCTGAATTTGGTTAATATTGTTTTTGTTTTTATTGTTATTAAATAAACACAATGTAGGAATTGCCCCTTTTTTAAACTTTCTGCCCAAAAATTTTGTTTCAAAATGATCTTGGCATACTCTTAAATGTGTTTTTTTGATATTTTCAATACTCACGTTACATTTTGAGGCCAAGATTTTGAATAGATTTTTGTCCTTAGGAAATCTATAAAACTTAATGACAAAAGATCTTCTACTTCTCTGACAAACCACGCAAGATATTCCAGACATTCTAAAATATTTACAGCACATGCAAAAGAAATAGAAACATGCAAAAAAGAGGGAAGGAATACAGAAACATGCAAAAAAAAAGAAAATATGTTGATTACAGAAAGAATTAAAATACATACATATTGATATTGCATATATACACTTTTTCAAAGCCAAATACAATCATTTTTCATTAAAATTAAATTTTTCTTTTTTTAAAAAATTTTTCAAAATTAAAAAATATTTAAACATGATTTCAGTCAAATATTTTATTAATATTATTATTTTTTAATGATTTATGTATATATTATATTTTATATTGTATATTTATGTTTATTTAAGTTGGAATGTTAGCATAAATTATAATACTAAGGAAATTAGTTAATTTTTTATAAAATATTTAATATTTGACTGAAATTAATATTTAATGTTTAAAAATTTCTTACTTTACCACCCAAATGTTGTTTAAGAAAAAAGAAGAATTTAATTTGAAAAAAATAGTGCATTTCCTCTAGAAGTGGAATAAAAGTGCTGGCCCTGGAGATTGTTCCACTTATTGTTCTTTTTGATTCCACGTTTACCTGTATTTGACCGTAAAAAAGTATGAACATATGCCTAACCATTCATTCAGTGTATCGTGAGTGAATATTTTTATACCCGTATGAACTATGTTCAAGGGTATAATAAATTTGCCATTACGTTTATGACACCTTAAAGGAGTCGAACTAGATATAGTGTCAAAGGTATGGATAGGCTCAGAATCGAATTCTGAGTCGATTAAGCCATGTACGTCCGTCCGCCCGTCCGTCCGCACGATAACTCAAAAAATAAAGGAGCTAGGAGGCTGAAATTTTTTTTACGGCACTTTTGTAAAATTGTTAGTTTTGCTATTTAAATCCAACATTTTCGGTCGGCGGGTTCGAGTAGCTGCCATACAACTTCTATCTTTATATAGAAATAACTCAGTATCTATTCAAGCTAGGTTTCTGAAATTTTGCAAATAATGATTAAGTTTTATGGCAACAACTTCTGTAAAATTTGGTTGTGGTGGTGCGACGGGTTCGGGTAGCTGCCATACAACTTCTCCGTTTAAATGAGAATAACTCAGTGTTTATTGAAGATAGGAACCTGAAATTTAGTAAAGAGGTGTCGAGTTATAGGCCAACAACTTTTGTAAAATTTGGTTGGTCTAGAGCAGCCGGTTCAGGCTTCTTGCACCTCTTGGAACTTAATGAAGCTAGGCGTCTGAAATCTTGCAAATGATGATCAAGTTTTATGGCAACCACTTTTGCAAAATTTGGTTGTGGTGGTGCGACGGGTTCGGGTAGCTGCCAAACAACTTCTCCGTTTAAATGAGAATAACTCAGTGTCTATTGAAGCTAGGAACCTGAAATTTAGTAAAGAGGTGTTGAGTTATAGGCCAACAACTTTTGTGAAATTTGGTTGGTCTAGAGCAGCCGGTTCAGGCTTCTTGCACCTCTTGGAACTTAATGAAGCTAGGCGTCTGAAATCTTGCAAATGATGATCAAGTTTTGTGGCAACCACTTTTGCAAAATTTGGTTGTGGTGGTGCGACGGGTTCGGGTAGCTGCCAAACAACTTATCCGTTTAAATGAGAATAACTCAGTGTCTATTGAAGCTAGGAACCTGAAATTTAGTAAAGAGGTGTCGAGTTATAGGCCAACAACTTTTGTAAAATTTGGTTGGTCTAGAGCAGCCGGTTCAGGCTTCTTGCACCTCTTGGAGCTTAATGAAGCTAGGCGCAATAGATTCAGGTAGCTGTAATACAACTCCACAATTTATATAAATATATCTCTGTAGTTCGGTACTAAAACATCTGAATGTTTTTAAAAGATGATCAAGTTTTATAGAAACAGGATATATTACGTTCATACGGGTATCATAGAGTTGACACAGTCTACTCTACTGCACTCTTCCTCGTTTAAACAAAAATTATTTATTTATAAATAATATAATGGGTGTTCAAAATTGAGGTATCATTTTGATTTTGCCGCCATTTTTTTTCTACCTGAAATTTTTATACGAGGTTTCTTTAGGTATATTCTGAATAGATTTCGGATAGTTAATATGGAACGTTACACGAAGGAACAACGTGTTTTTGTTATTACAACATTTTTTGAAAATGATAAAAGTTTTCAAGATGTAATTAGGAAATTTCGAACAAAATTTGGTAGAGAAAATGCTCCAACAAATCGTGCCATCAAGCTGATGGTTGATAAATTTCTAGAAACTGGATCTGTTCTTGATAACAGAGGCAACATTTATCAACGTAGTGGCCGTTCAACCGAGAATGTAGCAGCTGTGAGCAGAAGTGTTGAAGAAGATCCAAAAACTTCCATTCGTCATCGTTCGCAGCAATTAAACATCAAACCATCCACATTATTCAACATTTTGCATCGTGATCTCCATTTAAAGGCTTATAAGATCCAGCTGACGCAAGAATTAAAACCAACTGACCATGCATTACGTCGGCAATTCGTTTCTTGGGCAATCGAAAAACAAGAAGAAAATGAGAATTTTTTTATCAAAATAATCTTCACCGACGAAGCTCATTTCCAGCTCAATGGCTACGTCAATAAACAGAATTGCCGCATTTGTGGTGAAGAGAATCCAAGGTTTATCTTAGAGCAACCAGTACATCCACAAAAGTTACGGTTTGGTGTGGTTTGTGGTCAGGAGGAATCATCGGACCATATTTTTTTGAAAACGCAAATGGAAATGCGATTACGGTCAATGCAAATCGCTACAGGGAGATGATCCGAAGCTTTTTGTGGCGGGAAATTGATGATTTGGACGTAGAGAATATGTTGTTTCAACAGGACGTTGCCACTTGCCACACAGCAAGAGAAACAATGGATCTTTTGAAGGAAAAGTTCGAAGATCGCATTATTTCTCGAAGAGGAGGAGTGATGTGGCCACCAAGATCGTGCGATTTGACATCGTTGGATTTTTTTTTGTGGGGTTTTGTGAAATCGAAAGCGTACAGCAATAACCCCACAACAATTCAAGAGCTTAAAAACAACATTATCGAGCAGATTTCAACCATTGAGAACAGTTTATTGAAAAACGTGATTCAGAATTTTGGTAAAAGATTGGAAGCCTGCCGAAGTAGTAGAGGGGGCCACTTGGCCGACATAATTTTTCATTATTAACCGGAACCTATTTGTAATAAATTAAAATAAAAATATATTTAATATTTCAAAAAAAAAGGCTTTTTTTATTAAAATTAAAATGATACCTCAATTTTAAACACCCTATAGTTTCCCTGACAAATACAATATGATAACGTTTCCTTGTCTGTCTTTTTTTCCCGGATGGATGTGGAAGATGAAACAAAAGTATTAAAAAAATTAAATTTAGGCACATAGGCAATTTAAAAAAAATAGCTATTGGAAAGAATTATATGTATGTACATAATATATCAAATATATTAAATTTATTTATCTTATTGTTAAAATTAAATTTTCACTCATGATTTCCAGAACGCTTACATTATGTAGATCGTTAAAAAAAAATAAAAATGTACGAAATTTATAACTACATTTACATACCTACATTATAATACAGAGGTAATTAAAAATGAAAATTCCTTTAAAGAAAAACATTTTAGAAATAAACAAAAAAGAACCCTACATAACTTATTTTTTACAACAATGTAACTTATTTTTAACAGCTTTTTATTAACTTAGTTGGGTAAAGGATGGAATCTTAGAAGCCATTTTAAACACACTTCCCGTTGAGCTAGAGACTTGAAATTTTCTTCATTAGATCAGATCCCGATGGCAATACATGATTTTAAAATAATAATATCGAAAAACTTTAGAGAAATTAGCTTAATTTCAAAATTAAATTTTCATACAAAGATATAACAGAATTTTTAACAGAATTATTACAGAACCAAAATAAAATATTTTATCTAAATTTACTAAACTCACCAATACCAATACCAATACGTATCCGTAATACATAAATGTTTTTTTTTTTCTATAAAAGACTATTGTTTTTTATGTAGCTATTGTATTTTAAGCGTACATATACATAGGTACATACTTCAAAATATGTAATAATATGTGCTTCGAAAATATTTTTGGTTTGAAAGCGATGAATTTGAAAGATATGAATGTGTAAACAAATTAATGTGCCGCACTTGAGAACACAGTGTAAAATTTAATATTCATTTACTTAAAATTTAGTAAGCAAGTGTTAAATTTAAGTTTTTTTTCATCAAATCAATTGATTTTTAGTATACATTTTTATTTATAAAAGCAATGTGTTTATTTATAATATTTATATAGATACGTGTTTTTTAATTCAAAAATATTAGCATTTAGAAGTAAGCAATTTAATATATTCTCAATTACATACTTTTAAAACCAAATTTTTTTACTACATACATATGTAGGTTCAAACATGTACAAAAATGGTATGCATATTTTTATGTGTGCTGTACTATTAAAAACCTAACGCAGTCACACCAAATTCCCAAATTCCCAACTATTATTATTTAGTTGATCGATTTATTATTTTTTAATATGCATGCAACAGTTATATTTATATGAATGGACGGTAAACATAAACGAACAAAAAAAAATTTTATGTATGCATATGAATGGACGGTTAACATAAACGAACAAAAAAAAAAAATTCAGAATGTTCATAGCTAATAATTTATATTTTTTAAATAGAATGCATGTATAAATTAAACATTTAAAAAAAAAAAAAGAAATACTTAGCGTACCTAAATAACAGAAAACAAAAAAAAAGGAAAATGTAATACTGGAAGAAAAATAAAAACGAATAGAAAAAAAAGAGAACAAAAAATGTTACTTTGATTGTTTTTAAATATTTTTAAAGTCATAAGAAATAGACATAAGAAATAGTATACTGTATTATGTAAAATAGTATATATACCATTTTACATAAGAAATAGTATATGTGCACATATGATATTTACCTACATAACAGATAGAAAAAAAGAACTATTAAAATGTTATGATTTTAAAAGAAAGAAACATACGTTTGATATTTCCGTACATAACAGACAAAAAAAAAAAAAATATTAAAATGTTATGTTATGAAAAGAAAGAAAAAACAAGGCAGTGTATGAATCAAAGTTTTTAAAGGGTCGCATTTTAAGTGGAAATAAAGAACATTATAAAATTGCAATATTTTTATTTAAATTTTGAATTTAGCTATGCAACGTTTTCTTAATTTTTCAAAAATTTTGCCGCATTATGATATTATGCAACACTGAGAAGTTCAGCTCATAATATAGATACATATGTATATGAATGAATATATGGCTATTTATGTATGTAGTTATAGAGTTATTATTTTTTAATATGTAAGCAACGGTTATATTTATATGAATGGACGGTAAACATAAACGGACAAAAAAAAATTTTATGTATGCATATGAATGGACGGTAAATATAAAAGAACAAAAAAAAATTCAGAATGTTCTATAGGTTATAATTTATATTTTTTAAATAGAATGCATGTATAAATTAAACATTTAATAAATAAAAAAAGAAAGAAATACTTAGCGTACCTAAATAACAGAAAACAAAAAAAAAGGAAAATGTAATACTGGAAGAAAAATAAAAACGAATAGAAAAAAAAAAGAACGAAAAATGTTACTTTGATTGTTTTTAAATATTTTTAAAGTCATAAGAAATAGACATAAGAAATAGTATATTTTATTATGTAAAATAGTATATATACTATTTTACATAAGAAATAGTATATGTGCACATATGATATTTACCTACATAACAGATAGAAAAAAAGTACTATTAAAATGTTATGATTTTAAAAGAAAGAAACATACGTTTGATATTTCCGTACATAACAGATAAAAAAAGAAATATTAAAATGTTATGTTATGAAAAGAAAGAAAAAACAAGGCAGTGTATGAATCAAAGTTTTTAAAGGGTCGCATTTTAAGTGGAAATAAAGAACATTATAAAATTGCAATATTTTTATTTAAATTTTGACGTTTTCTTAATTTTTTAAAAATTTTGCCGCATTATGATATAATGCAACACTGAGAAGTTCAGCACATAATATAGATACTATGTATATGAATGAATATATGGCTATTTATGTATGTAGTTATAGATTTATTATTTTTTAATATGTAAGCAACATTTATATGAATGGACGGAACAAAAAACAATTCAGAATGTTCTATAGGTTATAATTTATATTTTGTAAATAGAATGCATGTATAAATTAAACATTTAAAAAAAAAAAGAAATACTTAGCGTACCTAAATAACAGAAAACAAAAAAAAGAGGAAAATGTAATACTGGAAGAAAAATAAAAACGAATAGAAAAAAAGAGAACAAAACATGTTACATTGATTGTTTTTTAAATATTTTTAAAAGCTATTTCTTATGTATATATGCACATCTGATATTTACACACATAACAGATAGAAAAAAAAAATATTAAAATGTCATGCTATAAAAGAAAGAAAAAACAAGGCAGTATATAAATCAAAGTTTTTAAAGGGTCGCGTTTTTAAGTGGAAATAAAGAACATTATAAAATTGCAATATTTTTATTTAAATTTTGAATTTAGCTATGCAACGTTTTCTTAATTTTTTAAAAATTTTGCCACAATAAATTAATAATAAAAAAATTCAATATATTCAATATATACTTATAGACTGTGAGGGCAACTGTAAAAATTCAAAATTAAACAAGGAAAAAAGAAAATATCTATTCAATACTTATATTTGTCGTTACTAAAAAGAATAAAATAAAATAAATAAAAAAAATTTTTAAAAAAACAGCTTTTTTGAACTAAAAAGTAGAAAATAAATTTTTAATAGCAAATTTTTCTGTAATTTTCTAAACTTGTTGTCAAAAGGGTTGTGGTTGTCAAAAGGTTGTCACAGTTGTCAAAACGAACGGACGTGTTCATTTTTCAATCCGAAAAAATTTTTTTTTTTTTTACTTTTTTATTAAATTTTAATTATACAAATATATTTTTAACATATTGTTAATCAAAAACGAAATAAATAAATAAAATACAGAAATTTCAACCCATGAACTATTTCCAAAAATTAAAAATAGAAATAACAAGAAGTAAAAAAGGTAAAAAAAAATGAAAAAAATTGAAAAAAAGTAAGGACAAAGAAAAGAAAAAAAAAAAATGTCTAACAAACAATGTGAATTATGCAAAAAAAGTATCGTAGGAAGACAAAGAGGAGTACTATGTACTGGTCTATGTCAAAGATTTTATCATACGAGATGTGCAAATGTATCTAATGAGGTCTTCGATTTCATTAAATCTGGTTCTTTGACCTGGAAATGCTCATTTTGTCTCCCCAGTGATATTGGCGCTAATAATGTTTCAGTTTTAAATTCTGAGAATGATGCAAGTGATTCTGATTGTGGTGAAGAAAACAAAGCAGATATAGAATGTAATGATTTTGATATAGAATGTAATGCAACAGATGAATTATCATCCTTTGATTTGAGTAATTGTACCATCGAAAAAATGGCGCAATATTTAAAAACCTTGGGAACTGTTATAATTGAAATACAGAAATCACAAATATTTTTCAACACCCAGATGAATGATGCTTTAAACCAAAATAAAAAAATCATGCAAGAAAATACACTGTTACACAATCGTTTAGAATTGGCGGAAAAAAAAAGCACTGATTTAGAGTACAAAATAAACAAACTTGAATCTATCTTAGATGAAGCCCAATAAGAAAAAAATAAGAACAATATAATTATTGCAGGACTTCCAGCTGATATAAGTGATCCAACCAGCACTATCATGGACATATCAAAAAAAATAAGCGCCAATGTTTCAACAGATGATATTCTAAAAATATCAATAATAAAACAAAAAGAAAAACAAAATCAAACTGTTGTAAGTGCAAATAGCCCGCTGTATCTTGTGCAAATGAAGTCTATAGAGGCAAAAAATGAATTAATGAAAAAAAAAGAAATCACAAACATCTTTTTACTGCTCAAATTATTTTAGACACATCACGTACAAATGAAATATTTTTTCGCAATCATTTTACACCATATCAAGCAAAATTGTACAATGATGCTAAAAAGATTAAGAATTCACTCAAATTTAAATTTCTTTGGGTTAAAGATAATCAAATGGAGCAGTCTCCGTCATAATGAGGTTAGTAAAGTTTATAAGATTTTATCATTTAATGATTTACAAATGCTCCAACAAAATTAGCAAAGATTATAATATTAGGTTAGAAAAGATAATAATATTACATAACTCACTGATTAACAATAATAAATTTTCTTTATTTTTATTTTTTTTTTATTTTTAATATACTATTTTTTGATAATATTTTTACATATACACTTTTTATATTCATTCAATATACCAATTTTTCATAGCTCATCTTATAATTACATAAAATATACTTATCTACATAAAATTATATTTAATTTATATTTAATTATTAACCTAGATAATAATATGAAATATGTACCAAATGATTACTTAATGTCTTTCTTTATTTTTTATTTGGAAACCTTTTTTATTTTTTTTAAGAAAATTATATTTTTACATTTTTATTTAATTATATCTAATGAACATTTTTTTTTTATTAAGTTAAATAATAATATTGCACACTTATTACTTTATTACTTAATTATACATACTTTCTTTAATTTTTTTAACAAATTATATATTTTTAACACAAAATTTATTTATTTAATTTTTCAATCCAGTACACGATTAGTTTATTACTTAAGCTTTCTCATTATATATTTTTACCGGATATGTAAAAGACAGTTTCTACACATGTGGTTTTTACATATGATTTTTGATGTACATACTACATACATATTATTTTGATAAACCAAAACCAGAATTTTTTTTTTTTTTTTTTTTTGTTTTGTTTTCTCTCTATTTTATATTCTAATAACATTCTACTTGTTGCTGAATTTACTTTAAATGTCTATGCTCACAAATATTATGGATAACATGGAATCAATTGATGAATTTAATAATATTAATGACTTGAGAGTTAATTATTTTACAGGGCTTGCTAACCATTTAACAAATGTTCAATATTACAATAACTTTAATATACTGTATTTAAATATTCAGAGCTTGCGGAATAAACTAAATAATTTAGAATTACTAATTAACTCTTACACTTATGAAATACATGCTGTGGTATTATCAGAAATTTGGCTAAATCGGATGGAAAATAAATTTTTTAACTTACCTGGATATAATGCGTTTTTCTCAAACCGGCAAAAATCTTATGGTGGAGTTGCAATTTATATTAGTGAAAAAATTTGCAGCACCTTAATATTCGAAGAAGAATTTGATAAATCAAACTTCTTATGTGTAAAACTACCAAAGCAAGGTTTCAATATATTAGGTATCTATAGATCACATGAAACAAATGTCAATGAATTTCTTTCTAAAGTAGACACTATTACTACTGAATATATAAACTCAATAATACTAGGAGATTTCAATTTAAATCTGCTCAACACAAATAGCAGGGACATTGTAACTTATAATAATATTTTGCTTAACAATGGTTTTGTTGTATATAATATAATCTCTGAAAATTATGCAACTAGAATTTGTAGATCGGCTAAAACGGTAATCGATCATTTCATTACGGATATGGTTAAGTTTAAATACTTTTTTTATATACTAGACACTTCACTCTCAGACCATCAACGTTTCTTTATTAGTATTGATCAAAAACCTGTTAAAGACAAAATAAAAGAAACAAAAACAATTTTAAATTACGAAAGTATAGAAAGAGATTCCTTTTGGACAAAAATTCATTCTTATAGTATTTTCGATGATTTGGTTTATGATTTAGGTTTGTTAATAGAGAAAAACACACAAACAATTCTGATAAATACTAAAAAAAGGAAAGAGTGGATGACTAACGAAATAATTAATAAAATAAGAATCCGTGAATCTTATTATAAGTTTACTAAAAAATATCCTAATGATGCCCAGGTCAAAAAATTATTTGTTGATTGCAGAAATGAGGTTAAGAACCTAATCACTTTAGCAAAGAAAAACTTTTATTCTAATGAATTCTCGCGAAGTTTGGATGATAGTAAAAAATTGTGGGACTTATATAAAAGAATCATGTTTAATAAAAATTCTAGTAAATCAAATAATATTAAAGTTCTGAAAGACAACAATCAAACTATAAGTGAAGAGCAAGACATAGCAAATTTCATGAATAATTTCTTTATAAATGTCACAGATGAACTAAATATTCGAAGAATCAGGTTGATTATGCTTATCTTGAGCAATTTCCAAAGAATATTTATACAAATTTTAATTTAATCTCAACGAACACTGAGGAAGTTCTGGAGACGATCAAAATGTTGAAACCAAGAGCGGCCACTGGGTATGACAAGATCTCTTCCAATTTTATAAAAAGATTTTCTGAACTCCTAGCTCCTCTAATAGCTAAATTCGTAAATATTTCATTTGAAACCTTCACGTTTCCACAATGCTTAAAAATAGCTATTGTTACACCAATTTATAAAAGTGGTTGTTCTTTGGATAAGTCTAATTATCGCCCCATTTCAATTTTGAGTGCTATGTCCAAAATCTTCGAATGTATTATTAAGAACAGATTAGACATTTTTCTCAGAAGCAACAATATAGTTCACAATGAGCAATACGGATTCGAAAAGAACTCTAATACCACAGCTGCTTGCCTCAGTCTAACCGATTTTATTTCTAAAAATTTTGATAACAGCAAATATGTTTCTTGTGTCTTTCTTGATCTTCAGAAAGCGTTTGACTGTGTTGATCACCAAATTCTAATACACAAACTACGGTTACTAAGCTTTTCTGAAGATCAAATTACCTTTTTTAAATCATACCTATCAAATCGTGAGCAAAAAGTAAGAATAAATGATAAACACAGTGATTCGAAATTAATTAAAAAGGGAGGATCAAGGATCAAGGATCAATTTTAGGTCCACTTCTCTTCAAACTTTATATTGATGATTCTTTCAAACTTTATATTCACGCATTTTTTTGAAAGGATCTATGCAACTTTATGCCGACGACGCTGTCTTAAAATATTCAGAAATAAGTGAGGAGCATCTGAGAAATAATATCTATCATGATCTAACAACGATCGAAAAATGGCTGAGTAATAATTCGCCTCTGTTATTTGATAACAAAATCTGTAGCAACTATGACTTTTTTTATAAAAGCGTGTCAATAGAGATAGTCAAGAATTTTAATTACTTAGGACTAATCTTAGATAGTAAAATGAAATGGTATGATCATACGGAACATATTATCAAAAAAATAAGCCCCTACATATTTATCTTAAGACGGCTTCGAAAATTTTTCACCAGCAGTGTATTACGCTCTATATATTCGTCTTACATTCTATCTCATTTAATTTATCTGAACCCCATATGGTGTAAGGCTCCTCAAATCGCGCTAAATAGAATAGTTATTGCACATAAAAAAGCAATTAAAGTAATTCACGGACACACAAGGAGATTTCCAACCAGTTTGTTATATTCAGACCAATACTTAAGTTTCGAAAATATTTGCAAAAGAGAGTTGTATATTATTGCTTTTAAAATTATAAATAATGAAATAAGGCATAACTTTATATTGAACAGAATGGTTGATATTCATAATTACAATACCAGAAACAAGTCCAACTTTTACCTAACGTTTTTCAAAACAGAAAATCAAAAAAAAAACTGTCTCTACAACTGTTTAAAATTATATAATGAACTACCGAATGAAATTAAAATAATTAGTAATATTTGCCAATTCAAAAAGAAAATAAAGGAATATATTACAACTGAAACATAGGTTTGGTAATTAAGTGTTACGCAAATGTAAACCGAAAATTGAATTGAATTAATATCAAAAGTTGAATTGAATTAAAAGTAGATTAAAATTAAAATTAAGATTAAAATTAAAAATTAAAATTAAAATTAAAATTAAAATTAAAATTTAAATTAAAATTAAAATTAAAATTAAAATTAAAATTAAAATTAAAATTAAAATTAAAATTAAAATTAAAATTAAAATTAAAATTAAAATTAAAATTAAAATTAAAATTAAAATTAAAATTAAAATTAAAATTAAAATTAAAATTAAAATTAAAATTAAAATTAAAATTAAAATTAAAATTATAATTAAAATTAAAATTAAAATTAAAATTAAAATTAAAATTAAAATTAAAATTAAAATTTAAATTTAAATTAAAATTAAAATTAAAATTAAAATTAAAATTAAAATTAAAAATAAAATTAAAATTTAAGTTAAAATTAAAATTAAAATTAAACAATGAAATAAACTAGAAAATTAGTTTTAAATAAATCAAATTTGTATAAATAAAATTTGACAACTTCAAAAAATTTATAATAAATTATGTGACCAAACAGCTAAGGCTAGGGTCTTTATGAATATCAGATACTTATATGAAATTGTTTAAAAATGAATTATAGTTTACAGTTTTTATTATTTTTTACATCTAATATTTTTGAATGAAAAAAAAATCGTGTATCTACATTACACAATAATGTAAATGGATATATGAATAAATGCACATAAGTATATTTTTACGATTTCATTGCTTATTATTGTTATTAAATAAAACAAAATGTTATTAAATTATTAGAAGTTATTTTGCTTTGATATAAATTATTATGTAAAAAATCAATAAATTTTGGTATTGTACTTTTCGTGGCGGTCGGTCCTGTGGTGGAGTTTTTTTATAAGCTTTACAAAGTTTATGTAGCTACATATGATTTCTGCATTAGAATTCAGAATTCTGTATAGCAATATATATTTCTGTAAACATTTTAATGATATGCAGATTTTTGGAGAACTTCATTTTGTATAGAATTAGCTAACAAATTTTGATCGGGATGATACTGTATATAGTATAGTTTCTTTATGATATAAGGTTAAAATTTTTATTAAGTTAAATCAATTTATTAAATTTTTTATAACGAAAATTTATTAGGAAAATTGATAAAAATGGTTATTTTTCTAAAAGAAAACAAAAACATAAATAACAGAATAATCTTTTTTAAAATATTTTTTTAGAAATTTTCTTTTAGAATACATTCATACATTTGCATAGATATATTTACATTAACTTTTTCCCCTATTAGATGAAAGTAGGTATAGCGACTAGAGTACGTCAATTACGTCTACAGTAGCTAGCAAAGTTTGCATTTGGTCCCACTCAAGTATATAATAACTCGCTCATTCTTTTGTTCCCCATTCATGTTTTACAAACTTTTTCATATTTACAAAAGACAAAAAGATCGCGGAACAGAGTGATGAAAACTTCTATCTTCTTCTATCTATCTATTATTTTATTCTATCTATCTTCTTCTTCTTTTTTAATAAGAATCATTCTGGAAAATAGAACATTTCGGTAAATTCTCCACTAAGCGGATTCGTAGGTACATTGTCTTATTTGGACTTGCTTGAATAAGAACCAAGGAAATCGTCAAGAATAGTATTGCGCTATACCAACTTCTGATAGGGATGGATTTAGTCAATTTTTCATTGCTTTTGATTGGCCCTTGGCACAGAAAAATGTTGGCTTCGCTTCAAATACTTTGACAAAAATTGTGCTCTGCGATTTTTTGAACCCGCATAGCACTAAGAGTTCTAAAAGTTTAGCTCTTCTTTAATAATTTTTTTCGAGATATGATCATATGATTTTATTATTTCAAGCAGACTATATGACTGTTTCGGTCGTGCACAATCAAACATACCTATAGCATTTCAATGAGCTTTGTGGTAAATTAGGGAAACGTGATATTTTAAATTTAAATGAAAATAATCAAAAACTTATTTCAATAGAGGTTACCCCAAAATGACTTAATCACAAAAAATATTTAGTGCAAAATTAAGATGACAGTATTTTGACAAAAGTAAATATTTAGTATATTGTTACATTAATACATATTATTCATACTATGTATAATATTCATTTTAAAAAAATAGAGTTAACAAAACAAGTTAGTTACTAATAATTATATAAACTATTCTAATTTATTGTAACTTACAAATTTGTCGCAACAAAATTTAACACCAATTTTTAGGTTTTACTCAAAATTTTTTTTAAAAAAAATAAAAACAAACTGGAAAAAATTATAATTATTTTAAAAATTATTTATTCTTATTATAATCATCAAATTTGTAAATATTCTTTTTAAAAAAAGTGACCAGAAATCTGTTACCACAAATGGTCAAAGAAGCGAACGCTGGAATAACAAAATTGCAGATGTTTTTGGTACACCGAAATGGCGACTGTCAATATCTAATCCGATCTTACCGGGACTTTATGTGCTTAGAAAAATAAAACCTAACGGTAAAATGCGTCCCATTGTTTGAAACATACAAGCTCCAACATATGAAATGTCTAAATGGCTAATATCAGAATTCAAAAATTAACACCATCTTTAGATTTATCCGTCAAAAATACTTTTGATTTTGTAAACCAAATAAAAGATATACATTTAAACGAGGACGAAATTTTAGTTTCATTTGATGTAGTGTCACTATACCCTAATGTACCAATACCAGAAGCCTTAAAATGCATTAGAGATTGGTTAGGAAATTGCAATATTCCAGATGAAAAAGCTAAACTCCTTTTAAACATGATAACAAGGTGCATGGAACAGAACCAATTCCAATTTAATGGCTCCTTTTATAAACTATCGCGTGGAACAAGTATGGGTAATCCTCTCTCCTGCTTTGTATCAAACATCTTTATGCGTTCTTTAGAAACAAAATTGAAGAAACAAAATAATTTACCGAAAGTGTGGAAAAGATATATCGACGACGTTTTTACAATAATGAAGAACTGCGATATCCCAAATCTTCTAAACATTTTGAATAGTCAGTTTTCATCGATAAAATTCACCGTTGAAATAGAAACAAACGATAAATTATCTTTTCTAGATTCTTCTAATACAATGTAAAAGCAACAAATTAGACATTGGCATATATAGAAAAACAACCAGTACATCTAGATTCATAAAAAGCGATTTCTTCACACCCAAGGCAAATAAAATGGCAGCATTCCATAGTATGACATAGAGAATGTGTGGACTTACGCTTTCAACAGAAAACTTCACAAAAGAATTAATTAACATAAAACAGATAGCTGGTGTAAAAGCTTTTTATAGAGAAATAATTGACAATTTAGTTAGCAAACATTCTAGAAATCTGAAAAAACGTAGTTTACCGACTTTCTTTAAAAACAAACAAAGTTCATTCAAGCGGTTATCATTGGAATTATAATTTTTGTTATTTTTACAATTTTATGTTAGTAGTATCAGAAATTATATATATATAGATAACGCAAGTAGAACAAAAAATCTCTCACAATTTTTTTAATTTGTAGTGCCCCAAAGAAAGAGAAAAACATTGAATTAAAAAAATGAACATATTAGTTTTGCTTGTCCTTTCTCATTCTTCATTCTTCAAATTTATTTATTTTATTTTTCTAACGAAAAATCAAACAAGTGACAATGTAAAGGTTTATTTTTATTTAAGATGTTATTGGCATGTGTTGTCTGGTGTTGTGTTAAGCTGTTAGATTTATTTTTTTTTTTCTTCATTTCATATATTTTATAAATAGTTTATATTTTTTTTTTTATTTTCAGTCACTTTACTATTTATAAAAAGAAGTAGCCAAAAAAATTATTAATGAATTGCTCTCCAAGGAGTAGTATAGCCAGCCATATATATATAGATATGTATACATGATATGTACATGCATATTCATTTTTTCTTTGCTTAGAAAATTTTACATTTTATAAATATTGAAATGTTAACCTCTGAGCATACACTTTTTATTTCTTTTTTATCAATTTAGGAATTTTGTAAACAGATTATAAATAAAGTATGTAAGATTAAAAACTCGTGTGCCGTATAAAATTTTATACTGGATGAAAAAATTATAATTTTACCAGAAAACTTTGACCTAATTAAAAATGCATAATTGAATTAAAAATTTAATTTTTTTCATGTAATATTTTTAAAAAAGGGAAAAAGCCGAATTGAAGTTTTAAGATAAAAAAAATTTATTGAATTTAATCAAACGTTCAATTCGGCATAAAAAACCCTTGTAAAGCAAAATTATAAGATAAATAGATTTTTAAAACTTTTGACAAATATTACAAACAAGCAAATTAAAGAATTTGTGCACTAATAGTAAAATATATACATATTTCGCATATGTATATGAACATTAATACTTACTTTTAAAGATCCTATATTTTCTTTTACTTCTTATTCAATTTTTTGAAAATTTTAAAAATTTAATTTATTTTCACAACTTTACATAATTTTCCACTTCTATCTATTAAAAAAATTAACTTATTTTAATATAAAAATTCAATTATACACATTGGATCTTACCGCTCGAAACTTAAATTTGAATTTTCTTTATAAATTTTGTACGTTAAAATTCTTTTAACCCATAAGCACCAGAAACTTTATTTTAAAAGGTAATTTCACAAAAATAGCACAAGTCAACTAGAGTTAACAGTCATGTGAAAATTAAAAACAAAGAAATACAACCAAAATTATTGATAGACAACGCTTCTAACCAGTTTTGAAATATAAAAACACAAACTTTATAAATAGATTTTATTATACCATTTGTAATTGTATATCCATGTTCGCTTTATGCAAAGATAAAATTTCGGGATTAAAAGAATTTATTAATCGATCAACTAACTTTTTTCGGTAAAAAATACGTGGTTTTTTTATACTTGATCTCAAAGCCAAGATGTAATCGTCATACGTTAACTTAATACTCTCGTCAGATAAAAAGTTTTTAAAATCATTTAGAATTTGCATTTTCTCATCGGTTAAATTTTCCATTAAGAGTGTTTGAATTTTTTCAAAATTTTTTTTGTATATTTCTTTATTATCTTCTTTCTACAATGGTAAAAGTATTTCTGTTTTGGGCATGGGTAGATATGGCATATTAAATCTACAAATCTTTTTTCCTCTAATTTCTCTTGTACAAGATCGACTATGTGCATGCTTTTGATAAGTTATATAATTTTCTACTCCTGGATAGAGACTGTCTGTTGACACGAACTTATCAATAAACTCTACTATTGTTGGAAAGGTTTCTTGATTATTTAAGTCTAAATAAGGTGCTTTATTCATCCAGTACATTCCATGGATATGTGGAGATCCCCTTTGTTGAAATTCTACCCGCCAATAATACTTTTGGATAAAATTTTCTTTAAAAATTCCTTTATCATTTTTAAATAATTTAAATAATTGTCGAGTTCTATGGTCAAAATATCGAGCGCATGTAACAGGATCTGAACGAATCAGTCGGCATTTTTCATTACTAGACAAATTTTCTGCATCGTTTTCAGAAATATCCTTTTGATCAAGTAATTTACACAGTACAATTAAAAGCTCATTCCACTTTGATTCTGCTGCTGAAAGTGTGATAAAAAAGGTTGGAAGACCAAATTGACGTATCATTGCAATAACCGTTTTCTTTTCAGCTTCCCAGTGAGATGGAGCTGATCTTAAACCTTTTAAAATATGGTAGCCATCATCATGTTGTACTAAATTACTTACAAAGTTATTGTCTAATAAGTTTGCAGCAGTATATTCTATTTGTCCAGATTTTTTTCTTAAACATGTTGATATGGCGTTTTTTATCATGAGAAGCTCATATTTTTTGTAGGTGTAAAGAATTTTATCGATCCATGCACACCGACGATCATAACGTTTTATTTCGGACCGAGAAATTTTGCTGTAATTCTCTGTAGTAACACTCTTTTCACCACAAGAAATTGTGGGAAATGATAATTCTTCAGAGTCTTCATCATTTATTATATCTTGAGGTAGCCTTCCTTCTCCTGGAGCAATAATTATTTGGCCAATAGGAATGTTTTCAATTGGATCGTTTTCGAGCAATGTTTCTTGCCCACCAGGGTTTAAAATATCCATAATTTCATCGTGGTCAATATTTTCGTTCGAATTTTCTTCTCCAGTTATGATTGGTCTTGCTAAGAAGTTTTGGATAATTTCTTCATCTTCCGGTGAAGCAACGAAATTTACTTCCTCAAGATTTCCAAAATTATTAAGCCAGCTATGACTAATTTCAATATTATGTTTTTTATACAATTCAGTATTAATCAAATACCTAATAGCTTCAATAACCTTTGCTGGACGTATTGTTTCTGTTAGATAGTTGTGATTGTATTGCATGCGACGTTTTAAATGAATTTGGATGACTTCGTTCTGGTCAAATGATCTGGGTAAAACATTTATAATTTTATCGACAGATATAGGTACATTGACCACTGCTCCTCTTAATGCCGATTGTCTTTCATAACCTAAAGCTATTATTCTCATAAATGGAAGCCTTGGACTTATAAGGCGTTCCTCCAAACAGGTGAGATCTAGAAGGCAGCTAGGTCTCTCCGGAAAGTCAAAACCCCGTGAAAGACTTATGGTAGGAAGTTTTTCTTTCTTAACACATTTATAACATGTATTGCAGAACTTATATTTATCATTCAATGATGGAAATTTGTCTGCCAGATAAAAAGCTTCTGCAACGTTTGCATTCGTAGAATCTTTCTTGATTTTTCTTATTTGAGATGCGAACCATGTTCCACCACAACAAACGCATATTTCTGTTGGGCCTTCCTTGATTGTTCTCTGATATTTTGAATAAAGATCTGATGTTCTTACTTCTCTTCGCTGCTCCTGATGTTCAAGGTAAGAAATTAGTGACAAATTTGCTCTCTGAGTTCTGTTTAGTTCAGCTTGCCGTACGTTTTCCGCAATTCTATTAGAGTCAATACCTCTATGCAATCGAATTCTGCTGATTTTTTTCTATGCAATCGAATTCTGCTGAATTCTGAAGACAAATTCTGCATTTTCTTTTTTAGCTGCGTTCGCTGTTTTTGTTTTTTATTTGTGTTTTTAGTTTGTTCAGCAATTTTATATTCCAGATCTTTCCTTCACTTGGAATGCTCTATTGTGTTTCTCTCCTGTTCTTTTGCTTTATATTCTGAATTTTTTCTTTTTCGTGAATGCGCGCGTGTATTTTTCTCCTGCTCCATTTGACTAAATTCTACATCATCCCTTCGATTTGAGTGTTCCAAAGTATTTCTTCCTTGTTCTACTGCCCTATATACTGGATCTTCTCGTTTTTTTACATGTGAGCGTGTATTTCTTTGTTGCTCCACAATTTTATATTCCAGTTCTTTTCTTCGCTTTGAATGCTCTATTGTGTTTCTCTCCTGTTCTTTTGCTTTATATTCTGAATTTTTTCTTTTTCGTGAATGCGCGCGTGTATTTTTCTTCTCCTCCATTTGACTAAATTCTACATCATCCCTTCGATTTGAGTGTTCCAAAGTATTTCTTTCTTGTTCTACTGCCCTATATACTGGATCTTCTCTACTTTTTACATGTGAGCGTGTATTTCTTTGCTGTTCAATTTTTTTTAATTCTGGATCTTTCCTTCGATTAGAGTGTTTCAAGGTATTTCTTTCCTGCTCCACAGTTTTGTATTCCCAATTTTCTCGTCGTTTTGAATGTTTAAATGTGTTACGCGCTTGTTCCGTCATCTTATAACTCGGATTCTGTCTTAATCAACTAATGCGGGACTTAGTATTTGATCGACGTTGTTCTTGTGACTGCTTTCTTAATTTTGGCATCTCTTGATATTAAAATTATTTTTATATTTAAAAAGAAAATCTATATGGGGCTTAGAGCTCGTTTAGTTTTGATTTTAATTTTATAAAGTTAAAGGCAATTACATTCAAATTGTAATTTATTTGAAATAATATATCAAAATAAATGTTGCTAGGTATATATCGTTAATCTTTTGATAATGTTTCAATATTAAAAGATAACTTATGAATAAACTTACAAATCAATTATAAAGAAAATAATAACTTTACTTATTTATAAAAAATCTTACTTATAATAAAAAAAATTAATAGTTTTATTTAAAATGTTTTAAAAATTAATAATAAGATAACTTGTATCTAAAATTTAGAAATAAATTAATAATAATATATTGATTTTACTTATTTTTACAAAAATTCAACTTTATTGTTTTAATATTAATAGTTTCAATTATTTAATATAAATTTAAAAAATTAGTAATATTTTAAAAATTAATAATTGGATAGCTTATATCTAAAACTTATAAATAAATTATAAATAAAATATTAATTTTACTTATTTTTACAAGAATCAACTTTATTTATTGTTTTAATATTACTAGTTTTTATTTAAAATAATTTTAGAAAATGTATTTATAAACTAACTTATTTTAGTATTTAATTTTAAATAAGAATTTTATATTTAACTTATAATATGGCTTCAAAGTATTTTAATATAAAATATGTATTAGAATTTTATTTAATTCTCTCATTTAATATAAAATATGTAAAAAGAAAACTTTTAATTTAATTTTTTTTATAAGTTTTTTTATTCAAGATTATGACTATATTTAATAATAATGTAACTTATAAATATAATTTATTAATAATTAATTATAAATAAAATTATAGTTTTACTAAATTTTAAAAAATTAAACTTTATTTATTGTTTTTATTTTAGCAGTTTTCTTTTTCAAAATGTTTTAACTTTACTTAATTATTAAATATTATAATATATAATTTATATCGTTATTCAAATTATTTAAATTATAAAATGCTTCAAAAAACTCACATTAAAATATAATATGTAAATGGATAAATTCAATTTAATTTTCTTTTGATATGTTTTAAATATAAGATTAAAAATACTTACGATATTTATATATTAGTAATAAAGTAACTTAAAAATATAACTTATTAATCAATTATAAATAAAATTATTGTTTTATTAATTTTTAAAAAAATACAAATTGTTTTAATTATAAAATTTTTTTTCAAAATATTTTAAACTTTAAATTTGTTTTTAGTTTTCAAATAGTTAATACAGTAATATATATAATTTATATTGTTTTTAAAATTATTTAATTTCAAATATTACTTTAATTAAAGTACTCGTATGTTTATTACAATATATTTTTTTTTAATATGATTTTACATTAAACTCATTTTAAACAAAATTATAACTCTACTGATTTACAAATGCAATGTCATTTACTTTTTTAATTTTAATAATATTAAATGTTTAACTTACGGTTTTTAATTATTGATAAATGATTTTTCAATTTTCAAATATGTACTTTAAATAGCTCACCATTTAAAAAAAATTTATAAAAATTCACTAGGATTGAATTAAATTTTTATTGATATTTTTTTTTACATATAATTAATACTTTCGACCACTAATTACACTTAACTTGATGTCTTTAATTTAGAAATTGAAACCTATTTTATTTTATTCTATTTAATATGTAGAATAATAATTTATAATGCATATAACAGTTTGCAAATGAGAGAAGAACAAAAACGAAATGCCAGTGTGAGCTGCAAACTTATTTGAAACATGCAAATGTTTAATTAATTAAATAAATTTTTTTGTTTGATGATTAATAATTTTGTATTTTTAATGAATTAATTTGGTTGAATGAATTAATGAATTATTATAATTGTATATTTTGATTACAAAAAATTATAATAGGTATAAGAAATTATTGTTACAACATAATAATTAAAAAGATATGCTGATAGGGTTTAAAATTTACAATGTAATTTTATTTGAATTATTTCAAATAAACAAACTAATTAGTTTTCAATATAGTAGGTACAAATCTATTTTAAGAAATTTCAATTTTTTATAATTTCGTACTTTTTAAAATAAGAAATTTGTTTCAATTTAATTCCTTTATTAAATTTCTAAATTATTATTAAATTAATTTAAATTTTCCTTAATTATTCGTAAAGAACATTTTTTTAAACTCTTATACATTTTTAATTTGCTAATTCAAAAAAATTTAAACAGTTTGAAGCTCTTTTTAAACGTAAAAACAGTTTTATTAAAAAATTTTTTTAAATATTTTTTTTTTTTATAGATGTGTAATATATGAAGAGTCCAATAAATAAAGGTGTTAAGATACAAAATCTGAGTTTTGAATAAATTGAGGTTAAAGTTTTTTTACCTAATTTTTTTTTTGTTTAACTTGTTTAACTTAATGTGAAAAATGGTAATGAAAGACTATACAATTTTATTCATCAAGATCTGATGAAGGAAAACATTATATTTTCCAAGTTATTAACTAAAATATGTACATAGTACTTTTATGCACCGAAGAAATAGCGACTTCATATCAAAATCGGACAGGGGAAAATAAAGCCCAGAGCAATAAGACCTAATAGGCCTTATTTCACATTTGAGTTGAGAAATAAGCCCTAATTTGTAAAATTTCGCGGTAGGTCTTATTTCTCATTTCAAAGATAATTAAAGCCTATAGGCCTTTTTTCATTTTAGAAATATTATATTATTTATTATTATATTATTCCAATTACAAAATTGTAGCCGACTATAAAATCCGAATATTTTGAACAGGTTTCAAACAATTTTCTATATTCTGGTCAGCCCTGTGACCTTCGCGAATTATGAAGAAACACTGACTGATGAACTTACGGAGTGAAATGTGCCAAAAAAACAGAAAACATTTTATTCCTTAAATAAGCTAAAATATATGGAAATTAAATTATGAACGAAAAATATTAAAAAATGTTATTATTGGAATAATAAATTACAATTAGGCTTTAATTGCATTATTTAGAAAAAATAATTAGGCCTTATTTCACTTTGGAATAAGAAAATAAGCATTCATTTCAAAATGAAATAAGGCCTATTAGGCTTTATTGCTCTAGTCCTTATTTCTCCCCACCCAAAAGCGTTGTGAATGAAGGTGTTATATAATAATTTCTACCAAAATTTGGTAATTTTATTCTGATAATAGATATTTTTTTTTGGTAATTTGGTAATTTTTTTGATAATTTGGTAATTTTTTGAAATAATTAGAAGAATGAGAAAATTAAAATCTGGGACCAATTAGAGAAAAAAATCCTTTTTAGAAAATATTGAACTATAAGTTAAAATATTGTGTAGCCACATAATTACACAACTTTAGCGTAATTAGAAAACCTTAACTAAATGTCAAAATTTTTTAATTTTATTAAAAATCTAAATTTTTTACGTTTGCTTAAAATGGAAAAGTAAGTTACAAATTTGCTAAAATAATTTAATAAACATAATTCATAATAAACTACTTCCTAAAAATATCTTGTGAAGAAAAAAACTCGGCTTGTGGATGTGAATGAATATCCCTCTCAAGGTGAACAAGATAATGGATCTACGGTGACTGCAAGAAAAATTAGATGAATTTGATTGTGAAGAATTAAGTTCAAGTTCAGCAAGTAGTGAACGCGAAAAATACTACAGGAAATTCCAGATGCAGTAGGCTTGTCATAGCTAAAAGAGAAGAAAGAAAGTGGCTAAGGAACTGGATGAAGGAAATAAAGCGGCTCATAGAGTTTGGTCTGCTAAAAATTAATTTTAGTTTATATTATATACATATAATTTTATGCGTTCAAAAGGTTTTACATATTTAACTTTAAAAATTTTATGTTTCTTGACAATGTTCCTTTAGAATTTGTAATTTTTTCTTTAGTTTTTGTATACATATATGAATTGTTGTTTGTTATTTTTATGTTGCATATATGACTAATTGTTTTGTTTATTTTTATAATATATGTATAAAAAAATTTTAATATCAGACAAAACCATTGTGTTTTAATATCCAACATATGTATATTGGTAACATTTTTTGTCAATTTGGTAACTTTTCAAAACCAATTAGGAAAACAAATTTTTTTCTGAGTGGCAACCCTGCTAATAATATATTTTTTGTTTTTTTGTATAAAACGTACACATAAAAAAAAAACAATTTTTTGCTCAATGGGCCATTCCATACGAGTAGTGTCTTCTTTCGTTTCGTGACTTTTTTCCTCTTTTTTTTATTTCCACACTGTTAATCTCGATTGTTGTTACTTTTATAATATATGTATGTAAATATTTAATTTTAAAACAAAATTTGTTGTGAGAGGTAGATAATAAATACGAGAATGAAATGTATGTACACATAACATTTTTTTGACCCTAAAAAAATTTTTATTTGAGGTTTTGTTTGTGTTAGTAGACTAAATTTTTATACTCTAAAATTTTTGTTTAAAAAATTACTCCTAAAAATCCCCACCACAAATTTAGTTTATAGGCAAGCCGGAATGAAACGAAGGTAAAATAAAAAATAACGAAAGAGGACACTACTCGTGTGGAATGGCCCAATAAATCTAATATTTATACCCGTACGATAGGATCGGGTATAATAAAATTACTCCTCCGTTTGTAACACCTCGAAATAAGCGAGCTAGATATACCTTCAAAGGTATGGATCGGATCAGAAAAAAATTCTAAGACTTTTGAGCCATGTCCGTCTGTCCGTCCGTCAGCACGCTAACTCAAAAACTAAGAAGGCTAGAATCTTCAAATTTACACAAAATATTCTGGGAGTAATTTGTAGGTTCCCTTTTTTTTTTGGTTGAGTTTGGGCCAAGCCTTAGGGTAGCTCTCGAACACCTAACTTTTAGATCCCCACATTGTTTTTGCAATAGAGCTATGAAATTTTAATTACTGATAGATTTCACAAAAATATTAATTTTATTTTTAATAACTTTTTTTTGTAGCCCCACCCGTTACGGAGCTACAGCTCCCCAAAGGTTCAAAAAAGCTCTATATTTAAATTGTTATAGCACAAGTTGTATAAGGCATATCTTCATTTTGAAAACGCCAAACGATTACTATTTTTATTAGCTTTAAAAGTATATATACAGTAAATATATACTTGTGGCATACGGTGTTTTAATTTACCGTTATGCGAAACTCAAATTTTGCAAAATTCTTTAACCCTTCCATCTTCTAAACGGTTTAAGTTGGAAACTTGAAATTTTGACAAAAGTTAGATCTTTGAAAATAAGTATGAGTCATTTAAGAAGATTTTTTTGTATCACCCCCCGTTTAGGAGCTGTAAGGGGTCAAAAACTGAAAATTTCCTATTTTTAAACACCTGTAAATTAAAGCTTCAACATTATACTCTTATTTCTGTTAACAACATTTTTTAATAATATAGGGTTACTTTATAATTGACGAAAGTGTTACTTGATTTTTTCAAATTTTCTAACAAATTTCTTTAACGAATTTTTTGCATTTTGTTTTACTCGATAATTTGAAATTGTTGAGGATATAATGCGTAGTACATAAAAATGTAAATAAATATACAACATAACGGTTGCTTGAAGAATTTTTATTTATATGATATTGATATACATACATACTTATATAATATCATGTTTATTTACATATCGTATATGTCACTAGTGACTGAATGATAAGAGTATAGATGTATATTATATAGCGCCGTATTTACATACATATATGTATTTTATTGTACTTATAAGAAATTATTCTGTCAATGGAATATTTAAATATAATATAATATAATATTTAAAATTATATTTACTATTTTGTACTAAGTAAATTTAATATACATTTACCGCTTAGTATTAAATGGTACTATAAAATATTTGAAAATGTTTTGAATTGATAATCGTTATGTTAAAATCTGCTTTTGCAGAATGTATAAACATATAGTTTGAATATATGTACAACCCATAATTCTAGAAATAATAAAATTCACCCAAATTATTTTAAAATACTAAAATATTAAAAAAATAATATTGTAAGCAAAGTGACAGGCTGTGAACATACTAACGGTTCGTACGGGTATCTAACAGTTGACAAAGTCAACTGTATTCTTCCTCGTTTTTGTTGTTGTTTATTTAAGTAAATCTGTTATTTAAGTAAATGCGTTCAATTAAAGTTTTTATATATTTATGTATGGATTCTTCTTGTTTGGATATTGGGTTGTTCATGTGTAGCATTGTACAGTAACAAAATGTTATGATTATACCCGTACGATAGGATCGGGTATAATAAAATTACTCCTCCGTTTGTAACACCTCGAAATAAGCGAGCTAGATATACCTTCAAAGGTATGGATCGGATCAGAAAAAAATTCTAAGACTTTTGAGCCATGTCCGTCCGTCCGTCCGTCAGCACGCTAACTCAAAAACTAAGAAAGCTAGAATCTTCAAATTTACACAAAATATTCTGGGAGTAATTTGTAGGTTCCCTATTTTTTTTGGTTGAGTTTGGACCAAAACTTAGGGTAGCTCTCGAACACCTAACTTTTAGATCCCCACATTTTTTTTGAAATAGAGCTATGAAATTTTAACTGCTGATAGATCTCACAAAAATATTAATTTATTTTTAATAACTTTTTTTGTAGCCCTACCCGTTACGGAGCTACAGCTCCCCAAAGGTTCAAAAAAGTTCTATATTTAAATTGTTATAGCACAAGTTGTATAAGATATATCTTCATTTTGAAAACGCCAAACGATTACTATTTTTATTAGCTTTAAAAGTATATATACAGTAAATATATACTTGTGGCATACGGTGTCTTAATTTACCGTTATGCGAAACTCAAATTTTCCAAAATACTTTAACCCTTCCATCTTCTAAACGGTTTAAGTTGGAAACTTGAAATTTTGACAAAAGTTAGATCTTTGAAAATAAGTATGAGTCATTTAAGAAGATTTTTTTGTATCACCCCCCGTTTAGGAGCTGTAAGGGGTCAAAAATTGAAAATTTCCTATTTATAAACACCTGTAACTTGAACACCTGTTAAAATTTTTTTGAAGTAATACACAAAAATTAAAGCTTCAACATTATACTCTTATTTTTGTTAACAACTTTTTTTAATAATATAGGGTTACTTTATAATTGACGAAAGTGTTACTTGATTTTTTCAAATTTTCTAACAAATTTCTTCAACAAATTTTTTCCATTTGTTTTACTCGATAATTTGAAATTGTTGAGGATATAATGCGTAGTACAAAAAAATGTAAATAAATAAACAACATAACGGTTGCTTGAAGAATTTTTATTTATATGATATTTTATATACATACATACTTATATAATATCATGTTTATTTACATATCGTATATGCCACTAGTGAGTGAATGATAAGAGTATATATGTATATTATATAGTGCCGTATTTACATACATATATGTATTTTATTGTACTTATAAGAAATTATTCTGTCAATGGAATATTTAAATATAATATAATATAATATTTAAAATTATATTTACTGTTTTGTACTTAGTAAATTTAATATACATTTACCGCTTAGTATTAAATGGTACTATAGAATATTTGAAAAAGTTTTGGATTGATAATCGTTATGTGGAAGGTTAGAATCTGCTTTTGAAGAATGTACATATAAACATATAGTTTGAATATATGTACAACCCATAGTACTAGAAATTATAAAATTCACCCAAATTATTTTAAAATACTAAAATATTAAAAAAATAATATTGTAAGCAGAGTGAAAGGCTGTGAACATACTAACGTTTCGTACGGGTATCTAAGAGTTGACAAAGTCAACTGTATTCGTTTTATCAACACCTCGTTTTATTTAAATTTAACACTTCTTTTTTGTTAAGATTTTTAAATACAAGTGTGATTTTTGTAATGTGCGTCAAACAAACATATTTTTTTTAGGTTTCTTATTGCTACTACAAACATAATTACTACAAACATAATTACAAATTACAGGCATATTATGTACACACACACACATATGTAGATTCTTAAGTTTAGATATTATTATGCTGGAAATAAGAATAGTAAAATGTATGCTTGATAAAGAATTAATCAATTTTTATGTACTACATTTAATATAAGTTTGTACATCTGTAAGTATGTTTATATCATGCAAAAGTACGTACTTACATTAATATTAATTCTGTAGCTATTTCAAGTCTTTGAACAAAGTGCACAATTTTTAAAAGAAAGTCTTGAAAGCTTAGAAGGTTATCATAAAATAAAATTGCATTTGAGTTCAAGAAATATGTATGTATGTGCATACATAAGTAGGTATGTACATACATACATGTATGTACGTATGATTGTATCATACAATCGTACATACATTGGTATTTTTGGACATAGTACCTACAATCTACATACAGCTCTGTGAAATAAGTCCTAAGATTTTTAATGATATAATTCCTAAAATTTTTTCATACAAAGTTAGGAGTTATTTCATAATGAAATTATTCCTAAATTGTTAGGAATTATTTCATTTGTCTCATTATTAAGGCGTCAGAGATTTTGGGAGGGATTTTAGAATTGAATTGAAAATCAAGATTATACCTACGCCTTTTACAGGATATTTAGATATATGCATATGCGAGTTTCTGAATTAGGCGAGATTTTAGAGTTGGTTACAAAATCAGGGTTATACGCTTTTTCCAGAATATTTATATGTATATCTGTGACATTGTCTATTACCAGAGATTTTAGAGTTGGTTACAAAATCAGGGTTATACGCTTTTTCCAGAATATTTATATAGATGTATATGTGATATTGTGTATTAGGAGGGATTTTAGAGTTGGATTCAAAATCAGGGTAATATGCTTTTTCCAAAATATGTATATAAATAATACTCCTATTGTCAGGGATTTTGGTAGGGATTTTAGAATTGAATTTAAAATCAGGACTATACGCCTTTTACAGAATATTTATTTAGATATATGCTCATGCGAGTTTTGAAATAGGAGGATTATATACATCCTAAAAATCCCTCCTATCAGACAATTATGTCACATATACATATATATAAATATTCTGGAAAAAGCGTATAGTCCTGATTTTGAATCCAACTTTAATATGACCCCTAATATTGAATATCAGTGCTTAACCTAATGTCAAAAATAATTACCTAAAATGTTAGGGATTATTTCATTTTTAAATTAGGAATTATTTCATTTTGTTAGAAGTTATTTCATTTTCGGTTTAGGTATTATTTCATTAGAAGTTATTTCATTACAAATATTAGGATTTATTTCATTAGCAGTTATTTCACAGAGTATGTGTATATATATGTACAGGTATCAATGTATGTATGTATGTATGTACATATAATAAAAATGCAAAGCATAAAGTTAAACTTCGAAAAGTTATTTAACCACCTTAAAGACGGTATTGCAAACCCAGATGTGTACAAATGTGTGCCTAAATGTGTACACGTGTACAGGTGTGAAAAATGTGTACAGGTGCCTAAAAATAGCAAATTTTTAATTTTTCATCCCTAATACCTCTTAAACAGGGAGTGGTCCAAAAAAAATTTCTGAGCAAACTTATACTAATTTTAAAAGTTCTTTCTTGCCTCAAAATTTCAAGCCTCTAAAAGCGTGCCCGAGTTATGAAAGTAGAAAAATCATGCAAAATTTGGTTTTCACACAACGGTAAATTTAAATACTAGAGTTAAAAAAATTGCAAAACTTTGATATTAATTTACAAAGCTAAGAAAAGTACCTGTCGAATGACGTTGTCAGATTGAAAAAATGATAATCAGAACATGAGATATAAGCATTGAAAAATAGGGCTTTTTTTAAGTTTGAGGAGCTGTAGCTCCGTAATGGATGGGGCTACATGAAAAAGTTGTTCCACTTTTAATTTTTCTTCTCTATCTTTAAAGGTGTAGAAATTTTGTAAATAGACAAATGGACGGACAGAGTGAAACTAATAAGCACATTTTTTCAAAATTTTTTGGAAATGAGCTAAAAACAAATACTTTAAAGTAATTTTTAAAGCAAAAAACTTACTAAATGAAAACTACTACTACTCGTATAATAACAATTCCACTATTAATACCTACATCAATAAGAAAAAAAGTAAACGTAACAGTAAGTCGATGCAAGCGACTTATTTATACTCTACACCTAAAAAATTCAAATTAAATTAAAAATCCATAAGTTATTTTAGTTTGGTATTTAATATAAGCTAAAAAAAATTAATGCTTTTAGAACCTTTGTACAAAATTTCAGGTTTCTATCTTTATTAAATTCGAAGATATGCTTGTGCTTGTTCGGTTTTGGGAGTTGTGTGGGAGATACCCGAACAACCATTCCAATTCATCTGAAATTTTAAGCAAATCAGGGATTCAGGAAACAACACCCTGGTATTAAATTTGCAGTTTCTATTTTTATTAATTTCGAAGATATGCTTGTTCGGTTTTGGGAGTTGTATGGGAGGTACCTGAACGATCACTCCAATTCATCTCAAATTTTAGGCAAATCAGGGATTTAGGAAACAGCACCCTCGTATCAAATTTGAAGTTCCTATCTCTATTAATTTCGAAGATATGCTTGTTCGATTTTGGGAGTTGTATGGGAGGTACCCGAACAGCTCCTCCAATTCATCTCAAATTTAGAACAAATAAGGGATTCAGGAAACAACACCCTAGTACTAAATTTTAAGTTTTTATCTTTATTAATTTCGAAGATATGTTTGTTCGGTTTTGAAAGTTGTATGGGAACTACCCGAACAACCACTCCAATTCATCTCAAATTTTAGGGATATCAGGGATTCAGGAAAACACAGCCTTGTACAAAATTTTAAGTTTCTATCTTTATTAATTTTTAAGTTATGCGTATTCTGTTTTGGGAGTTGTATGGGAGGTACCCGAACGCATGGTCCGATTTCGCCTATTTACAATCCCCGCCTTACATTAGTCATTGTTAACCTACAGTATAAATTTCATCAAGATAGCATCATTATTTTTTAAGTTATCGTGCGTACGGACGGACGGACGGACGGACGGACATCGCTAAATCGACTAAGGCGGTGATCCTGATTCAGAATATATATACATGTCTAAACCTAACTCGCTTGCTTTTGGTGGTTACAAATACCATACCAAAGTTAATATACCCTATACTTAATGTGTAGGGTATAAAAATAGGAAAATTATTCATGTTTAGTATTATATTGTATTCGCCCTGATGATGGCAGTGATGCCGAAATATATATAGGCTTTATAATAAATAAATATAATATTTTAAGAATTATAAAAATAAAATATTAATAAAATTATTTTGTGAACAAAAAGTATAAATAAAAACCAATTTTTTACTCAATAAATCTAATAAAGATGTTCCACAAACTTACGGTTGAAAAAATTCAAGGATTATGTATTTGTTTGTTAAGTAAACTAAGAGTTTGGGAATTTTACCTGTTGATGGAACTTTGTTTTCAGCACAAAAAGGAAAATCATTGTGCAAATCATATAAATGTTGTGGGTAATCTAAATCCACTTCTTAAACGTAACCAGTTTTCGAATCATCGGCAAATCTTTATGTGGTAAATATTGGATCATTGCCTATCCATATAAATTGTTAGCGTCTTAATATACTATGTATTTGGAAGGTTCGTTTCTTTTATAAGATTCTTTCATGAATTTATTATTTGCTACTGAATGTCTAAGTGAGCACTGACTTATTCCACCACGTATCCCTTTTTTAGGGAAATTATACATATCAATATCAGTTAATAATTGTAATTTGATATCCGTGTATTTTAACATAACTGCCCATGACAAACCTGGGGTAGTATAAAAATTTGTAGGATCTAAAGAATAGATTTTGTAGCATATTTTTCGAAAGTTTTCAAAAACATCAATAAAAAAAAGCTCTGTTTTAAAACTTTACCTAAAAACATCTGTTTTAAGGTAAAGTTTTAAATAGTCCCATAAGTTTCGACAATCAAACGTATTCCATACATATAACTGCATGAACTGCATGATGTGTTTGTCATTTGATTGGTAAAAGCTTCTTGTGGAGGTAAACTTCTTTCGTCAAGTCGTTCAATTGAATTTTTTTATATGAAACAAATCATTTTAATTTAAATTTTTACATAAAAAATCAATGCTAGAAGCCATAAATCTAAAGTTATCGAGAAAACGTAAATAAAATGAATGATTTTTATCTATTGTAATTTTTTTAGATAATGAAATATAACGTTCTTTATTCAAAGGAATGACACCAATATGTCCATTCACTTCGTTTAGTTCTTTAAATAAAAGATGGCAATCATAGCCGAAAAAATTCTAAAAAAATATAGGAAAAAAATTTAGTCGCCCATTTAATAAATTACATTTAGAATGAGCGGGTCCTCTATAATTACCAGTAAAGTGACAATAGTCTCTAATTCTATCATTAAAAGCTAAATGCTTACCACCATATGTGACAATTTTTCTGAATTAATTGTTGAAGCTGCTCATCAAGTGTTAACAGATTCATTGGCTTTGGCATCATAAAAATATTTTTATATAATTCACTACATGTTTTTGTTAACGATATGACAAATTCCTTAGCACAGTTAGCTCCAACAAACTATTTGTAACAGCTTTGACTATCATCAAAAGAACATTTAATGTAGTACGGGAAAGCTACTGGAACATGTTGATGAATATTTGTTGTTGAAGACATCATTGGATTAGAACTGCATGTTGGAATAGGTTGTAAAATAATCTCAGACTCGACATAAATAACAGAAGGTGTTTCTAATTGTTGTTGATAATTTTTAAACTCGAGTGTATTTTTCTCAATAGATAGAAGCTTTGTAATGACTTTATTGCACTCAATTTTGTGTAAATCACACTGTTGTAATGTATAAAAATGTTGCAAGCACATATTACAAATATAAATTTCATGTATATGTTTTGTTACAGAACTACTTAATCTTGATAAATTTTTAATGTAGACAAAATGAAATTTATCATCCTTTTCCAAAAGCAACAAATTTACATGGTACTTTTTCACATTTTGTTAAATAGAATGGTTCTACAGCCTGATATTTTTTATTAATGACTTTCAGTCCAAACAAATTAATACTTTTTTCACTATTTAGTTCTTCAAATAAATTTAACTCGTTCAATTTAGCTGGAAATTGCATAGTGCTAAAATTAAGCTGTCGTACATCATCGAACTCTAGCTCGACTATGGGTTGAGAAATATTATTAAGTTTATATGAAGATGTTCGTTCAGCATTTTGAATACAAGTTTGTAAAGCTGATACTAAACACCACTTCAAACAGAAGTTATCTTTATTTTGAATATTAATGCATGCTTTTTTGTCTTCTATGCTTTTCGGCAGTTTAATATAACTAGACACACGTATTGGTTCAAATGTATTGATATTTATTTCAATATGTAAAATCCTGATTAACGCCCAGCCACTGTCTTTTTCTTGGAAGTCTTCTGCTTGTTGTTGAATAATTTCGTTAGCCTTTTCAAAAAAATCATTAAGATCATCTGCTTGTGTAATACTAAACATTCGAGTTTGAAAAGATTTGATTGATATATTTTCAAACTCTTCTTATGTTGGCTTTATATATTCGCCAAAATCATGATGTGAAAACTTGTTTGCACTTTTCATAATGAAAGTGGCAGAATACTTCTTGAGTTGACGTGTTAAATCACTGAATTTAAGACTAAGTTAAAGTCATTTATAGACTAAATTAATAATATTATATTAATATTGTTCGTTTCTTTTATAAGATTCTTTCATGAATTTATTATTTGCTACTGAATGTCTAAGTGAGCACTGACTAATTCCACCACGTATCACTTTTTTAGGGAAATTATACATATCAATATCAGTTAATAATTGTAATTTGATATCCGTGTATTTTAACATAACTGCCCATGACAAACCTGGGGTAGTATAAAAATTTGTAGGATCTAAAGAATAGATTTTGTAGCATATTTTTCGAAAGTTTTCAAAAACATCAATCAAAACAAGTACATCTGTTTTAAGGTAAAGTTTTAAATAGTCCCATAAGTTTCGACAATCAAACGTATTCCATACATATAACTGCATGAACATGATGTGTTTGTCATTTGATTGGTAAAAGCTTCTTGTGGAGGTAAACTTCTTTCGTCAAGTCGTTCAATTGAATTTTTTTATATGAAACAAATCATTTTAATTTAAATTTTTACATAAAGAATCAATGCTAGAAGCCATAAATCTAAAGTTATCGAGAAAACGTAAATAAAATGAATGATTTTTATCTATTGTAATTTTTTTAGATAATGAAATATAACGTTCTTTATTCAAAGGAATGACACCAATATGTCCATTCACTTCGTTTAGTTCTTTAAATAAAAGATGGCAATCATAGCCGAAAAAATTGTCAAAAAATATAGGAAAAAAATTTAGTCGCCCATTTAATAAATTACATTTAGAATGAGCGGGTCCTCTATAATTACCAGTAAAGTGACAATAGTCTCTAATTCTATCATTAAAAGCTAAATGCTTACCACCATATGTGACAATTTTCCTGAATTAATTGTTGAAGCTGCTCATCAAGTGTTAACAGATTCATTGGCTTTGGCATCATAAAAATATTTTTATATAATTCACTACATGTTTTTGTTAACGATATGACAAATTCCTTAGCACAGTTAGCTCCAACAAACTATTTGTAACAGCTTTGACTATCATCAAAAGAACATTTAATGTAGTACGGGAAAGCTACTGGAACATGTTGATGAATATTTGTTGTTGAAGACATCATTGGATTAGAACTGCATGTTGGAATAGGTTGTAAAATAATCTCAGACTCGACATAAATAACAGAAGGTGTTTCTAATTGTTGTTGATAATTTTTAAACTCGAGTGTATTTTTCTCAATAGATAGAAGCTTTGTAATGACTTTATTGCACTCAATTTTGTGTAAATCACACTGTTGTAATGTATAAAAATGTTGCAAGCACATATTACAAATATAAATTTCATGTATATGTTTTGTTACAGAACTACTTAATCTTGATAAATTTTTAATGTAGACAAAATGAAATTTATCATCCTTTTCCAAAAGCAACAAATTTACATGGTACTTTTTCACATTTTGTTAAATAGAATGGTTCTACAGCCTGATATTTTTTATTAATGACTTTCAGTCCAAACAAATTAATACTTTTTTCACTATTTAGTTCTTCAAATAAATTTAACTCGTTCAATTTAGCTGGAAATTGCATAGTGCTAAAATTAAGCTGTCGTACATCATCAAACTCTAGCTCGACTATGGGTTGAGAAATATTATTAAGTTTATATGAAGATGTTCGTTCAGCATTTTGAATACAAGTTTGTAAAGCTGATACTAAACACAACTTCAAACAGAAGTTATCTTTATTTTGAATATTAATGCATGCTTTTTTGTCTTCTATGCTTTTCGGCAGTTTAATATAACTAGACACACGTATTGGTTCAAATGTATTGATATTTATTTCAATATGTAAAATCCTGATTAACGCCCAGCCACTGTCTTTTTCTTGGAAGTCTTCTGCTTGTTGTTGAATAATTTCGTTAGCCTTTTCAAAAAAATCATTAAGATCATCTGCTTGTGTAATACTAAACATTCGAGTTTGAAAAGATTTGATTGATATATTTTCAAACTCTTCTTATGTTGGCTTTATATATTCGCCAAAATCATGATGTGAAAAATTGCTTGCACTTTTCATAATGAAAGTGGCAGAATACTTCTTGAGTTGACGTGTTAAATCACTGAATTTAAGACTAAGTTAAAGTCATTTATAGACTAAATTAATATTGTTTTAATATAAGAAAAGGACACTAACAAAAAAAAAAAAAAAATGAGTTGAGAAAACAAATGAATTAAATTGGAATGTGATAAATGTGAAAAAGTGTTCACAAGATCTGACAATTTGAAAAGACATAAATGTGAAACACAATTAAAACATAATTGTGAAATATGTAAAAAATCATTTAATAGAAATGATACTTGATTAAAACATCAAAAAAAATTTGGAAAATGTAAAATTTTGCAGTAAGTGCAAATCAAACGTTACAAACACTTTGTGGAACTACCATATCCGAACAAATAAGCATAAAAGTAATGCGGCAGAAGTAATTAGATCTAATGTTAGGCATATTGATGAATGTTTTCAAAATAGAATAGAAACGTTTATTAGAAATAATGATGATGAAAGCTTACTAAACCCATCACATTTTCTGGAAAATGCTCAGACCGATATAATTGATTTATTGATGCAATCATTAAAAAAGCACAACGTTATAAAAGTAAATCTTGAGCTTTTTGGCGAATATATAAAACCAACAGAAGAAGAGTTTGAAAATATATCAATCAAATCTTTTCAAACTCGAATGTTTAGTACTACACTAGCAGATGATCTTAATGACTTTTTTGAAAAGGCTAACGAAATTATTCAACAACAAGCAGAAGACTTCCAAGAAAAAGACAGTGGCTGGGCGTTAATCAGGATTTTACATATTGAAATAAATATCAATAAATTTGAACCAATACATGTGTCTAGTTATATTAAACTACCGAAAAGCATAGAAGACAAAAAAGCATGCATTAATATTCAAAATAAAGATAACTTCTGTTTGAAGTGGTGTTTAGTATCAGCTTTACAAACTTGTATTCAGAATGCTGAACGAACATCTTCATATAAACTTAATAATATTTCTCAACCCATAGTCGAGCTAGAGTTTGATGATGTACGACAGCTTAATTTTAGCACTATGCAATTTCCAGCTAAATTGAACGAGTTAAATTTATTTGAAGAACTAAATAGTGAAAAAAGTATTAATTTGTTTGGACTGCAAGTCATTAATAAAAAATATCAGGTTGTAGAACCATTCTATTTAACAAAATGTGAAAAAGTACCATGTAAATTTGTTGCTTTTGGAAAAGGATGATAAATTTCATTTTGTGTACATTAAAAATTTATCAAGATTAAGTAGTTCTGTAACAAAACATATACATGAAATTTATATTTGTAATATGTGCTTGCAACATTTTTATACATTACAACAGTGTGATTTACACAAAATTGAGTGCAATAAAGTCATTACAAAGCTTCTATCTATTGAGAAAAATACACTCGAGTTTAAAAATTATCAACAACAATTAGAAACACCTTCTGTTATTTATGTCGAGTCTGAGATTATTTTACAACCTATTCCAACATGCAGTTCTAATCCAATGATGTCTTCAACAACAAATATTCATCAACATGTTCCAGTAGCTTTCCCGTACTACATTAAATGTTCTTTTGATGATAGTCAAAGCTGTTACAAATAGTTTGTTGGAGCTAAATGTGCTAAGGAATTTGTCATATCGTTAACAAAAACATGTAGTGAATTATATAAAAATATTTTTATAATGCCAAAGCCAATGAATCTGTTAACACTTGATGAGCAGCTTCAACAATTAATTCAGGAAAATTGTCACATATGTGGTAAGCATTTAGCTTTTAATGATAGAATTAGAGACAATTGTCACTTTACTGGTAATTATAGAGGACCCGCTCATTCTAAATGTAATTTATTAAATAGGCGACTAAATTTTTTTCCTATATTTTTTTACAATTTTTTCGGCTGTGATTGCCATCTTTTATTTAAAGAACTAAACGAAGTGAATGGACATATTGGTGTCATTCCTTTGAATAAAGAACGTTATATTTCATTATCTAAAAAAATTACAATTGATAAAAATCATTCATTTTATTTACGTTTTCTCGATAACTTTAGATTTATGGCTTCTAGCATTGATTCTTTATGTAAAAATTTAAATGAAAATGATTTGTTTCATATAAAAAAAGAATTCAATAATAATGAAAAAATTAAACTTATGACCCGAAAGGGAGTTTTTCCCTATGAGTATTTAAATTCAATTGAACGACTTGACGAAAGAAGTTTACTTTCACAAGAAGCTTTTACCAATCAAATGACAAACACATCATGTTCCGATGAAAACTACATTCATGCAGTTATATGTATGGAATACGTTTGATTGTCAAAACTTATGGGACTATTTAAAACTTTACCTTAAAACAGATGTGCTTGTTTTGATTGATGTTTTTGAAAACTTTCGAAAAATATGCTACAAAATCTATTCTTTAGATCCTACAAATTTTTATACTACCCCAGGTTTGTCATGGGAAGCTATGTTATGTGTATGTGAATTTACACGGATATTAAATTACAATTATTAACTGATATTGATATGTATAATTTCCCTAAAAAAGGGATATGTGGTGGAATTAGTCAGTGCTCACTTAGACATTCAGTAGGAAATAATAAATTCATGGGAGAATCTTATAAAAGAAACGAACCTTCCAAATAGATAGTATATGAAGACGCTAACAATTTATATGGATGGGCAATGATCCAATGTTTACCACATAAAGATTTTCAGTGGGTTGACGTTACTGAAAATATTGATGTGCTTTCAGTTGCCGATGATTCGGAAACTTGTTACGTTTTAGAAGTGGATTGAGATTTCCCACAACATTTACAAGATTTGCACAATGATTTTCCTTTTTGTGCTGAAAAGGTTCCATCAAAGTTCCATCAACAGGTAAAATTCCCAAACTCTTAGTTTACTTAACAAACAAATACATAATCCTTGAATTTTTTCAACCGTAAGTTTGTGGAACATCTTTATTAGATTTATTGAGTAAAAAATTGTTTTTTATTTATACTTTTTGTCCACAAAATAATTTTATTAATATTTTATTTTTATAATTCTTAAAATATTATATTTATTTATTATAAAGCCTATATATATTTCGGCATCACTACCATCATCAGGGCGAATACAATTTAATACTAAACATGAATAATTTTCCTATTTTTTAATATTACATTTATACCTACCTACTAAATAATTACAAATCTTAACCAGAAATTATGTATATAGATAACGCAAGCAAAACAAAAAATTTGCTCTCTAATTTTTTCCTATGCCCTTTTTCTCTTTCTCAATAGTTCTTTTAAAAAAATATCCTCGTGAATATTTGATTCTATTTTAATTTTAGATATGTAGGTACATACATGATAAATATTTTTATTAATTTTTTTTTTTTCTTCAAAAACTTTAAAACTTCTTTTTAGAAGAATGCATTTGAATAAAAGACAATATTGCCATATCATTTGTATGATTCACGAAATTTTTTTTGAAACTAAAGTTTTAAAATTTTGTTAAGTATTTATTTTTACCTATAATTTGTACAACTCGAAATCCTTATTAGATTATTTACCATTATAAAACTATTTTTAAAACTATTTTGGTAGTACTCGAATTTAGCAAAAATACACGACAACAAATCTTAAATACATGTATTCTTCGTTTCACACAACTTTAGTCTAAAGTCGTAAACAATTAAAATATTTCAAAAATTACTTTGTTATTTATAATTATAATTAGAAATAAAGAAAAAAAAGAATTATAATAAAATCTATTTATAATGTTTGTTTTTTTATATTTCAAAACTGGTTATATTTCAAAACTGGTCTATCAATAATTTTGGTTGTATTTCTTTGTTTTTAATTTTAAATATTTTATTTATTTAAAAAATAATGCAAAAAACTTATTTTAACATTTTTCTTTCAATCTAACAATTTCGCATAAATAGTTTTTAATATCTTTTGTATTTAAAAATTGAAGTAAATCAAATAATTATATATTATAATATGGTAACACTATATAAAAAATTTACTTCTGATTTCTTAAGTATTCTATTTTGGATGGACTGATTATGTGTTGATCAAGTGTCTATAATGTTTATTTATCTATGTAGGTATGCATTAGAATTTAATATTTTTTTTTTTTTTTTTGCATGAGTAGTTTTTATTTAAAATGAAAAAAAAAAATATGTGACTATTAAGCCTAGTGACTTGTGCTTTTTTTTGTAAAATTAGCTTTCAAAATATAGTTTCTGACATTATGGGTTAAAAGAATTTTAACGTAAGAAATTTATAAAGAAAATTGAAATTTAAATTTGAGCGGTAAGTTATCCAATGTGTATAACTTGAATTTTTTTATTAAAATAAGTTCATTTTTTTTATAGAAGTGAAAAATTAAAAGTTGTTTTACAAGTTTAATAAAAAGTTAAAATTAAGTTCATATACATATGCGAAATATATAATGCACAAGTTCTTTTGTTCTTAATCATTCATCAATCAAGATGTTGGAACATAATTTCTATTCAAAAAGTAAGAAAAAATTTTTTTTATTATTGTTTAGAATTTGTTTCCAAATTTATTTGATTGTCTCAATTATTTTATTCATTAACTTGTTGCAAACCTTATAATTAAAAATTTCTATTTTTCTGACTCTTTTATTTATCTACATACTTTTATTATCTTTTCCATCTATTTTGCTTTCATTAGCATGAAAGTATAATATATTCATCCTCTGTTTAGAATGTTTCAAAATATAAAATCAGATTCCCTGCGCCACATGCAAAACTAGTGGGCTGAATTTTAATGGAAGGCTCTACAGATTACCAAAGGATAGCAGCTTGTTTGATATATGGACTTCAAAATGTATATATTTATCTTATAATTTTGTTTTAGAAGAGTTTTTTATGCCGAATGCAACGTTTAATTGAATTCAAGGCTTTTTTTTATTTTGAAACTTCAATTCGGCTTTTTCCCTTTTTTTAAAATATTGCATCAATAAAAATTAAATTAGGTCAAAGTTTTCAGATAAAATTATAATTTTTTCATCCAGTATATATTTCTTATATACCTTATTTATAATCTGTTTACAAAATTCCTAAATTGATAAAAAAGAAATAAAAAATTTACCCTCAGAGGTTAACATTTCGATGGGTATTTATAAAATGTAAAATTTTCTAAGCAAAGAAAAAATTAATATGCATATACATATACATACATATATACATGTATCTATATATATGTGGCTGGCTATACTACTCTATACTCTCCATTAATTAATCATTTTTTTGGTTACTTCTTTTTATAAATAGTAAAGTGACTGAAAATAAAAATAAAATAAATAAAAAAAATTTTTAAAAATAAAAGCTGGAGGCAACAAACGCATAACTATAAACTTATATTTTTAAATTTTGCCTTCAGCTTTTATATTAATTTCACAGACTTTAAAACTTATGTATACTTATATTTATATATATATTTGACATATTGAAATAAAATTTTTCAAAGAAATCTCGATTGTAACAATATAGTTTAGAAAATTACAGAAAAATTTGCTATTAAAAATTTATTTTCTACTTTTTAGTTCAAAAAAGCTGTTTTTTAAAAAATTTTTTTTACTTATTTTATTTTCTATTCGTTTTTATTTTTCTTCCAGTATTATATTTTCCTTTTTTTTTGTTTTTTGTTATTTAGGTACGCTAAGTATTTCTTTTTTTTTTTTTTAAATGTTTAATTTATACATGCATTCTATTTAAAAAATATAAATTATAACCTATAGAACATTCTGAATTTTTTTGTGTTCGTTTATATTTACCGTCCATTCATATGCATACATAAAAGTTTTTTTTGCTTGTTTATGTTTACCGTCCATTCATATAAATATAACTGTTGCCTACATATTAAAAAATAATAAATCGATAAATCAACTAAATAATAATAGTTGGGAATTTGGGAATTTGGTGTGACTGTGTTAGCAGATTTTTAATAGTACAGCACACATAAAAATATGCATACCATTTTTGTACATGTTTGTACCTAAATACATATGTAGTAAAAAATTTGGTTTTAAAAGTATGTAATTGAGAATATATTAAATTGCTTACTTCTAAATGCTAATGTTTTTGAATTAAAAAAAAATTATTTTGCTTTTTCTAGACGATGTAGATATACATATATGTATGTATGTACATAACATATATTTTATGTTTAATTCATAATTATTGTTATTGAAAAGAAAAATATTGTTGTTATTTAATATTTTTAAAAAAGACTGGATTTCTTATTTTTAATATATTCTTTTTGTTGTTTAATGTTTTTACATAATTGGAAATATATTCTTAGTTTTTATACTTCAGAAAAAGGCATTAGTGGTGCAGATCATCATTCCCTAATAGATCTTAATTTAAAGGTAGCTCCCAATTTATATATCAATGTTAGGGCCATAATATGCGATTTTAATATGTTAAGAATTTCGAAAGAAAAGCCCTATTTAATTATAATTAAGAAAGGAAAAACACATATCTATATAATAAAAATGTATACTAAAATTCAATTAATTTGATGAAAAAAAACTTAAATTTAACACTTGCTTACTAAAATTTAAGTAAATGCATATTAAATTTTACACTGTGTTCTCAAGTGCCGCATATTAATTTGTTTACACATTCATATCTTTCAAATTCATCGCTTTCAAACCAAAAATATTTTCGAAGCACATATTATTATATATTTTGAAGTATGTACCTATGCATATGTACGCATACAATGCAATGGGCTACATAAAAAACAATAGTCTTTTATAGAAAAAAAAAACATTTATGTATTACGTGTACGTTTTGGTATTGGTATTGGTGTGTTTAGTAAATTTATATAAAATGTTTTATTTTGGTTCTGTAAGAATTCTGTTAAAAATTCTGTTATATCTTTGTATGAAAATTTAATTTTGAAATTAAGCTAATTTCTCTAATGTTTTTCGATATTATTATTTTAAAATCATGTATTGTCATCGGGATCTGATCTAATGAAGAAAATTTCAAGTCTCTCGCTCAACGGGAAGTGTGTTTCAAATGGCTTCTAAGATTCCATCCTTTACCCAACCAAGTTAATAAAATGCTGTTAAAAAATATAAACTATTCATAAAATATATGAAACGAATAGAAAAAAAAAATAAATCTAACAGCCAAACACAACACCAGACAACACATACCAACAACATCTTAAATAAAAATAAACCTTTACATTGTGACTTGTTTGATCTTTCGTTAGAAAAGTAAAATAAATAAATTTGAAGAATGAAGAATGAGAAAGAACAAGCAAAAATAATATGTTCATTTTTTTAATTCAATGTTTTTCTCTTTCTTTGGAGCACTACAAATTAAAAAAAATTGTGAGAGATTTTTTGTTCTACTTGCGTTATCTATATATATATAATTTCTGTCTAAACATAGGTGATTTCATACATTTCCTATATTTCATATATTTCCTATATTTAACATAGGTGAATTTCGCAATTCTAATTGTTCGTTCAAAATGGATTTATTTTATTTTATAGCTTTTTTAATTTCTAGAGATTCCAATAAATCCAATTTTTTACATTTTTTATCAATATGTAAGATTTTCAGGTTATTTATATTGCTAGAATGGTTTTTTTCCATTAAGTCATTGGCAAAATTGGACTTGGAATCCACTTTATTAAGTTTTCTAATGTGTTCCGAATAACGAATCGCGAAATTTCTACCTGTTTGTCCTATATAGATACTGTCAAAAATTCAGGTGTATACGAAATTTTAACAAAGTTATATAAAAAAGTTAGTTTAATAAAAAAATATAATTTAAAGATCAATAAAAAAATATATATATAATTTAAAACAACAGGAATAAACTTGTTTTTTTATTATTACAAAAAAAAAATAAAATCGAATCTTAAGTGTGTTTAATCACTTGCTTAGCGAAGTTTTTAAGCTGTTGAAAACTTTAAATAAAACCAGAGACAAATAAAAAACGTTTGTTAAATATAAAAATATAATTGACAGTAAAAGGTTTGATAAAATTCGAATTTATCTGATTATTTATAACTTTTAATTTAACTATAAAATTTCTCAAAGTTCAAAATATTTCATTATATTTCAACCGTTTAGCTCAAAACTTTTATTATTTATTTTATAAATAATATATTTATTATAACAAAACATTTGATTTAAAATTATTTTGTATACATTTCTTTATGTACCTATTCAAATCAAACTTTTTTTCAAGTAAATATTAAAGTTTAAACTTTAATAATAAACGAGGAAGAATACAGTTGCCTTTGTCAACTCTTAGATACCCGTACGAACCGTTAGTATGTTCACAGCCTGTCACTCTGCTTACAATATTATTTTTTTAATATTTTAGTATTTTAAAATAATTTGGGTGAATTTTATAATTTCTAGAACTATGGGTTGTACATATATTCAAACTATATGTTTATACATTCTTCAAAAGCAGATTTTAACCTTCCACAAAACGATTATCAATCCAAAACTTTTTCAAATATTCTATAGTACCATTTAATACTAAGCGGTAAATGTATATTAAATTTACTTAGTACAAAATAGTAAATATAATTTTAAATATTATATTATATTATATTTAAATATTCCATTGACAGAATAATTTCTTATAAGTACAATAAAATACATATATTTATGTAAATACGACGCTATATAATATACACCTATACTCTTATCATTCATTCACTAGTGACATATACGATATGTAAATAAACATGATATTATATAAGTATGTATATATATCAATATCATATAAGTAAATAAAAATTCTTCAAGCAACCATTATGTTGTTTATTTATTTACATTTTTTTGTACTACGCATTATATCCTCAACAATTTCAAATTATCGAGTAAAACAAATGGAAAAAATTTGTTGAAGAAATTTGTTAGAAAATTTGAAAAAAACAAGTAACATTTTCGTCAATTATAAAGTAACGCTACATTATTAAAAAAAGTTGTTAACAGAAATAAGAGTATAATGTTGAAGCTTTAATTTTTGTGTATTACTTCAAAAAAATTTTAACAGGTGTTCAAGTTACAGGTGTTTAAAAATAGGAAATTTTCAGTTTTTGACCCCTTACAGCTCCTAAACGGGGGGTGACACAAAAAAAAATTTCTGAAATGACTCATACTTATTTTCAAAGATCTAACTTCTGTCAAAATTTCAAGTTTCCCACTTAAGCCGTTTAGAAGATAGAAGGGTTGAAGTATTTTGGAAAATTTGAGTTTCGCATAACGGTAAATTAAGACACCGTATGCCACAAATATATATTTATTGTATATACACTTTTAAAGCTAAAACAAATAGTAATCGTTTGGCGTTTTCAAAATGAAGATATAACTTATACTATAGATATAACTTGTGCTATAACAATTTAAATATAGAGCTTTTTTGAACTTTTGGGGAGCTGTAGCTCCGTAACGGGTGGGGCTATAAAAAAAAGTTATTAGAAATAAAATTAATATTTTTGTGAGATCTATCAGCAGTTAAAATTTCATAGCTCTATTTCAAAAAAAATGGGGGGATCTAAAAGTTAGGTGTTCGAGAGCTACCCTAAGTTTTGGTCCAAACGCAACCAAAAAAAATAGGGAACCTACATAATTACTCCCAAAATATTTTGTGTAAATTTGAAGATACTAGCTTTCTTAGTTTTTGAGTTAGCGTGCTGACGGACGGACGGACATGGCTCAAAAGTCTTAGAATTTTTTTCTGATCCGATCCATACCTCTGAAGGTGTATCTAGCTCGCTTATTTCGAAGTGTTACAAACGGAGGAGTAATTTTATTATACCCGATCCTATCGTACGGGTATAAAAACTTTAAAAACTTTTCATATCTTCACCTTACTAATTTTTTTGCATAAGGATAGGAGGACTTAAATTGTTATAATAGAATATAAATTTGACTTTTGGTAAATATGTTTAAACCTTAATAATAATTTTGTATTTAAACCAAACTTTAAACACTTTTCATATCTTCACCCTACTAATTTTTTACATAAGGTTGGGAGAACTCAAATTGTTATAATCGAATGTAAATTTGACGTTTGGTAAATATGTTTAAACTTTAATAATAATTTTGTATTTAAACCAAACTTTAAAATTTTTAAACCAAACTTTAAACACTTTTCATGTCTTAACCTTACTAATTTTTTTGCATAAGGATAGGACGACTTAAATTGTTATAATAGAATATAAATTTGACTTTTGGTAAATATGTTTAAACCTTAATAATAATTTTGTATTTAAACCAAACTTTAAACACTTTTCATATCTTCACCCTACTAATTTTTTTCCATAAGGTTAGGAGAACTCAAATTGTTATAATCGAATGTAAATTTGACATTTGGTAAATATGTTTAAACTTTAATAATAATTTTGTATTTAACCAAACTTTGAAATTTTGAAACCAAACTTTAAAAACTTTTCATATTTTTATCCTAATTTAAAATATTCAGCACCATAGCTTAAGCTTTTTAAATTTCAAATTAAAACATAACTGATATACTAACCACTAAGTTAAATTTAGAATAATCAATAAACTTTAATAATAATAAACTTTAAAAACTTTTAAACCAAACTTTAAAAACTTTTCATATTTTCACCCTACTAATTTTTTACATAAGGTTGGGAGAACTCAAATTGTTATAATCGAATGTAAATTTGACGTTTGGTAAATATGTTTAAACTTTAATAATAATTTTGTATTTAAACCAAACTTTAAAATTTTGAAACCAAACTTTAAAAACTTTTCATATTTTTATCCTAATTTAAAATATTCAGCACCATAGCTTAAGCTTTTTAAATTTCAAATTAAAACATAACTGATATACTAACCACTAAGTTAAATTTAGAATAATCAATAACCTTTAATAATAATAAACTTTAAAAACTATTAAACCAAACTTTAAAAACTTTTCATATCTTCACCCCACTAATTTTTTTAAATAAGGTTAGGAAAACTCAAATTTTTATAGTAGAATGTAAATTTGACTTTTGGTAAATATGTTGAAACTTTTATAATAATTGTGTATTTAAACCAAGCTTTGAAATTTGTAAACCAAATTTTAAAAAGTTTTCATATTTTATACCAATTTAAAATATTCAGTACTATAGCGTTTTCAATTTAAAATATGAAAGACACAATCCTTTTTATTCATTTTGCATACTTTTTCGACTAATATATGCAAATAATATTTTTACATACTTTTAGGAGGACTAAAAGCTTTAATAAAGCTCCTCCTGCACCAGAACCGGCATATCCATTCTACTTATGTTATAATTTATTAAACTAATTTCCATAAACTAGATTCTTTATTATGTGGGGTAGTTAAACATTTCTGTCCGCAATTTCTTTATTTATTGACTTAATCATCAATATTTTGTTCAGTAAGCAGAATTTCCAAAGTAAAGCTTGAATATTTAATTGAAACTTCCGCTTATTGGACAAAACAAAGAAAATAAGACATTTATTTTTAAGTATTATTCTTAATTATTATTAAGTACTAAATCAGCTTTATTTATTACTTAATACAACACAAATTTTATAATATTTTTTGTTTACAAACATTAAAATATTTACAATTCTGTTTGTAAGCAGAATTTTAACTTACCATTTCTTTTCAAAATTACATTAAACCTTATTTATTATAATATGCTTTTTGGACAATCTATTTTTCTATTTTTAGAACCAAAATAAATAATAGAAAATTTATTCAAGTTTCAGTTCATCAACAAATTTTATAGTATTTCAATTACTGTTAACAATATTTTGTTTATTTAAGAAATTTTATCATTTAAATAAATTTTACAACTTATAGTATAAAACTGCTTACCTACTAAGCAGAAACAGTATAAAATATAAAAAAGAAATAATTTTAAGTTTTAATTTATTGATAATTAACGTATGATCATGGCAACATTATAATGGGCAACATTATAAACATTGTAACTGGAACACTGTATGCATTGTTGAGAAACATCGTTCGTTAATAAATTAATCAATATAATTTGCTCCTCCCCTCTTAAGTTCGGGTGTCCATATCCGACTTTTCCAATGGTTTTAAATGAAATATAACTGCAGGCTGGTTTTGAACAATTGGTTTGATGGTATTTGTATTCTAATTTACTACTTCTTTCTTAGTTGCGTTATTGATAATTAACTTATTTCTTCGTTTGATTAAAGTTAATGCGATCAAAATAAATAGTACTGTCATGATGATTGTAGTAAACCTGATGTTGATGTATTGGTCCATTTGTCTGTCATCGTTCACTAAATCGATTACTTTTGTTTTATTGTTATTGATTTCTTTTAATAATTCTAGAGATAAATGTTCTTGTAATTTATCAATATAGTTGAATTTGTTTGTAGAATGGCAGGAAATGGTTTCACTTTGATGATTTCTTCTAATTTGAATTTTTGCTTATCAACTTCAATTGTAGAATTATGGAATATTAACAAAAATGTACCATTAATGTTTTGTTTATTGCCATCGATATTAATTTCCGTTATATTGATTAAGTAATAAAGTTCCAGATGATATTTCTTCGATTGCTGGAATATATTGATTGTTCGTAACATTGCACATTCAGCTTTCACCTTTTAGCAAATTAAAACTAAAGTTGTGTGAAACGAAGAATACATGTATTTCAGATTTGTTGTCGTGTATTTTTCTAAATTCGAGTACTACCTAAATAGTTTTAAAAATAGTTTTATAATGGTAAATAATCTAATAAGGGTTTCGAGTTGTACAAATTATAGGTAAAAATAAATACTTAACAAAATTTTGAAACTTTAGTTTCAAAAAAAATTTCGTGAATCATACAAATGATATGGCACTATTGTCTTTTATTCCAATGCATTCTTCTAAAAAGAAGTTTTAAAGTTTTTGAAAAAAAAAAAAAAACAAATAAAAAAAAAAAATATTTATCATGTATGTACCTACATATTATCTAAAATTAAAATAGAATCAAATATTCACGAGAATATTTTTTTTAAAAGAACTATTGAGAAAGAGAAAAAAAGCATAGGAAAAAAATAAAAGAGCAAATGGGGCACTTGAAATCTGAAAAAATATCGAGAATTGTTATTGATATTTTTTGTTCTGCTTGCGTTATCTATATATATATAATTTCTGGTAGTATGGATTTGCCGGTTCTGGTGTAGGAGGAGCTTTTTAAAGCTTTTAGTCATCCTAAAAGTATGCAAAAAAATTATTTGCATATATTCGTCGAAAAAGTATGCAAAATGGGGTGGCTTCGGGGGCTTCGGTAGCCTAGTGGGTAGGCGCGTGGCGTATTAACCGAAGGAGTGTGGGTTCGATCCCTGCACAGGTCGTAAGTGTTTTTCTTTACATACCCTTCTTACGACCAAATATAATGTAAATATATAGTATATCATATAAACAAAATAAATAATATTAGTATATAATTTAATAATAGTATAAAAACCTATAATGGCCTTGGTAGCCGATGGTTCAATAATATTGCATTACATTTATGTATGCAATGTTAATATAAATAAATAAATAAATAAATGGGGTGGCTTCGGTAGCCTAGTGGGTAGGTGCGTGGCGTATTAACCGAAGGAGTGTGGGTTCGATCGCTGCACAGGTCGTAAGTGTTTTTCTTTACATACCCCCCTTACGACCAAATATAATGTAAATATATAGTATATAATATAAACAAAGTAAATAATATTAGTGTATAATTTAATAATAGTATAAACACCTATAATGGCCTTGGTAGCCGATGGTTCAATAATATTGCATTACATTTATGTATGTAATATTAATATAAATAAATAAATAAGTATGCAAAATGAGTAAAAAGGATTGTGTCTTTCATATTTTAAATTGAAAACGCTATAGTACTGAATATTTTAAATTGGTATATAATATGAAAACTTTAGGTTATTGATTATTCTAAATTTAACTTAGTGGTTAGTATATCAGTTATGTTTTAATTTGAAATTTAAAAAGCTTAAGCTATGGTGCTGAATATTTTAAATTAGGATAAAAATATGAAAAGTTTTTAAAGTTTGGTTTAAAAATTTCAAAGTTTGGTTTAAATACAAAATTATTATTAAAGTTTAAACATATTTACCAAACGTCAAATTTACATTCGATTATAACAATTGAGTTCTCATAACCTTATGCAAAAAAATTAGTAGGGTGAAGATATGAAAAGTTTTTAAAGTTTATTATTATTAAAGTTTAAACTTTAATATTACTCGAAAAAAAAAGTTTGATTTGAATAGGTACATAAAGAAAAGTATACAAAATAATTTTAAATGAAATGTTTTGTTATAATAAATATATTATTTATAAAATAAATAATAAAAGTTTTGAGCTAAACGGTTGAAATATAATGAAATATTATGAACTTTGAGAAGTTTTATAGTTAAATTAAAAGTTATAAATAATCAGATAAATTTGAATTTTATCTAAACTTTTACTGTCAATTACATTTTTATATTTAACAAACGTTTTTTATTTGTCTCTGGTTTTATTTAAAGTTTTCAACAGCTCAAAAACTTCGCTAAGCAAGTGATTAAACACACTTAAGATTCGATTTTTTTTTTTTTTTGTAATAATAAAAAAACAAGTTAATTCCTGTTGTTTTAAATTATATATATATTTTTTTATTGATCTTTAAATTATATTTATTTATTAAAACTAACTTTTTTATATAACTTTATTCAAATTTCGTATGCACCTGAATTTTTGACAGTATCTATATAGGACAAACAGGTAGAAATTTTGCGATTCGTTATTCGGAACACATTAGAGAACTTAATAAAGTGGATTCCACGTCCAATTTTGCCAATCACTTAATGGAAAAAACCATTCTAGCAATATAAATAACCTGAAAATCTTACATATTGATAAAAAAGGTAAAAAGTTGGATTTATTGGACTCTCTAGAAATTAAAAAAGCTATAAAACAAAATAAATCCATTTTGAACGAACAATTAGAATTGCGAAATTCACCTATGTTAAATATAGGAAATATATCAAATCATCTATGTTTAGATTTGTAATTATTTAGTAGGTATAAATGTAATATTAAAAAATAGGAAAATTATTCATGTTTAGTATTATATTGTATTCGCCCTGATGATGGCAGTGATGCCGAAATATATATAGGCTTTATAATAAATAAATATAATATTTTAAGAATTATAAAAATAAAATATTAATAAAATTATTTTGTGGACAAAAAGTATAAATAAAAACCAATTTTTTACTCAATAAATCTAATAAAGATGTTCCACAAACTTACGGTTGAAAAAATTCAAGGATTATGTATTTGTTAGTTAAGTCAACTAAGAGTTTGGGAATTTTACCTGTTGATGGAACTTTGATGGAACCTTTTCAGCACAAAAAGGAAAATCATTGTACAAATCATGTAAATGTTGTGGGTAATCTAAATCCACTTCTAAAACGTGACCAGTTTTCGAATCATCGGCAACTGAAAGCACATCAATATTTTCAGTAACGTCAACCCACTGAAAATTTTTATGTGGTAAATATTGGATCATTGCCCATCCATATAAATTGTTAGCGTCTTAATATACTATGTATTTGGAAGGTTCGTTTCTTTTATAAGATTCTTTCATGAATTTATTATTTGCTACTGAATGTCTAAGTGAGCACTGACTTATTCCACCACGTATCCCTTTTTTAGGGAAATTATACATATCAATATCAGTTAATAATTGTAATTTGATATCCGTGTATTTAATAGATTTTGTAGCATATTTTTCGAAAGTTTTCAAAAACATCAATAAAAAAAAGCTCTGTTTTAAAACTTTACCTAAAAACATCTGTTTTAAGGTAAAGTTTTAAATAGTCCCATAAGTTTCGACAATCAAACGTATTCCATACATATAACTGCATGAACATGATGTGTTTGTCATTTGATTGTCGTTCAATTGAATTTTTTTATATGAAACAAATCATTTTAATTTAAATTTTTACATAAAGAATCAATGCTAGAAGCCATAAATCTAAAGTTATCGAGAAAACGTAAATAAAATGAATGATTTTTATCTATTGTAATTTTTTTAGATAATGAAATATAACGTTCTTTATTCAAAGGAATGACACCAATATGTCCATTCACTTAGTTTAGTTCTTTAAATAAAAGATGGCAATCACAGCCGAAAAAATTGTAAAAAAATATAGGAAAAAAATTTAGTCGCCTATGTAATAAATTACATTTAGAATGAGCGGGTCCTCTATAATTACCAGTAAAGTGACAATTGTCTCTAATTCTATCATTAAAAGCTAAATGCTTACCACCATATGTGACAATTTTCCTGAATTAATTGTTGAAGCTGCTCATCAAGTGTTAACAGATTCATTGGCTTTGATGATAAATTTGGATGATAATTTTTGATGAATTTGGATGGAAAAGGATGATAAATTTCATTTTGTCTACATTAAAAATTTATCAAGATTAAGTAGTTCTGTAACAAAACATATACATGAAATTTATATTTGTAATATGTGCTTGCAACATTTTTATACATTACAACAGTGTGATTTACACAAAATTGAGTGCAATAAAGTCGTTACAAAGCTTCCATCTATTGAGAAAAATACACTCGAGTTTAAAAATTATCAACAACAATTTGAAACACCTTTTGTTATTTATGTCGAGTGTGAGATTATTTTACAACCTATTCCAACATGTAGTTCTAATCCAATGATGTCTTCAACAACAAATATTCATCAACATGTTCTAGTAGCTTTCCCGTACTACATTAAATGTTCTTTTGATGATAGTCAAAGCTGTTACAAATAGTTTGTTGGAGCTAACTGTGCTAAGGAATTTGTCATATCGTTAACAAAAACATGTAGTGAATTATATAAAAATATTTTTATGATGCCAAAGCCAATGAATCTGTTAACACTTGATGAGCAGCTTCAACAATTAATTCAGAAAAATTGTCACATATGTGGTAAGCATTTAGCTTTTAATGATAGAATTAGAGACAATTGTCACTTTACTGGTAATTATAGAGGACCCGCTCATTCTAAATGTAATTTATTAAATAGGCGACTAAATTTTTTTCCTATATTTTTTTACAATTTTTTCGGCTGTGATTGCCATCTTTTATTTAAAGAACTAAACTAAGTGAATGGACATATTGGTGTCATTCCTTTGAATAAAGAACGTTATATTTCATTATCTAAAAAAATTACAATAGATAAAAATCATTCATTTTATTTACGTTTTCTCGATAACTTTATATTTATGGCTTCTAGCATTGATTCTTTATGTAAAAATTTAAATGAAAATGATTTGTTTCATATAAAAAAAGAATTCAATAATAATGAAAAAATTAAACTTATGACCCGAAAGGAAGTTTTTCCCTATGAGTATTTAAATTCAATTGAACGACTTGACAAAAGAAGTTTACTTTCACAAGAAGCTTTTACCAATCAAATGACAAACACATCATGTTCCGATGAAAACTACATTCATGCAGTTATATGTATGGAATACGTTTGATTGTCGAAACTTATGGGACTATTTAAAACTTTACCTTAAAACAGATGTGCTTGTTTTGATTGATGTTTTTGAAAACATTCGAAAAATATGCTACAAAATCTATTCTTTAGATCCTACAAATTTTTATACTACCCCAGGTCTGTCATGGGCAGCTATGTTAAAATACACGGATATCAAATTACAATTATTAACTGATATTGATATGTATAATTTCCCTAAAAAAGGGAAACGTGGTGGAATTAGTCACTGCTCACTTAGACATTCAGTAGCAAATAATAAATTCATGGGAGAATCTTATAAAAGAAACGAACCTTCCAAATAGATAGTATATGAAAACGCTAACAATTTATATGGATGGGCAATGATCCAATATTTACCACATAAAGATTTTCAGTGGGTTGACGTTACTGAAAATATTGATGTGCTTTCAGTTGCCGATGATTCAGAAACTGGTTACGTTTTAGAAGTGGATTTAGATTACCCACAACATTTACATGATTTGCACAATGATTTTCCTTTTTGTGCTGAAAACTAAGTCCACCAACAGGTAAAATTCCCAAACTCTTAGTTGACTTAACAAACAAATACATAATCCTTGAATTTTTTCAACCGTAAGTTTGTGGAACATCTTTATTAGATTTATTGAGTAAAAAATTGGTTTTTATTTATACTTTTTGTCCACAAAATAATTTTATTAATATTTTATTTTTATAATTCTTAGAATATTATATTTATTTATTATAAAGCCTATATATATTTCGGCATCACTGCCATCATCAGGGCGAATACAATTTAATACTAAACATGAATAATTTTCCTATTTTTTAATATTACATTTATACCTATATATAATAATATATATAGATAACGCAAGCAGAACAAAAAATGTCAATAACAATTCTCGAAATTTTTTCAGATTTCAAGTGCCCCATTTGCTCTCTAATTTTTTCCTATGCCCTTTTTCTCTTTCTCAATAGTTCTTTTAAAAAAATATCCTCGTGAATATTTGATTCTATTTTAATTTTAGATATGTAGGTACATACATGATAAATATTTTTATTAATTTTTTTTTTTTCTTCAAAAACTTTAAAACTTCTTTTTAGAAGAATGCATTTGAATAAAAGACAATATTGCCATATCATTTGTATGATTCACGAAATTTTTTTTGAAACTAAAGTTTTAAAATTTTGTTAAGTATTTATTTTTACCTATAATTTGTACAACTCGCAACCCTTATTAGATTATTTACCATTATAAAACTATTTTTAAAACTATTTAGGTAGTACTCGAATTTAGCAAAAATACACGACAACAAATCTTAAATACATGTATTCTTCGTTTCACACAACTTTAGTCTAAAGTCGTAAACAATTAAAATATTTCAAAAATTACTTTGTTATTTATAATTATAATTAGAAATAAAAAAAAAAAAGAATTATAATAAAATCTATTTATAATGTTTGTGTTTTTATATTTCAAAACTGGTTAGAAGAGTTGTCTATCAATAATTTTGGTTGTATTTCTTTGTTTTTAATTTTAAATATTTTATTTATTTAAAAAATAATGCAAAAAACTTATTTTAACATTTTTCTTTCAATCTAACAATTTCGCATAAATAGTTTTTAATATCTTTTGTATTTAAAAATTGAAGTAAATCAAATAATTATATATTATAACATGGTAACACTATATAAAAAATTTACTACTGATTTCTTAAGTATTCTATTTTGGATGGACTGATTATGTGTTGATCAAGTGTCTATAATGTTTATTTATCTATGTGTGCATTAGAATTTAATATTTTTTTTTTGATATCAATAAAAATGCATGAGTAGTTTTTATTTAAAATGAAAAAAAACAAGGTAGAATGTAAACCAACGGTTTTTAAAAGCGCACATTTCCAAAACACAATACAAACTGTTTAGAAATTGTGACTTGCACAAAAATTTGAAAATTTAAAAATTAAATTTAAAAAAATTTTTGTAATAAGAAAATATGTGAAAATAGGACTTTTCTGGAATTTTGAGGGGCTGTAACTCCGGAACCCTTTATAACTAAGAAAAATCGTTAACATACGTAAACCATGACTTGAACCATGTCTTGCCGAAGAAAAATTTTTACAGGTGCCTAAGTTACAGGTGTCTAAAAATAGCAAATTTTCAATTTTTGAGGCGTAATAACTCTTAAAGAGAGGGCGCTACCAAAAAATAATTCAAAAAGTTCTTTCCTGTCTCAAAATTTCAGGTTCCTATCTAAAGGCGTGCCGGAGTTATGAAAAAAGAAATTTCATGCAAAATGTGGTTTTCAGATAACGGTAAATTTAAATAGTAAATTACAAAATATTACATAATTTTGATACTGTTTTATATAGATAATAAAATTTTCGATCTTCTGGCGGTTTTAGATTGCAAAACTATTACGCAGAGCCTGAGATATATACATTTGAAAATGTGGCTTTTTCGAAATTTTGAAGAGCTGCAACTTTGGAACCCTCTACAACTAAAATAAACCTTTAACACACGTAAAAATATATTATAAATATATTTGAAACTTCAATTCGGCTTTTTCCGTTTTTTTAAAATATAGCATCAATAAAAATTAAATTAGGTCAAAGTTTTCAGATAAAATTATACTTTTTTCATCCAGTATAGAATTTTAAACAGCACACGAGTTTTTAATCTTACATACCTTATTTATAATCTGTTTACAAAATTCCTAAATTGATAAAAAAGAAATAAAAAATTTACCCTCAGAGGTTAGCATTTCGATGGGTATTTATAAAATGTAAAATTTTCTAAGCAAAGAAAAAATTAATATGCATATACATATACATACATATATACATGTATCTATATATATATGGCTGGCTATTCTACTCTATACACTCCATTCATTAATCATTTTTTTGGTTACTTCTTTTTATAAATAGTAAAGTGACTGAAAATAAAAAAAAATATAAACTATTCATAAAATATATGAAATGAATAGAAAAAAAAAAAAAATCTAACAGCCTAATACAACACCAGACAACACATACCAATAACATCTTAAATAAAAATAAACCTTTACATTGTGACATGTTTGATTTTTCGTTAGAAAAATAAAATAAATAAATTTGAAGAATGAAGAATGAGAAACATAGGTGATTTCACACATTTCCTATATTTCATATATTTCCTATATTTAACATAGGTGAATTTCGCAATTCTAATTGTTCGTTCAAAATGGATTTATTTTATTTTATAGCTTTTTTAATTTCTAGAGATTCCAATAAAACCAATTTTTTACATTTTTTTATCAATATGTAAGATTTTCAGATTATTTATATTGCTAGAATGGTTTTTTTCCATTAAGTCATTGGCAAAATTGGACTTGGAATCTACTTTATTAAGTTCTCTAATGTGTTCCGAATAACGAATCGCGAAATTTCTACCTGTTTGTCCTATATAGATTTCTGTCAAAAATTGAGGTGTATACGAAATTTTAACAAAGTTATATAAAAAAGTTAGTTTTAATAAAAAAATATAATTTAAAGATCAATAAAAAAAAATATATATAATTTAAAACAACAGGAATAAACTAGGTTTTTTATTATTACAAAAAAAAAAAAATCGAATCTTAAGTGTGTTTAATCACTTGCTTAGCGAAGTTTTTAAGCTGTTGAAAACTTTAAATAAAACCAGAGACAAATAAAAAACGTTAAATATAAAAATATAATTGACAGTAAAAGTTTTGATAAAATTCGAATTTATCTGATTATTTATAACTTTTAATTTAACTATAAAATTTCTCAAAGTTCAAAATATTTCATTATATTTCAACCGTTTAGCTCAAAACTTTTATTATTTATTTTATAAATAATATATTTATTATAACAAAACATTTCATTTAAAATTATTTTGTATACATTTCTTTATGTACCTATTCAAATCAAACTTTTTTTTCAAGTAAATATTAAAGTTTAAACTTCAATAATAAAAAACTTTAAAAACTTTTCATATCTTCACCTTACTAATTTTTTTGCATAAGGTTAGGAGGACTTAAATTGTTATAATAGAATATAAATTTGACTTTTGGTAAATAAAGGGTGTTCAAAATTGACGTATCATTTTGATTTTGCCGCCATTTTTTTCGACCTGGAATTTTTATACGAGGTTTCTTTAAGTATATTCTAAATACATTCCGGTTAGTTAATATGGAACGTTACACGAAGGAACAAAATGTTTTTGTTATTACAACATTTTTTGAAAATGGTAAAAGTTTTCAAAATGTAATTAGGAAATTTCGAACAAAATTTGGTAGAGAAAATACTCCAACAAATCGTGCTATCAAGCTGATGGTTGATAAATTTCTAGAAACTGGATCTGTTCTTGATAACAGAGGCAACATTTATCAACGTAGTGGCCGTTCAACCGAGAATGTAGCAGCTGTGAGCAGAAGTGTTGAAGAAGATCCAAAAACTACCATTCGTCATCATTAGTATAGGCTAGGCCGATTCTAGACCAGGAAGTGACGTCAGAGATAAGAGGTGTAGAGAAAAGATAAGAGGTATGACTCAGCAATGAGTCATCAATGAGTCATAGCAGGAAGTGACGTCACATCCTGTTTTGATAAGAGATATTGAGTCATCAAAAACAGGTTTTTAAAATTTTGAATAACAGGCACCGAGATATTTTTTAAGAACAATATTTTAATGTTTTAATTTTGTTTGATTGCTTTGAAAAATAGTAAAATAATTTTTTGTTTTGCAGTCATTCATATTGCATGATAAGAAGCTTGTTTTAGAATATATTAAGTGTGTTTGTATTTTAACAAAAAAAAGTTGCGGTTTTAATTTTTCATGTTGATATGAAGAATGGAACTAATCAAATTTTTGTTTGACGTCAGGGGATTCCGTTCCGATTTAGTCGAGATGGAATTTATTTAGTTAAAATATATAAAAGAAAAACAAATAAAAATATATATCAAAGTTTTTTATTTTTTTTTTAGTATTTTTCGATATTTACATTTTTTTTCACTAAATTTCTTTACGATTTTACCTAATCGCAATAGACATCTCTTAGGAAATTGAATATAATTTAAAGTAAATAAATCTGTCCTTTGTCATCGTGAACATCTCTGAATGAATTGAGCTTAATTAATGTTGAGTCAGCATAATTCCTCAAAAATTTTATATGATATTTAATCTCACTTCTATATTTCTTTCTAAAATCTTTTTTATTTTTAAGAAAAAAATAATTAAACGTAAAAATTGTTCTTGCGATATCCATTTTTAGTAAGCCTAAAGAAAATTGATTACCAACTAATTTAGACATAAAATATGAAAATAATCAGAATTAACAAAATCGTCTATGGGTAGGAGTGTTAGGATGTGTGTATAGGTAAGTTTATTAATGCATTATGTTTAGGTTCGATTCTAGTTCTATGCTCTTACCCAGTGAAGATTTTTTTCCTTTTTATATTTTAACAAAGTAAACCTTACGAAAATATACATACTTATATTGCAGTTTATTAATGTGATTATAAATAAATAAATAAAAAAAAAATTGTATAAAAGGCTAATTTTAAAATTGAAAAGTGTCATAACACGATAAATAAGGCGATTATAATGTTTTGGGCTGATAAGATTCTACATGGTTATAAATATTGTATTTGTATCCGGAAATGGGCTTCAATTAAAATAATTCATTGGAAAATATTTCACGATTTTTTGGAGGTGTATATAACTCCAGAAGGTGGGGAAAAAATTTGTTTATTTAAAATTAGAAATGGTGAAACATTAACTAACAAATTCGACTTATCTCATTTGGATTGGCAACATCTAAAAATTGAAGTATATGGCGGTGATATTTCCATTATTGGTAATGTAAGAGATTCACCAAATAAAAAAAATCAAATAATTAACCATTTTAATATTGATTGTCCATTTGCTGAAGAAGATGACTGGGAGTTGATTGAGAAGAATATTTCAAATGTACTACCAAATAATATGAATGAAGGAATTTCACAACATATTGAATATGATGACAAATGAATATGAAGAAAATCAAAATGAACTGAAAAAGACAATGATAAGAAAACGAATTGATGATGGAATTATATTTATAGCATCAATAGAGAATATGTATAATGAAAAAAATAATAAATCAAAAATTGGTGACGTGTTAACTAATTTTAGAAAATTACTTGAACGTTTAAAAGAAGAATATTTAGATTACATGGAAGGTTATTCAAATGGAAAGGATAGATTTTTGCAACTCTTTATGTATGTTTGCTCTATTATAAGCCAAGTAAAGTGTGTACATAATAAAGAAATTTCTAGAAAATAAAAAGTATAAATTTTATATTTGCAATCTAATAACATACATTATTGTGTAAATCTTTGACGAAGATAGATCATATTTTTTGATAAAACGATGAAATCATTTTTCTTATTTATATTTTACCTATTTACTATTCAAACAAATTCATCTCCAATATCTAATATTACATTGGATGAATCAGCTTTTGGCAGCAGCTACTTTAATAAATTACTTCCAAGTAATGAGACCGTGAAAGTAAATTTATCAGTTCAGCTATTAAAATATGTAATTTCACCAGAATTAAACAAAGCAACAACAAATGAAACAAAAACTACAACAATAGCATCAATCACTACTTTAAAAGCAGATGCACAATTAGCAGGAGATAAAGGTGACTCAGTACCACAATATGTTTCTATAGATGAGGCTATTGAGGCTTTTGGACAGGAATTAATTTTAAAAGAACATAATATTGGTGGAATTATAAATAGTGAGCATATATTTTAGAGACATTTTCTATTGGAATATGCTGATAATAAAGATATTCATATAAGATGTGAATATGATGGCAATTTTAAACAAAAGTCTTTCACAATTAAATGTTTAGAATATCGAGAAATATTAACAGATAGAATTTTAAGTAATGGAGAAGTGGAAACAGTTCCTATTATAGATGTAGATTATAAATCCGACTACACTATAATTAGTTTAAAATCAATAAAGCAGAAATCATCATATCAGATGGAAATTTCATAATTTATCAAATGGAATAAAAAGATTATATCTAATAATTTGTAAAAATATTTAAACAAAATATAAATATTGTTTTTTATATAAATCTTTTTTATTTATCCATGAATTATGAATAGAAGAAAACCCTAACCATTTAACAAAAATTTTATTATCTCTAGTTTTAAGAATTTTTTCAATCAAAAACACTTGTTTATTTTTCGTTTTTAACAATTCATATTCATAGAAGCTTCCTTGTATGGGTTGATCTTGATAATCTTCCAGTAAATATGTTACAGGGTTAGTGATTTGAACTTTTCTTATCTTAAATACTTCCGTTGTCCAATTTGGGGTATACCCTTTTTCAAAAACATGTTTATACTTGCTTATACGAACTGAGTCATCAATTTTAAATTTAGTTGGTAGAAAAATTTTAATACGATTATAAACAGTTACCAACAGTTCATTAGCATTTTTTTTATTTATATCTGATGGACGTCTGTGAATGGTATGATGTTTTGTATTGTTGTATTGGTGAACTAATGAATCAATTATATTCAACCATTTGTAATTACCATTAAAACTAAACTCTTTCCACATTTTTTCTTTCAAAGTTCGATTAAAACGCTCTACAATAGAGGCTTTTAATGTGCTTTAAATGTTGAATAATGATTTATATGATATTTATCCATTAAATTTTTCAATATTTTATTAAAAAATTCTTTCCCATCATCTGTTTGCAAATTTTGCGGATGTCTTTTAGAATTTACAAAAATATTTTGTATTGCTTGTGTGACGTTCTCTGAAGTTTTTGTTTTTATAGGGATTGCCCAGCCATATTTGGAGAAGGTATCAATCACAGTTAATAAAAATTTAAAACCTTTATTCTCTTTGGCATATGCACCCATTTCTACTAAATCGGCTTGCCAAAGATCATCAAATCCTTTAATTATAACTCTACGTCGTTTAAAATTTCTCGGTGGAGGCTTATGCAGCTCTTCAACAACCTCTCTCTTACTCATTTTTAAACAAAATAAAATAGTTGTATGTAATTATTATATATAACTAAAGCTTGGCAAAGGGTTAAAGCTAAAGACTCAAATTTTGGTGAACAGTTAAACTCATATCTAGTTACAAACGCAATGAAAGCTAAAGTTAAACTCGGTATGGGTTTAAAAAAGAAAACAAAGAAATCTCAGAGAAAAAAACCCCTGAAAAATATTATAAAGGAAACTAAAAAAGCTGTTAAAACTATCAAAAAACTAATGAATGATAAGAATATTTTCTAAAGGACAGAAAAAAAAATTAATATTCCTCGAATAATTCCTGTACCAAAAATTGAAGGAGTTTTACCTCTAATCCCTATTTTTGCAGGCCTGTCAGCAGTTGGTGCACTTTCTGGTGGTGCTGCAGGCATAGCAAAAGCTGTAAATGATGCTGAAAATGCTCACAAACAATTTAAAGAAAGTGAACGTCATAATAAAATGATGGAAGCAATAGCATTAAAAGGTGGCAATGGATTACATTTAAAACCATATAAAAAAGGATTAGGCCTTTATTTGAATCCAAAAAACCATTAACTAAGCTACCTAATAGAGCTCTTACAAATATCGATTTAGAAAAATTTGGTGTAAAATATTTAAAATATTTTCGAGGAGTTTTTATGAGAGATAATTTACCAACACGTAGACCTTGGAAATATGAATGTGCTATAATCAATTTAGATAATTATATTGGAGATGGAACGCATTGGGTAGCTTATTTTAAAAATGCTAAAATAACTCAATATTTTGATAGTTTTGAAAATTTAAGACCGCCATTAGAAGTAATTAAATATTTAGGTGGTAAACTTGTATATAATTATAATAAATATCAAAATTTTAATTCTTACAATAGTGGACATTTATGTTTAGAATTTTTATTTCATATTGTTAAGAAAAAAAATTATTAGTAAATAAAACATAAGAAAAAAATTTGTTTATCTAATAATAATAAGAACTAGGCTTATTAAAACTGACCTACATTAATAATTTTGTTCAAGTTCAAGATTATTTCTCTATATTTAAACAAAGAAAGAAAAAAGAAAAAATAATTAGAACTTAATTGTAACAAAGAAAGAAAAAAGAAAAAATAATTAGAACTTAATTGTAACAAAAAAATTTTTTAGAAGATATTATATATGTGTATATATAGTTTTGTTACGATGATGATTTTTAGAAATTAGCCTTGAAAATCTATAAAAACAGAATATACTACTGAAATATCTCATTATATCAATTAAGGATAAGTCAATAACATTAACTTGACAACAAATTATTTTCCTCCTATTGATCTAAAGGGAAAGGAATATACCTGCGGTTTAGTAAATTTCCAAACATATAATTCAATACCTAATATAGATGAAGAGAATAATAGATTTATTATTAATGATAAACCTATTATAATTCCAACAGGTTCATACGAAATTGAAGATATTGAAATATTTCTTAGAAAAACGTTGAATATAGCTAAAACAGATAAAGAAAAATTAACTATAAAAGCAAATAATAATACATTAAAGTGTGAAATTTTTGCAGATAAAGTAATTGATTTTGAAAGAGAAGATACTATTGGTAGATTATTAGGTTTCAGTAATAAGAAATTATTAGCTAATAAATGGTACACTTCAGATCTTTTTGTTGATATTAATAAAATAAACATAATAAGAGTAGAATGCAATATTATATCTGGAACATATATTAATGAAAAAGAAGCTCATATTTTACATGCACTTTCTATTAACGTCAGTCCTGGTTTTAAAATAATTGAAGTTCCTAAGAATGTAATTTATTTACCTGTAACTATTAACCAGATAAGTTCTATTACTATAAAACTCCTCGATCAGAACGGTAATTTAATTAATTTTCGTGCAGAAACAATAACAATTAGATTGCATTTAAAGCCTCAAAATGATAGTGTTTAATCAAAATCAAGATTCATATATATATCCTCAGAGTCGAGCACAACATTTCAATATATTAAAGTCATCAAGAGGAGAAGCAAGTCAACACTACAAACCTAAAAAAAGTTTAACTGTTGAAAATCAACAATATTTGAAATTACTTGGATATCAATTAAAATGAACCTTTTTAATGAACCTGTTTTTGATGAAACTATAACTAGTGCTCACTGGCATTCATATCATCCATACGTAAACAATTTCAACTTCAATAGTATTACTCAAATAAAAATGCAAAATCAGAATTTAAACATATTACCTTCAACAAGTCTAATTTATATAGAAGGATTTGTAACAAATAATGATGGAACGGCTGTTAAACATACTAAACTAGTTAATAATGCCATACCATTTCTATTTGAAAAACTTAGTTATGAGCTTAATGGTGAGGAAATTGATCATAATAATAAGGTTGGAATAATTTCGACATTAAAAAATTATATTTCACTTAATGAAAACGAAAGTATTGCTTTATACAATGGGGGCTGGTCTCCCAAAACATCAATTGAATTGGATGGAGTTTATTTCAGTTTTTACATTCCTTTAAAGAGATTATTAGACTTTGGAAAAAATTTAATATGAATTTAGACTTTGGAAAAAATCGTTATCCTTTAGCATATGAATCATACTTGAATTTTCTGAGTGCTTACTACAATCATCTAGCATCAGAACCTTTAGTTTCATGGGAGAATTTTAAAAATGCATCTCCAATTTTTGTAATTGACACTCGTTATCAAAATGATGATCTTAAAATGGGGGCAGTTGATGTTAAAATTGAACTAAAAACCTTGAAAAAAATTCCGATCAATACCACAGCTTATTGTCTTATTTTGCATGATGGTTTAGTTGAATTCAAACCACTAACAGGAGAAGTTAATAAAATTATTTAGATTTCTAAATAAAATAAATGAACTTATCTACAAAAAAAGGAAACATTAAAAACTTAGAGTCTTGCTGTGTTTTTGAAATTCTTTGAATATTAATAGAATTTGAATATTCTTTATGATTGCATTGCATTGTTTAAGTTTTTTAATTTACAAACTTTATAAATATATTAAATTTAATCAATTAAATTCTCCTGAAACATAAAAATGGAATATGTAATAATTGATATACAAGGTTTTCGAGATAATAGTAATAAATTTATTTTAAAAGAAATTGTTATTCTTTCATCAAATGATGAAATTCAACATTTTATAATAAAACTACCTTATGGTTACCATTATTTTTATTCAAAAGCAAAATACACAAATAAATGGCTCACTAAAAATCATCACGGCTTACAATGGTCTGACGGCAAAACACATTTTTGTAATGTTATCAATTTTTTAAAAAATTTTATATCGAGTCAAACAAAAGTTTATGTTAAAGGAGAAGAAAAAAATCTTGGATTATTAACATATTGAAAAATAATAATGTTTTTGATTTGAATAATCGTGATTCTACATGTTTAAAAATATTGAAGAATCAACAAATTAATTGCTGTAAAAGATGTTCTTTTAATCATGTTGGTGTTTGTGCCTTTGAAAATGTTTATTTATTAAAATTGCTGATTTAGCTAATTGAAAAGTATTTAAGAAGAGAAATAATCAGCAACATATTCATTTTACTCTTCACAATCGATAGCTTTAATCAATAAATTTAATAAATTAATATGGATAAAATAAAAAAGATCTTGAATAAGAACAAGAAATGGAGTGAAGAAATCAAAATCCAATATCATAAAAAATTTCAGTCAACAGTACAAAAAAAATATATGTACCAAAAAAAAAAAAAAGGAAAAATCATCGTCATCAAGAAATAATTAATAATTGTAAATTAGAAATTGATTAAAAATAAAAAGAATTATAATGTACTATTTAGTATTTAATATTTATTATTTATAATTAATTACATATTACATAATTACATATGACTTAAACTATAATGACCCCATGGTAAGGTTTCAACTGAATTTTGAATTAAGAATCTTTTATCATCATTCGAATTTAAAGCAACTTTTTCTTGACTAATACTATATACAATATGTTTATTAGATCTTATCATATTTTGACAAATATTTTTGTTTTTGTTTTCATTTAAGCTAGCTACATAATCATCAAAAACAATTTCTTTTTGTACAATAGATTTTTTAATGCCTTTAGCCTTCTTTATACAATCTTTTCCATCTACTCTAATTGAATACATTTTAGATCTTATACCTATAAATTATGTAATGTTCTTACCATTCATTTCGTCTTTCATTAATCCAATTACCTTTTTATTAACAAGCGGAATTCCCCATTTATTATTTATTGGATAATCGCTAGTATCAAATCGTACATAACAATCTCTCTTAATAATATCATAGATATTTTCATTTAATATTTCTAGAATTAAACTATCTGTGTCAGTATAAAGAAGTTTACAATTTTCCTTTAAATTTTTCTTCATATAATCATACAAAAATTCATAAATTAAAGTTTTTGAAATATCTAATATAGCCATTCCCACATATATGGGTTTATTAAAAAATATTTCACCTTTTTTTAATTCAATTGCAACCAAATTTTCGCTAAAAACCGTTGAAGACTTAAAATAAGGTGATGCAATTAGTGAATTTGCACCATAACGACCTTCCCAATATGTTTTAAGTTTTTTATTTAAATGTTTCCGTAGGTTTTCTATGGTTTTACCAAATGTTCCATTATTCACTAATTTAAAAATATCTTTTTCAAAATTACTAGTTGCTAAACTACGAAGCTTTGTATTTAATTCAATATAGGGTTTCAGAAAATCAGATTGTCCGAATTCTAAAACTTTATGAATTTTTATTATTTTTAAACCATGTTCTATAGCTTGTTTCAAAGTTCTATAATGACAAACATAGTTTGTTTTATTGTACAATGTTGCAACAAGTTTCTTTTCGTTCGATAATGTTAATGAATGTTCAGGACAGAAAGGTAAATCTTTATGTTTGACATGAAACTCAGTTGGATATTCCAAATTAACTTCTAATATATAACCAGTTGAAGAGTCATTAGCAATATTTTGAATGAAATCACAATCAAATTTTGTAATATCATTCACCCACTTGAAATTGTTTAATGGTAAATATTGACTCATAGCCCATCCATACTGATTATTAATATCTAAATATGATATGCTCTTATGTAGAATATTTTCATCGTAATCAGTCATATATATATTATTAGCTTTACTATATCTCTTTGAAATTTGTGTTAAACCACCCCTTATTCCACTTTCAATAAATAAAATCATATCAATATCAGTTAGTAATTCAAAATTTACTTTTGTATATTTTAACATTACATCCCAAGTATAACCTGGTAATGTGAAATAATGTGCGGGATTTAAATCATAAGTAATTTTGCAACTTTGTCTAAAATTTTCAAAATTTCTGTAAGTAATAACACATCTGTTTTATATGAAATACATCCCATGCCCTTTTTGCATGTTGATAATCTTCATTAGATATTTGCGATTTATTTAGTTTATTATAGAACTGGTTCTTATCGGGTAGCTTTGTTTCAAAAAATTTATTATTGTCTTCAAAATAGTCATATGGATAAACTCCTTTTCTTGTTAATAATTCTATTTGAAAATTTCTTAAACTATTAAATTGCGATTTTAAAATAGAAAATTCCTTTAAAGTTTTTGATAATACATCTAAGCTTACACCTAAAAATTTATATGAATCTACAAATCTAAACTTAATTGAACTATTTTGAATATGTTTGGTGAAAGATATATATTTTTCCTTATTTATAGGAAGCAAATCAATTTTACCTTCTATGAGTGAATTTAACTTCAGTATAATAAAGTGTGAATCGTAACCGCTTAAATTATGGAAGATTACAGGAATAGTAAATGAATTTTGATATTCTATATTACATTTTTGATGTGTAGCACCTCGGTACTCTCCTGTCAGATGACAATGATCTCTGCATCTTATGTCTTTAGCGTCAAAATTTTCCTCACATATAAAACATTTTTCAGCTTCGTTATAATTTTTAATTTGCTCTGATGTTAGTGGTTTCAAATTTGGTGAACTTTTTAGATCGGTTTCTACTAAAATTGATAATAATTTCAATTCATCTAAAAACCATTCGATACAATTTTCGCCTCTGTAAGATCCATATTCAGTCTTTTCAATGTAAGAAGATTTTACATAATATCCGATGGAACATGGAATATGCTCTTGGTATTTATTCCCGTCATCTGATTTTTTTAATAAACACTCCATATCTGCATGCACCACACAAGGGTTCACTATTTTATTTTTAAAATTTTTAAATTTCATTATGTTATTATCTTTTGAAGGTAGTCGAATTGCACATTCATTCATATTTTCACAAATTTTCGTATGCTCCATCAATTTATTATTTGTAGTGAAATATTGTAAGCATCGATCACAGAAAAATTTCTGATGACCATGTTTACCAACATCTTGTGACAAGAGTCTTGACATATTTTTTGTTAAAACATAGTGATATTTGATTTCATCATCATCATTATCATTGAATGCATTATAAAAATTGTTTTTCTTTATAATATTCATTTTGAATCATTAATAGATTCACATGTTTTTCCTTTTTTGATTTTGTCAAACGAAGAACAATAACTTTAAATTTATTTTTTTGTAGCAATTCCAATCCAAATACATTAACTGAAATTACATTTTGCTTCTCAAATTTTGATATATTCTGAATTGATACAGGAAAATCAATTCCATCGAGTTTTAAAAACTGTAAATAATGCGGATAGCTTCTTGTACGATCTGAATGAGTGGTATTTGGATATAAATATGCCATTATCGACCAAGCAAAGCATGCATTATCAACATTTTTTATATTAATGCATGCTTTTTTTTTCTTAATTGACTTTGGTAAATCTATATATGATGATGGTGATAAAAATATTGAATATTTATTTATATTTATGGTTAAATTTATTATTGAAGACAAAGCCCATCCACTACCCTTTTCCTGAAATTCATCTTCCAAAGTATTGTACCAATCAGTTGTAGAATCTGACAACATAACCAATACATTTTCAGTTCCAAGATATTTTAAACCATAATCAGGTTCAATTTGATTAGGTTTTAGTAAAACAAATTCACAGCAAAAAACCATATTTATTTTTAAACTTGATTGTTGTATTAAAAGCTCTTTAATTTTTTGTTTTACAATAGCTTTACATTTTTCTAAAAATATTTTCGGATCTATATCATCAATATTGGTAATAACGCCAGATTGAATCCGATTTTTAAACGCTGATTTTAAATATTTCCATTTTAAAGCTTCTTCACGAATGTCTGAATTTTCTTCTTTTCTTAACACCTTTATTTTTAATTGCTCCTTAAATGATATCAAATCAGCTATACAGGTGGATATAGATAATTTAACACCATTTGAAGCTTTTGAATTTTCAATTAAAAGATTTTCTAGTGTGATTAAATCTTTTAACACTTGAACTATATATGATTTAATTTGTCTAATATTTTCAGTTTTTTGAAATTTTTTAAATAATGAAATATGATTATTTAAAATTTGTTTTGCGCGAGCTGACATGGTGAAGCTTTTTTATAAACTAAATTTTAGTTTTTATTCCGCTATAAAATATCCAGAAAATTAAAATTATTTGTTTGTATTATCCACTCTAATATAATTTTTATTTGCATTATCAAAATTTCAATTTTTTATGGAGGAAAGTAAAATGAAATTCCTATAGAAAGATAAAGTTGAAAATATAGTGATTAAATTTCTGTAAAAGTAAATGCTGAAAAGTAAATCTGAAAAAGAAATGCTGAAAAATAACACCTAAGCTTGAAATAACAACAAATTAATTTGTTGTGTGGTTGTTGTTGTTGTTGTTGTCTATGATTAAATGTTGACATAGATGATGTTGATGCTGATGTTGATGGTGTAACAATCATTAGATCATCCAAAATTTCTATTGTGTTTTCCATTTTTGATCTTCTTCCTTGCAAATTTTAAATTGAATTAATTAATAAGTACAGCTTGTTTAGCCCTTTTATACAAATTTTTTATCTAAATTATATTAATTTTATCAAATATTTTTACATCATACATTACCATAACTTTGTAACTTCAATTCATTTTAATTATCTGGAATATAAATACCTTTTTTTTTCCTTATAATATTATATCAATCTTTATGAAACAGACAAAACCGCAATTTCCACAATTTTAACTTTAATTCGTAAGAAAAGCTTGCAATATTAGTTTTTACTTTAAAATTATCTAATATTTGTTAGAACATATAAAACTGGAAACCAAATTTCTTATTTGTTCTTTTTTCTTTTCAGAATTTCAACTTCAAGAAACCACAGAAAAATTAACAAAATGTTTTATACTATTAATACAGATATGAAAATTTATATGTTTTTTATTCATATTCAATCTCAATTAAAATGTGCGAAATTCCCTGACGTCACACAAAAATTTGAATAGTTCCATTCTTCATATCAACATGACAAATTAAAACAACAACTTTTTAATCTTAATTAAAACGTATGGAATCCCCTGACGTCACACAAAAATTTTAATAGTTCCATTCCTCATATCAACATGGAAAATTAAAACCGCAACTTTTTTTTGTTAAAATACAAACACACTTAATATATTCTAAAACAAATTTCTTATCATACAATATGAATGACTGCAAAACAAAAAATTATTTTACTATTTTTCAAAGCAATCAAACAAAATTAAAACATTAAAATATTGTTCTTAAAAAATATCTGGGTGCCTGTTATTCAAAATTTTGAAAATCTGTTTTTGATGACTCAATATCTCTTATCAAAACAGCATGTGACGTCACTTCCTGCTATGACTCATTGCTGAGTCATACCTCTTATCTTTTCTCTACATCTCTTATCTCTGACGTCACTTCCTGGTCTAGAATCGGCCTAGCCTATATTACTGTCATGGTTCGCAGCAATTAAACATCAAACCATCCACATTATTCAACATTTTGTATCGTGATCTCCATTTAAAGGCTTATAAGATCCAGCTGACGCAGGAATTAAAACCAACTGACCATGCATTACGTCGAGCAATTATTCTTGGGCAATCGAAGAACAAGAAGAAAATGAGAATTTTTTTAACGAAATAATCTTCACCGACGAAGCTCATTTCCAGCTCAATGGCTACGTCAATAAACAGAATTGCCGCATTTAGGGTAAAGAGAATCCAAGGGTTATCTTAGAGCAACCAGTACATCCACAAAAAGTTACGGTTTGGTGTGGTTTGTGGTCAGGAGGAATCATCGGACCATATTTTTTTGAAAACGGAAATGGAAAAGTGATTACGGTCAATGGAAATCGCTACAGGGAGATGATCCGAAGCTTTTTGTGGCGGAAAATTGATGATTTACACGTAGAGAATATGGGGTTTCAACAGGACGGTGCCACTTGCCACACAGCAAGAGAAACAATGGATCTTTTGAAGGAAAAATTCGAAGACCGCATTATTTCTCGTAGAGGAGGAGTGATGTGGCCACCAAGATCGTGCGATTTGACACCGTTGGATTTTTTTTGTGGGGTTTTGTGAAATCGAAAGTGTACAGCAATAATCCCACAACAATTCAAGAGCTTAAAAACAACATTATCGAGCAGATTTCAACCATTGAGAACAGTTTATTGAATAACGTGATTCAGAATTTTGGTTAAAGATTGGAAGCCTGCCAAAGTAGTAGAGGGGGCCACTTGGTCGACATAATTTTTCATTATTAACCGGAACCTATTTGTAATAAATTAAAATAAAAATATATTTAATATTTCAAAAAAAATGTCTTTTTTTATTAAAATTAAAATGATACCTCAATTTATCACCCTTCACCCTTTATGTTTAACCTTTCGTAATAATTTTGTATTTAAACCCAACTTTGAAATTTTTAAACCCAAATAAAATTTTTCATATTTTTATCCTAATTTAAAATATTCACTACTATAGCTTAAGCCGTTTAAATTTTAAATTAAAACATAACTGATGGTTAGTACATCACTAACTAAGTTAAATTTAGAATAATCAATAAACTTTAATAATAATAAACTTTAAACACTTTTAAACCAAACTTTAAAAACTTTTCATATTTTCACCCTACTAATTTTTTACATAAGGTTGGGAGAACTCAATTTGTTATAATCGAATGTAAATTTGACGTTTGGTAAATATGTTTAAACTTTAATAATAATTTTGTATTTAAACCAAACTTTGAAATTTTTAAATCAAACTTTAAAAACTTTTCATATTTTTATCCTAATTTAAAATATTCAGCACCATAGCTTAAGCTTTTTAAATTTCAAATTAAAACATAACTGATATACTAACCACTAAGTTAAATTTAGAATAATCAATAAACTTTAATAATAATAAACTTTAAAAACTTTTAAACCAAACTTTAAAAACTTTTCATATTTTCACCCTACTAATTTTTTACATAAGGTTGGGAGAACTCAAATTGTTATAATCGAATGTAAATTTGACGTTTGGTAAATATGTTTAAACTTTAATAATAATTTTGTATTTAAACCAAACTTTGAAATTTTTAAACCAAACTTTAAAAACTTTTCATATCTTCACCCTACTCATTTTTTTCCATAAGGTTAGGAGAACTGAAATTATTATAATAGAATGTAAATTTGACTTTTGGTAAATATGTTTAAACTTTAATAATAATTTTGTATTTAAACCAAACTTTAAAATTTTTAAACCAAACTTTAAACACTTTTCATGTCTTCACCCTACTAATTTTTTACATAAGGTTGGGAGAACTCAAATTGTTATAATCGAATGTAAATTTGATGTTTGGTAAATATGTTTAAACTTTAATAATAATTTTGTATTTAAACCAAACTTTAAAAACTTTTCATATTTTTATCCTAATTTAAAATATTCAGCACCATAGCTTAAGCTTTTTAAATTTCAAATTAAAACATAACTGATATACTAACCACTAAGTTAAATTTAGAATAATCAATAAACTTTAATAATAATAAACTTTAAAAACTTTTAAACCAAACTTTAAAAACTTTTCATATTTTCACCCTACTAATTTTTTACATAAGGTTGGGAGAACTCAAATTGTTATAATCGAATGTAAATTTGACGTTTGGTAAATATGTTTAAACTTTAATAATAATTTTGTATTTAAACCAAACTTTGAAATTTTTAAACCAAAGCTTTAAAAACTTTTCATATTTTTATCCTAATTTAAAATATTCAGCACCATAGCTTAAGCTTTTTAAATTTCAAATTAAAACATAACTGATATACTAACCACTAAGTTAAATTTAGAATAATCAATAAACTTTAATAATAATAAACTTTAAAAACTTTTAAATCAAACTTTAAAAACTTTTCATATCTTCACCCCACTAATTTTTTTAAATAAGGTTAGGAGAACTCAAATTGTTATAATAGAATGTAAATTTGACTTTTGGTAAATATGTTTAAACTTTAATAATAATTTTGTATTTAAACCAAACTTTGAAATATTTAAACCAAAGCTTTAAAAACTTTTCATATTTTTATCCTAATTTAAAATATTCAGCACCATAGCTTAAGCTTTTTAAATTTCAAATTAAAACATAACTGATATACTAACCACTAAGTTAAATTTAGAATAATCAATAAACTTTAATAATAATAAACTTTAAAAACTTTTAAATCAAACTTTAAAAACTTTTCATATCTTCACCCCACTAATTTTTAGCACATTTCCAAAAAAATTTTGAAAAAATGTGCTTATTAGTTTCACTCTGTCCGTCCGTCCGTCTGTTTACAAAACTTCTACACCGTTAAAGATAGAGAAAAAAAATTTTAACCATAGGTAGGTTTCATAAAAAAAATAATTTTGTGGAACAACTTTTTCATGTAGCCCCCCCCATTACGGAGCGACAGCCCCTCAAACTTTGAAAAAGCCCTATTTTTAAATGTATATATCTTATGTTCTGCTTAAGATTTTTTCAATCTGAAAACGTCATTCGACAGGTATTTCTTTTATCTTTATAAATTAATATCAAAATTATACAATTTTTTTAAATTTAGTATTTAAATTTACCGTTATGTGAAAACCAAATTTTGCATGATTTTTCTACTTTCATAACTCCGGCACGCTTCTAGATAGAAGCTTGAAATTTTGAGGCAAGAAAGAACTTTTAGAATTAGTATAAGTTTGCTCAGAAAATTTTTTTGGACCACCCCCTGTTTATGAGCTATTAGGGCTTAAAAATTGAAAATTTGCTATTTTTAAACACCTGTAACTTAGGAACCTGTACACATTTTACTTCTGCAAGATATAAAGATTAAAGCTACAATAATATATTTTTATGTGTGTTAAAGATTTATTTTAATTGTAGAGGGTTCCAAAGTTGCAGCTCTTCAAAATTGCGAAAAAGTCCCATTTTCAGATGTATATATCTCGGGCTCTGCATAATAATTTTGCAATCTAAAACCGCCAGAAGATCGAAAATTTTATTATCTATATAAAAAAATATCAAAATTATGTAATAGTTTGTAATTTACTATTTAAATTTACCGTTATGTGAAAACCACATTTTGCATAAAATTTCTTTTTTCATAACTCCGGCACCCCTTTAAATAGGAACCTGAAATTTTGAGACAAGAAAGAACTTTTAGAATTAGTATAAGTTTCCTCAGAAAATTTTTTTGTAACACCCCCTCTTTAAGAGTTATTACGCCTCAAAAAATGAAAATTAGCTATTTTTAGACACTTTATTTAAACTTTTTTAAACTTTAAAAAGTTTAAAGTAAACGCTATTTTTAAACTTTAAAAAGTTTTCATATTTTTATACCAATTTAAAATATTCAGTACTATAGCTTTTTCAATTTAAAATATGAAAGACACAATCCTTTTTACTCATTTTGCATACTTTTTCGACTAATATATGCAAATAATATTTTTACATACTTTTAGGAGGACTAAAAGCTTTAAAAAAGCTCCTCCTGCACCAGAACCGGCATATCCATTCTACTTATGTTATAATTTATTAAACTAATTTCCATAAACTAGATTCTTTATTATGTGGGGTAGTTAAACATTTCTGTCCGCAATTTCTTTATTTATTGACTTAATAATTAATATTTTGTTCAGTAAGCAGAATTTCCAAAGTAAAGCTTGAATATTTAATTGAAACTTCCTAACAAAACAAAGAAAATAAGACATTTATTTTTAAGTATTATTCTTAATTATTATTAAGTACTAAATCAGCTTTATTTATTAATTAATACAACACAAATTTTATAATATTTTTTGTTTACAAACATTAAAATATTTACAATTCTGTTTGTAAGCAGAATTTTAAGTTACCATTTCTTTTCAAAATTACATTAAACCTTATTTATTATAATATGCTTTTTGGACAATCTATTTTTCTATTTTTAGAACCAAATTAAATAATACAAAATTTATTCAAGTTTCAGTTCATCAACAAATTTTATAGTATTTCAATTACTGTTAACAATATTTTGTTTGCTTAAGAAATTTTATCAATTAAATATAATTTTACAACTTATAGTATAAAACCGCTTACCTACTAAGCAGAAACAGTATAAAATATAAAAAAGAAATAATTTTAAGTTTTAATTTATTGATAATTAACGTATGATCATGGCAACATTATAATGGGCAACATTATAAACATTGTAACTGGAACACTGTATGCATTGTTGAGAAACATCGTTCGTTAATAAATTAATCAATATAATTTGCTCCTCCCCTCTTAAGTTCGGATGTCCATAAACGACTTTTCCAATGGTTTTAAATGAAATATAACTGCAGGCTGGTTTTGATCAATTGGTTTGATGGTATTTGTATTCTAATTTACTACTTCTTTCTTAGTTGCGTTATTGATAATTAACTTATTTCTTCGTTTGATTAAAGTTAATGCGATCAAAATAAATAGTACTGTCATGATGATTGTAGTAAACCTGATGTTGATGTATTGGTCCATTTGTCTGTCATCGTTCACTAAATCGATTACTTTTGTTTTATTGTTATTGATTTCTTTTAATAATTCTAGAGATAAATGTTCTTGTAATTTATCAATATAGTTGAATTTGTTTGTAGAATGGCAGGAAATGGTTTCACTTTGATGATTTTTTCTAATTTGAATTTTTGCTTATCAACTTCAATTGTAAAATTATGGAATATTAACAAAAATGTACCATTAATGCTTTGTTTATTGCCATCGATATTAATTTCCGTTATATTAATTAAGTAATAAAGTTCCAGATGATATTTCTTCGATTGCTGGAATATATTGATTGTTGGTAACTTTGCACATTGAGCTTTCATCTTTTAGCAAATTAGGAATACAAGTTGAATTTTTTAAATTTACAATATTTTTTTCATTACAAAGAGTTATAGAATTAATATTTTTACATTCATTTATAATTCCAAATACTCTTTTCTGATTAACTAGAATTTTATTAAAATTGGTTTGTGTTTCTTTTATATTATTTCTTTTTACAGGTTTAATTAAAATTTCATCAAAAATTTCAAATTTAGTTATAGGTATTTCAACAATATAGAATAATCAAATAATTATATTATTTCTGATATTATTTTAATATTATAATATTAAAATAACTCAAAAACTAATAAAGCTATCTTGATAAAATTTATATAGTAGGTTACTAATTATGAAAGGAAGGCTAAGTTCGAATCTGGAAAAAATCGGTCCATGGGTTCGGATACTGGAAGCTTCCGAACGAGCACCAGAGCAAATGAGATTATCTCCAAAACCAACTAAGATATAACCTTTAAATTTGGCAGAGTGGTGTTCTTTCATGTTTTATTTAATTCTCTGAAATTTGAGAGGGTTTGGTCCATGGGGTTGGATTTTGGAAGCTTCCGAACGAGCAAAAGAGCAAACGATATTATCTCCAAAATCGACAAAGATAGAACCTTTAAATTTTGTACAATGATGTTATTTCCCGTTCGATTTATGTCTCTGAAATTTAGGAGAATTTAGTCCATGGGTTTGGATTTTGGAAGCTTCCGAACGAGCACCAGAGCAAATGAGATTATCTCCAAAACCAACTAAGATATAACCTTTAAATTTGGCAGAGTGGTGTTCTTTCATGTTTTATTTAAGTCTCCGAAATTTGAGAGGATTTGGTTCATGGGTTCTTATCTTGGAAGCTTCCGAACGAGCCCCAGAGCAAATGAGATTATCTCCAAAACCAACAAAGATAGAACCTTTAAATTTTTTACAATGATGTTCCTTCCCGTTTGATTTATGTCTCTGAAATTTAAGGGGAAATGGTCCATGGGTTTGGATTTTGGAAGCTTCCGAACGAGCCTCAGAGCAAATGAGATTATCTCCAAAAACAACAAAGATATAATTTTTAAATTCGGCAGAATGGTGTTCTTTCATGTTTGATTTAGGTCTCCGAAATTTGAGAGGATTTGGTCCTTGGGTTCGGATTTTGGATGCTTCCGAACGAGCCTCAGAGCAAATGATATTATCTCCAAAAGCAGCAAAGGTATAACCTTTAAATTAGGAAGAACGGTGTTCCTTCATGTTTGATTTATGTTTCTGAAATTTGTGAGAATTTGGTCAATGGGTTCAAATCTTGGAAGCTTCCGGACGAGCCCTAGAGCAAACGAGTATATCTCCACAACCAACAAACTTAGAACTTTTATTTTTAGTACAAAGTGGTTCTGTTATGTTTCCTTTTCTGTAAAATTGGAAACTGACATTTGAAAGAATTTGAACCATGGATTCGTATTTTGGAAACTTCCGGACGAGCACAAGAGCAACGAGCATATCTTTAAACCCAACAAAAGTAGAACCTTTAAATTTAGTACAATGGTGTTCTGGCATGTTTTCTTTATGTCCCTGAAATGGATTCGATGAATTGGAGTGGCAATTCGGGTACCTGACACAAACCTCCCAAGGACTAACAATCTTCGAAATTAATAAAGATAGAAACTTAAGATTTTTTACATAGATTTCAAGCATATCCCAAGAGGATGCTTCTTTTAAGTTCCTGAAATTCGAGTTGAATAAGACAGAAAAGGGAAGAAGTTCTAGCAGCTGCCAAAAAAACTTATGGATTTTTAATTTAATTCGAATTATTCAGGTGTAGGGTATTAATAAGTCGGTTGCATCGACTTACTGTTACATTTACTTGTTTTTATCTAACAAATCAGTAACAGATTTTATTTTAAACTTAGAAAGTAAAATTGAATTTATTACACCTACTTTTACGCAATGTACAGAATACTTAATATTTATTACTTCTTCTTTGATTAATTATACCCGTATGATAGGATCGGGTATAATAAAATTACTCCTCCGTTTGTAACACCTCGAAATAAGAGAGCTAGATATACCTTCAGAGGTATGGATCGGATCAGGAAAAAATTCTAAGACTTTTGAGCCATGTCCGTCCGTCCGTCCGTCCGTCAGCTCGCTAACTCAAAAACTAAGAAAGCTAGAATCTTGAAATTTACACAAATATTCTGGGAGTAATTTGTAGGTTCCCTATTTTTTTTGGTTGAGTTTGGACCAAGCCTTAGGGTAGCTCTCAAACACCTAACTTTTAGATCCCCACATTTTTTTTGAAATAGAGCTATGAAATTTTAACTACTGATAGATCCCACAAAAATATTAATTTTATTTTGAATAACTTTTTTTTCTAGCCCCACCCGTTACGGAGCTACAGCTCTCCAAAGGTTCAAAAAAGCTCTATATTTAAATTGTTATAGCACAAGTTGTATAAGATATATCTTCATTTTGAAAACGCCAAACGATTACTACTTTTATTAGCTTTAAAAGTATATATACAATAAATATATATTTGTGGCAAACGGTGTCTTAATTTACCGTTATGTGAAACTCAAATTTTGCAAAATCCTTCAACCCTTCTATCTTCTAAACGGTTTAAGTTGGAAACTTGAAAATTTGACAGAAGTTAGATCTTTGAAAATAAGTATGAGCCATTTCAGAAATTTTTTTTGTATCACCCCCCGTTTAGGAGCTGTAAGGGGTCAAAAACTGAAAATTTCTTATTTTTAAACACCTGTAACTTGAACACCTGTTAAAATTTTTTTGAAGTAATACACAAAAATTAAAGCTTCAACATTATTCTCTTATTTCTGTTAATAACTTTTTTTAATAATATAGGGTTACTTTATAATTGACGAAAGTGTTACTTGAATTTTTCAAATTTTCAAACATATTTCTTCAACAAATTTTTTGCATTTTGTTTTACTCGATAATTTGAAATTGTTGAGGATATAATGAGTAGTACATAAAAATGTAAATAAATAAACAACATAACGGTTGCTTGAAGAATTTTTATTTATATGATATTAATATATATACATACTTATATAATATCATGTTTATTTACATATCGTATATGTCACTAGTGAATGAATGATAAGAGTATATATGTATATTATATAGCGCGGTATTTACATACATATATGTATTTTATTGTACTTATAAGAAATTATTCTGTAAATGCAATATTTAAATATAATATAATATAATATTTAAAATTATATTTATTACTTTGTACTAAGTAAATTTAATATACATTTACCGCTTAGTATTAAATGGTACTATAGAATATTTGAAAAAGTTTTGGATTCATAATCGTTATGTGAAAGGTTAGAATCTGCTTTTGAAGAATGTACATATAAACATATAGTTTGAATATATGTACAACCCATAGTTCTAGAAATTATAAAATTCACCCAAATTATTTTAAAATACTAAAATATTAAAAAAATAATATTGTGAGCAGAGTGACAGGCTGTGAACATACTAACGGTTCGTACGGGTATCTAAGAGTTGACAAAGGCAACTGTATTCTCCTCGTTTTAATTTATATTGAATTTGTAGAATTGATTGATCATCAATTATACTTCTATTTTTCATATTTTCTAAAATTTGGTTAGTAATATTAGCAATTTCATTTATTCTATCAGTATGAATTTTGTTTATAATTTTTTGTTCGTTGTTGTTTTCTAGTAACCCATTTAATTTTTTTTTATCATGACGAGGTCCGTATGATGTGGAGTTCCGGCAATCCACTTCCAAGCTGTGCCAAGAAAATTGATAGATCGTTTTTTCCGTTTTATCTCAAATTCATCTAACAGTTCTTGAATTTGTTGCCTTTCATGATCCAGATTCTGTTATAAGTCCTGAGTATTCCTTAATATTCTTAACTATATCCGGTAATACATCTATATTGGAAAGAGATTCATCTATGCCAAAATTAATTTCTTGATCCGTTTCATTACTTTCTGGTGTTTCATCCACTACCCTATCTATTGGAACTTTTCTGGTTTCTGTTTGCAAAACAGGATTTTATAAAACATTGGGAATTAGAAGAGTATATTGCTGTGTGTTTTTTCTGTTTTCTGATTGGATAATTTCTAGTATAGTATCTTTCAGAATTCTAGGCTTGAAAAAAATATTCGGTTCTGACGGTCCATTTGGGGTTGATGCAGCAGCCGGGTTTGTTTCACTAATAGTAGGAAGTGGATCAGCCATTTTAAAAAATGAATTTAAATTTGGGGAATTTAGGGAAAATTAATTCGCAAAACAAAAGGGCAAAACAATAAAATGATAAGTGATTTTTCAGATAAAAAAAAATAACACCAAATATAATAAAATATAAAAATAGTGTAATTTGTTATAACTTGCTTATTCTTTACAGAAGTTTTATAAATACCAATAAAATTTTCTTAAAAAATTAAAAAATTTATATATTTTTAAATTGATTTTAAAAAATTTAGAGTAACATAATTTTCAATATAATAAAGTAATATAATTTATCTAATTTTATTTTTTTTAAATATTTTAATTCTCTTGCTTTTAAATATTTTAATTCTCTTGCTTCACTGTGTCCAAGTTGTAGTTTCTTGTTGTCAAATTAAAAAGTGGTGATAAGATGGGTTCTGTGTCAATATTCATTAAACACTTTTTATTTTTGTATTTATTAATAAGGAAAGTTTCCCAAGCGTCTAAATAATTTTTATCGGTTATGTGTTTAATTAATTTTATATTTTCTATATTTATGTTTAAGTGGTTATTATCTAAGCAATGTTGTGCTACAGCAGATTTGATTGGTTTATTATATTTAATATTTGAAATATGTTCCTTAAATCTAGTTAAAATGTTTCTTTTGGTTTGACCAATATACTTTGCATTGCAGTCACCACACGATATTTCGTAAATTCCCGATTTTAATTTATTTTTCATTTTATCTTTGGTATTACTTAATATGTTCTTTAAATTATTTTCACTGGAAAAGACTAATTCTAAATCATATTTTTTAAAAATTGGTTTTCATTTATCTGTTAATTTTCTTGCATAACTGAATTTTACTCTCTTTTTTGTGGATGGTTCCGATCTGAAAAAGGTTGTAAGGTTATTTTTTCTAATTTTATTTGAATGTTTCTCTACGAGATTATCTATTACTTCTTCAGAGAAACCGTTTATATTTGCTATGTTTTTAATGTAATAGTTTTCTTTTTTGAAATTTTCAATAGACAACGGAATTTTACACATTCTATAAACCATGCTGTGGAACGCTGCCATTTTACGGGAATATGTAGCAAACGAATCATTTGTGATGTATCTCGAAGTGCTTGTTGGTTTCCTGTAAATGTCGAATTCCAATCTAGATTCTGTTCTGCTTATAAGTACATCTAAAAACGGGAGTTGTGCATTCTCTTCATACTCTACTGTAAAATTTATTGTTTGGAATTGTTTGTTTAATGTTTCTAGTAATGGGTTTACTTTTTCTTTTTTTATTACTACGAATACGTCATCAACATAACGAACGCAAATTTTTGGTAGTTTTTCTTCCATTTTCAAATTCGTTTCAAACTTTGCCATGAATGTATTAGCGACAAAGCATGATAGAGGATTGCCCATAGCTGTGCCATGTGATAATTTATAGAAGGCATCCTTAAATTGGAAATAATTATCCTCCATACATATTTTGGTCGCTTCTAATAATATTTCTAATTTTTCTAACGGCACATTGGTTTGTGAGAGCCATTCTTCAATACATTTCAAGGCTTCCGGGATTGGTATGTTCGGATATAATGAGACCACATCGAGGGAAACTAATATATCCTCATCTTGTAATTTTACGTCTTTCACAATATCTATGAAATGAAATACATTTTGGACATATAGGCCGTCAGGTGGTTTTAATTTTTTGAATTCAATAATAACCCATTTAACTATTCCGTAACAAGGTGACTGGATATTGGAAATGATTGGTCTCATTTTATTTCCGGGTTTATGAATTTTCCTTAAGCCATATAGCCGTGGTATCATTGGATTCGGAATAGATAATTTCCATTTCGGAGTTTCCAAAACATTGTGAATTTTAGATATACATGTGTTGGCCGTTTTTATCATTCGTGGAAGAGATTCTTATTTATTTTTATAAAATTAGATTCTTGTATTGTTTTTTCCATATCATTATAATATTGATCTTTATCTAGAATTACCAATGAGTTGCCCTTGTCAGATTTAGTGTAAAATACATTTTTATTTTTTAATGATTTTATAGTTTCAAAATTGCTATTATTATATATTATTTTCTTTTTATTATTGTTTATTTCATTTATTAAAATTGGTTTAATTTCTTTTCTTATATTGTTCTTAATTAAATCACTTTTATATTTTATTGCAGTTTCGGCATCTATAATTGTTTTATTAACATCTAGTTTTAGTGGCATAGGTGTAAAATTTAAACCTTTATTCAATAAGTTAAGTTCATCTTCGGAGAAAATTTCATTTGAAAAATTAACATAATTGGGAAGAAATTTTACTTGCGGTTTTTTTGTACAAAATTGTTTTTGTTTATTTTTTAAAAGTATTGCGAATTTTTTATCTAATGTTTTAATTTTTTCTTTTATAATTTTGGACACTCTATTGGAAACTAAATTTAAAAAATTAAGCCAATCGTTGTATTGAAACGAATCGATATATGTTTGTGTTTGAAATGACTTTAATATTTTTAAATGGAGAGCATATAATTCTAATTCAATATTGCACAATTTAGAATGTAGGTAACTTCTTTCCAAATTTAACCACTTAAACTTACTAAAATTTAAAACTTTTTCAGTTCTATCATTTAAAATTGGACATTTTATTTTTATAAAATTTGGGAACACTTTATTTTCTTTGCATTTCTTTTTATGCATTCTTTTTTTATTTTTTGAAAAGGCGTTCAAATTGAGCTTGGTTGCCATATTAATTATAATTTTAATTAGTTGAACTAATTCTGTAAAACTCATTTATATAATAATATTTTGAAGAAAAACCTCTTATCAAAAATACCTTTCACCAGTTTTTTAAATTTTACCAATCTTCTATTAAATAAATTTAAACAATCTTATAAAATTATTTTTTAATTTATTTATTTATTTAGGATGCATTTCGATATGATCACATATCATCACAGCCATTCATAACTAATTATAGTTAAAAAATGCATAATCTGTTAAACATGTTATAAAATTAAATTCAAATGTTTAAATAACATTTTACAAATTTACAACGAAAGAACTTATAATTTTAATTACATTAATTTAACATTACATATTAATAAAACATTTAAATACAATCAATAACATGTATTTAATATGTGTTAAAAAAGAAAAAGAAAAATTATTTATTACAATTAAATTAAAAACTTATTTTGAAAAACAACAACAAAAAAAAAAAATATTAACATAGAGATTTTTCTAGTATTACATTAAGTATTGTGATTAAATGAGCAAACAAATAACAGATAATGAGAAAAATGAGAAAAAATTTTATTATAACTAAAATAAAACGGAAAATTAATATAAAATTGTTCTATTTTTTTATTGTTGAATGTTCTTCACTGTGTCCAAGTTGTAGTTTCTTGTTGTCAAATTAAAAAGTGGTGATAAGATGGGTTCTGTGTCAATATTCATTAAACACTTTTTATTTTTGTATTTATTAATAAGGAAAGTTTCCCAAGCGTCTAAATAATTTTTATCGGTTATGTGTTTAATTAATTTTAAATTTTCTATATTTATGTTTAAGTGGTTATTATCTAAGCAATGTTGTGCTACAGCAGATTTGATTGGTTTATTATATTTAATATTTGAAATATGTTCCTTAAATCTAGTTAAAATGTTTCTTTTGGTTTGACCAATATACTTTGCATTGCAGTCACCACACGATATTTCGTAAATTCCCGATTTTAATTCATTTTTCATTTTATCTTTGGTATTACTTAATATGTTCTTTAAATTATTTTCACTGGAAAAGACTAATTCTAAATCATATTTTTTAAAAATTGGTTTTCATTTATCTGTTAATTTTCTTGCATAACTGAATTTTACTCTCTTTTTTGTGGATGGTTCCGATCTGAAAAAGGTTGTAAGGTTATTTTTTCTAATTTTATTTGAATGTTTCTCTACGAGATTATCTATTACTTCTTCAGAGAAACCGTTTATATTTGCTATGTTTTTAATGTAATAGTTTTCTTTTTTGAAATTTTCAATAGACAACGGAATTTTACACATTCTATAAACCATGCTGTGGAACGCTGCCATTTTACGGGAATATGTAGCAAACGAATCATTTGTGATGTATCTCGAAGTGCTTGTTGGTTTCCTGTAAATGTCGAATTCCAATCTAGATTCTGTTCTGCTTATAAGTACATCTAAAAACGGGAGTTGTGCATTCTCTTCATACTCTACTGTAAAATTTATTGTTTGGAATTGTTTGTTTAATGTTTCTAGTAATGGGTTTACTTTTTCTTTTTTTATTACTACGAATACGTCATCAACATAACGAACGCAAATTTTTGGTAGTTTTTCTTCCATTTTCAAATTCGTTTCAAACTTTGCCATGAATGTATTAGCGACAAAGCATGATAGAGGATTGCCCATAGCTGTGCCATGTGATAATTTATAGAAGGCATCCTTAAATTGGAAATAATTATCCTCCATACATATTTTGGTCGCTTCTAATAATATTTCTAATTTTTCTAACGGCACATTGGTTTGTGAGAGCCATTCTTCAATACATTTCAAGGCTTCCGGGATTGGTATGTTCGGATATAATGAGACCACATCGAGGGAAACTAATATATCCTCATCTTGTAATTTTACGTCTTTCACAATATCTATGAAATGAAATACATTTTGGACATATAGGCCGTCAGGTGGTTTTAATTTTTTGAATTCAATAATAACCCATTTAACTATTCCATAACAAGGTGACTGGATATTGGAAATGATTGGCCTCATTTTATTTCCGGGTTTATGAATTTTCCTTAAGCCATATAGCCGTGGTATCATTGGATTCGGAATAGATAATTTCCATTTCGGAGTTTCCAAAACATTGTGAATTTTAGATATACATGTGTTGGCCGTTTTTATCATTCGTGGAAGAGATTCTTATTTATTTTTATAAAATTAGATTCTTGTATTGTTTTTTCCATATCATTATAATATTGATCTTTATCTAGAATTACCAATGAGTTGCCCTTGTCAGATTTAGTGTAAAATACATTTTTATTTTTTAATGATTTTATAGTTTCAAAATTGGTATTATTATATATTATTTTCTTTTTATTATTGTTTATTTCATTTATTAAAATTGGTTTAATTTCTTTTCTTATATTGTTCTTAATTAAATCACTTTTATATTTTATTGCAGTTTCGGCATCTATAATTGTTTTATTAACATCTAGTTTTAGTGGCATAGGTGTAAAATTTAAACCTTTATTCAATAAGTTAAGTTCATCTTCGGAGAAAATTTCATTTGAAAAATTAACATAATTGGGAAGAAATTTTACTTGCGGTTTTTTTGTACAAAATTGTTTTTGTTTATTTTTTAAAAGTATTGCGAATTTTTTATCTAATGTTTTAATTTTTTCTTTTATAATTTTGGACACTCTATTGGAAACTAAATTTAAAAAATTAAGCCAATCGTTGTATTGAAACGAATCGATATATGTTTGTGTTTGAAATGACTTTAATATTTTTAAATGGAGAGCATATAATTCTAATTCAATATTGCACAATTTAGAATGTAGGTAACTTCTTTCCAAATTTAACCACTTAAACTTACTAAAATTTAAAACTTTTTCAGTTCTATCATTTAAAATTGGACATTTTATTTTTATAAAATTTGGGAACACTTTATTTTCTTTGCATTTCTTTTTATGCATTCTTTTTTTATTTTTTGAAAAGGCGTTCAAATTGAGCTTGGTTGCCATATTAATTATAATTTTAATTAGTTGAACTAATTCTGTAAAACTCATTTATATAATAATATTTTGAAGAAAAACCTCTTATCAAAAATACCTTTCACCAGTTTTTTAAATTTTACCAATCTTCTATTAAATAAATTTAAACAATCTTATAAAATTATTTTTTAATTTATTTATTTATTTAGGATGCATTTCGATATGATCACATATCATCACAGCCATTCATAACTAATTATAGTTAAAAAATGCATAATCTGTTAAACATGTTATAAAATTAAATTCAAATGTTTAAATAACATTTTACAAATTTACAACGAAAGAACTTATAATTTTAATTACATTAATTTAACATTACATATTAATAAAACATTTAAATACAATCAATAACATGTATTTAATATGTGTTAAAAAAGAAAAAGAAAAATTATTTATTACAATTAAATTAAAAACTTATTTTGAAAAACAACAACAAAAAAAAAAAATATTAACATAGAGATTTTTCTAATATTACATTAAGTATTGTGATTAAATGAGCAAACAAATAACAGATAATGAGAAAAATGAGAAAAAATTTTATTATAACTAAAATAAAACGGAAAATTAATATAAAATTGTTCTATTTTTTTATTGTTGAATGTTCTTCACTGTGTCCAAGTTGTAGTTTCTTGTTGTCAAATTAAAAAGTGGTGATAAGATGGGTTCTGTGTCAATATTCATTAAACACTTTTTATTTTTGTATTTATTAATAAGGAAAGTTTCCCAAGCGTCTAAATAATTTTTATCGGTTATGTGTTTAATTAATTTTAAATTTTCTATATTTATGTTTAAGTGGTTATTATCTAAGCAATGTTGTGCTACAGCAGATTTGATTGGTTTATTATATTTAATATTTGAAATATGTTCCTTAAATCTAGTTAAAATGTTTCTTTTGGTTTGACCAATATACTTTGCATTGCAGTCACCACACGATATTTCGTAAATTCCCGATTTTAATTCATTTTTCATTTTATCTTTGGTATTACTTAATATGTTCTTTAAATTATTTTCACTGGAAAAGACTAATTCTAAATCATATTTTTTAAAAATTGGTTTTCATTTATCTGTTAATTTTCTTGCATAACTGAATTTTACTCTCTTTTTTGTGGATGGTTCCGATCTGAAAAAGGTTGTAAGGTTATTTTTTCTAATTTTATTTGAATGTTTCTCTACGAGATTATCTATTACTTCTTCAGAGAAACCGTTTATATTTGCTATGTTTTTAATGTAATAGTTTTCTTTTTTGAAATTTTCAATAGACAACGGAATTTTACACATTCTATAAACCATGCTGTGGAACGCTGCCATTTTACGGGAATATGTAGCAAACGAATCATTTGTGATGTATCTCGAAGTGCTTGTTGGTTTCCTGTAAATGTCGAATTCCAATCTAGATTCTGTTCTGCTTATAAGTACATCTAAAAACGGGAGTTGTGCATTCTCTTCATACTCTACTGTAAAATTTATTGTTTGGAATTGTTTGTTTAATGTTTCTAGTAATGGGTTTACTTTTTCTTTTTTTATTACTACGAATACGTCATCAACATAACGAACGCAAATTTTTGGTAGTTTTTCTTCCATTTTCAAATTCGTTTCAAACTTTGCCATGAATGTATTAGCGACAAAGCATGATAGAGGATTGCCCATAGCTGTGCCATGTGATAATTTATAGAAGGCATCCTTAAATTGGAAATAATTATCCTCCATACATATTTTGGTCGCTTCTAATAATATTTCTAATTTTTCTAACGGCACATTGGTTTGTGAGAGCCATTCTTCAATACATTTCAAGGCTTCCGGGATTGGTATGTTCGGATATAATGAGACCACATCGAGGGAAACTAATATATCCTCATCTTGTAATTTTACGTCTTTCACAATATCTATGAAATGAAATACATTTTGGACATATAGGCCGTCAGGTGGTTTTAATTTTTTGAATTCAATAATAACCCATTTAACTATTCCATAACAAGGTGACTGGATATTGGAAATGATTGGCCTCATTTTATTTCCGGGTTTATGAATTTTCCTTAAGCCATATAGCCGTGGTATCATTGGATTCGGAATAGATAATTTCCATTTCGGAGTTTCCAAAACATTGTGAATTTTAGATATACATGTGTTGGCCGTTTTTATCATTCGTGGAAGAGATTCTTATTTATTTTTATCAAATTAGATTCTTGTATTGTTTTTTCCATATCATTATAATATTGATCTTTATCTAGAATTACCAATGAGTTGCCCTTGTCAGATTTAGTGTAAAATACATTTTTATTTTTTAATGATTTTATAGTTTCAAAATTGCTATTATTATATATTATTTTCTTTTTATTATTGTTTATTTCATTTATTAAAATTGGTTTAATTTCTTTTCTTATATTGTTCTTAATTAAATCACTTTTATATTTTATTGCAGTTTCGGCATCTATAATTGTTTTATTAACATCTAGTTTTAGTGGCATAGGTGTAAAATTTAAACCTTTATTCAATAAGTTAAGTTCATCTTCGGAGAGAGTTTCATTTGAAAAATTTTTAACATAATTGGGAAGAAATTTTACTTGGGGTTTTTTTGTGCAAATTGTTTTTGTTTATTTTTTAAAAGTATTGCGAATTTTTTATCTAATGTTTTAATTTTTTCTTTTATAATTTTGGACATTCTATTGGAAACTAAATTTAAAAAATTAAGCCAATCGTTGTATTGAAACGAATCGATATATGTTTGTGTTTGAAATGACTTTAATATTTTTAAATGGAGAGCATATAATTCTAATTCAATATTGCACAATTTAGAATGTAGGTAACTTCTTTTCAAATTTAACCACTTAAACTTACTAAAATTTAAAACTTTTTCAGTTCTATCATTTAAAATTGGACATTTTATTTTTATAAAATTTGGGAACACTTTATTTTCTTTGCATTTCTTTTTATATTCTTTTTTTATTTTTTGAAAAGGCGTTCAAATTGAGCTTGGTTGCCATATTAATTATAATTTTAATTAGTTGAACTAATTCCGTAAAACTCATTTATATAATAATATTTTAAAGAAAAAACTCTTATCAAAAATACCTTTCACCAGTTTTTTAAATTTTACCAATCTTCTATTAAATAAATTTAAACAATCTTATAAAATTATTTTTTAATTTATTTATTTATTTAGGATCCATTTCAATATGATCGCATATCATCACAGCCATTCATAACTAATTATAGTTAAAAAATGCATAATCTGTTAAACATGTTATAAAATTAAATTCAAATGTTTAAATAACATTTTACAATTTTACAACGAAAGAACTTATAATTTTAATTACATTAATTTAGCATTACATATTAATAAAACATTTAAATACAATCAATAACATGTATTTAATATGTGTTAAAAAAGGAAAAGAAAAATTATTATTACAATTAAATTAAAAACTTATTTTGAAAAAACAACAGCAAAAAAAAAAAAAAAAATATTAACATAGAGATTTTTCTAATATTACATTAAGTATTGTGATGCTCTTGCTTTTATTTTATTAATCAAGAAAAAATGAATCAAATATAATTTTTAATATAATAGATTTTGAATAATAGATAAGATAAATTCCAGATTTTAATTTTTTATATTTTTCTATCAAATTTCCGCAACAATAAAAATTACAAATTTTTTATTCTAATTTTAATTTCAATATATTTGACCAATTGTGCAGTGCGTAAGTCACCGGTCTTTCAGGAGAAATACTTCGGGTTCAAACCCTGGTCAGGTCAAAAATAATATATAAAATATAATAAAATAATGTAAACAAAATATTAAAATAAAATTATAATTGAATACTTGTACCGAGATGGCCCACATGCTAAAGGCAAAAGGGTCCTAAAAATATCGGCTGATATTTATATATGGACGATATAATATAAAAAAAAAAAAAAAATTCAATATATTTTTTTAAATAAAATTTAATAATATAATTTCATTTACTCACTTTTATTTATTTTAAAAAAGAAATTTATTTTTCCTTATAAAATCTAACTTTATATTATGATTATTATTACTTTACTAAGAGATTTTTTTTTAATATTTTTAAATTAAAATAAAATAAACTTTTATTCTGATTATATTTATAAAAAAATTTATAATTAAACAAAATAGGGAAAACAATTTTTCTTTTTTTTTTTAACGTTATTATTATTTTTTTCTATTTTTTAATTTTAAAAAGAAAAGAAAACTTTTTATATATTTTTATTAATACAGTTAATACAGTTATTTAATACAGTTATTAGTAAATTAGTAAAATTTAAAAAGTTAATGATTATAAGTGGAAGAATATAATTTTCAAAATCTAAGTTTGTGGCAACAATTTATTAATATTAATTTTTTATTTTCTTATTTTATTTTTATTTTGAAATAGATTTTTTCATAAATCAAGTAGATATTTAGATTTTCTTTTCTCCTTACTGGTGAGGAATTACTTATTGACGAAATTCTAAATTCTAAATTAATTTTTTAAAGGCTTTGTTTTTTTTTGTATTCTTGATATTATTTTCATATATTTTTTCAAGTAGATATTTAGATTTTCTTTTCTCCTTATTGATGAGGATACTTATTGACGAAAACTTGATATTATAAAGGCTTTTTTTCTTGTTGAAATTATTTTCATATATTTTTTCAATACTGGCCAGTACCCTTTACTTTCAATTTTTTTATTTTTATTTTTTTATTTTTATTAATGAATTTGCCTTTAATCTTCTTCATTAAATTTATGAAATGAGAGGTAAAGTCTTGCGTTTCTGAATTCTCTAATTCAGATTGCAACATTGGATAAAGTAAATAACTTTTATTTGATCCCTATTTTTTTTTTTAAATTTGAGATTTTTTTTTTTTTTGACTTACATGCAAATTATTTTCCAATCTATCTACCACATAATTTGGAAAATATTTTAGTAACGGGACTTGCTCTGCTCTTTCTGATCAACAGGATAAGTGGCTGCTCCGATACTCTTATAACAGGGAGCTCCTTTTAGTTCTGCAAATTAAATCTGGAACTACTCGGGAGCCTTTTTTCCTCATCCCTTCCAAACTTGGGTTGAGCAGACCGGATGCGTCGCTGTTAAAGATCCCCTTTTGGGTTTTCAATTGAATGAATTTCAACGTGAAATTTTTAATTTACTTTTTTTATTATACAATAAAAAAATTTTTTTTTAGTCTCTGTTTTTTTGTTTTTTCTTATATTTTTAATTTTTTTCAACTGCTATTCTTTTAACAACTTGCAAGGTCCCTGCTCGGGCGCCAGGTAATTAAAAGACATTTATTTTTAATTTTTAAGATCAATCCTATTTTATAAACAAAATAATACTACTTTTTTAATACAAATTACAGAACTATTTATACTAAAAATTTATCATTGGAATTATAATTTTTGTTATTTTTGCAATTTTATGTTATAATTTATTAAACTAATTTCCATAACCTAGATTCTTTATTATTTGGGTTAGTTAAACATTTCTGTCCCCAATTTCTTTATTTATTAACTTAATCATCAATATTTTGTTCAGTAAGCAGAATTTCCAAAGTAAAGCTTGAATATTTAATAATTGAAACTTCCGCTTACTGGACAAAACAAAGAAAATAAATCATTTATCTTTAAGTGTTATTCTTAATTATTAAATACTAAATCACTTTTATTCATTAATACAATACAAATTTTATAATATTTTTTGTTTACAAATATTATATTTACAATTCTGTTTGTAAGCAGAATTTTAAGTTACCATTTCTTTTCAAAATTACATTAAACCTTATTTATTATAATATGCTTATTCGACAATTATTTTTAGAACCAAATTAAATAATACAAAATTTATTCAAGTTTCAGTTCATTAACAAATTTTATAGTATTTCAATTACTGTTAACAATATTTTGTTTATTTAAGAAATTTTATCAATTAAATAAATTTTACAACTTATAGTATAAAACTGCTTACTAAGCAGAAACAGTATAAAATACAAAAAAGAAATAATTTTAAGTTTTAATTTATTGATAATTAACGTATGATTTACTCAATGAGCAACATTATAAACATTGTAGCTGTAGCACTGTATGCCTTGTTGAGAGACATCGTTTTTTTTTTTTTTTTAATAAACTTTATTTTACCCATTTAATACTCTTAAATTAACTTAGCCTACAAAAAGTTTACAAAAAAACAGCTTTCTTACTTATTTGATTAATATTTAAACTTGACGACATTTTTATATTAGTTTTGTATCATTTTATAATCCAATTATTATTATCATGAATATAATAATGCATTTTTACATTTTATTTTATAATTTTTGTATTGGAAATAATCAGGTGTTTAAAACCAATAATCATTTTAAAATTATTAAGATAAAACTTAACCTAAGCTACTTAAACTAATTAAAATGATATGTATATTATAATACTTAGTGCTAATTATAGGTATTTTCCAACCACCAAAAGTTTCTCTTTACTAATTTATCTATGTCCGGTATGGACATGTCGTATATCAGATTTGTTTTGTTTATATTGCCCGGGTTATATTCTATAACTTTACATGTAACCCGTCTATTATAGTGGAATAATAGAGGGACATGATTTTGGTTTTGAATATAACAATTTTGGTCTAAAAAGATGAAATGCTCAGGAGCTATGAAGCCCGTGAACATTGTCTTTTCAATGTACTCCTTATTGTAGTAGAATATATGTGATATTAAACCATTATCAGGAGTATTTTGTGCTCTATCATAGTGATTTTGGATTAATTTTATAATAAAATTATCTATTCTTTTGATTTTAGCTTCCTTGTACAAATATTTATTTGAGTAATAATATTTGAACTCGGATTCGAGCTTACGATTTATATTATTGGTACAAACTTTTAGGCATTTTCTTTCGAACCTGCGTAATGTTTCCATTAAGCTTGCGCTAATGTTGAACCATATTGGTGCACCATATACAAGCGTTGGTATAATTAATATTTGATAACATATTATTTTAACACTTTTACTAATGTTTTTATTGTAAAAAAGTTACCATGAAAGCTTTGTTACCTTTTGAAATATTATATTTTATTTGATCGATATAATTAAGGTTACGGTGCAATTGAACTCCCAGATATTTAACTACTTTTTTATTAATTAGGCGAACATTGTTTGGTCCTTTTATTGCAAATTCTTTCCAGTGTTATTTAATAACCGCACTGGTTTTATCGACAGTATTACGAAACTGAATTGTCTCACATTTACTGAAATTAATTTACAGGCGCCAAACTTTGCAATAATCCTGAGTAATATTAAACATATTTTGAACTCTGGCATTAATGCCTTCCACCGAGTCATCGGCCGAAAATTATTATGTCGTCGGCAAAGGCTAATACATAATTATTTCCCCTAAACCTATCTAATAAGTTTAGTAATTTTGTTACATATATAGAGAATAAAAGTGGTGTATTGACCGTGCCTTGTAGGAGACCATTTTCGATATAAAAAATTTTATTATAGCTTTTATTTTGGTTTTAAATAACAAATTTGTTTTTATAAGTCATATCCATCATAATTGCAACCAGATTTTTAGGTACTGACAATTCTAAAAGTTTATAAATTAAACCATCTAACCGAACCATGTTGAAGGCTTCCATTGTCTATCTGAAGACTGAAGGTTTTCCATGTCTATCAAACAAGCTACCACGCCAAAGTTCTTGTTGATATACCAACAAATATCTGAGGATAATTTGGTTATAGCGTGAATTGCTCCATGCTTGAATCTGAAACCGAATTAGTCCTATAATAGGCCAATGACTAGGATGGGCCTATAATTACTAGGATCGGTTGGGTCTTTGCCAGGTTTTTTTAGCAATATAATTTTTGATGTTTTCCATATTTCTGGAAAGACGAATTATTAATTGCATTATTAAATAGTATAACGTATTTTGATATAATTAATGGACTAAGGTTTTTCAAAACTATGTTATCAATTCCAGACGAAACTTTATTTTTTAAGACATTACATTTTAAACTCAGTTCTGCTTAGTTTGTGAATGGGCTATTTATGCTATTTTGGGTTGATGATTTATTCTGATTAGAAAAGATGGTAATGGTAATATTGTTGGATCTTAAATAATCAATACTGTTTTTAAATTGTTGAACTTTGTTTAAAACCTTTTTTTGAAACCTACTATTTGTTGGTGAATTATTATACCCGTACAATAGGATCGGGTATAATAAAATTACTCCTCCGTTTGTAACACCTCGAAATAAGCGAGCTAGATATACCTTCAAAGGTATGGATCTTATCAGAAAAAAATTCTAAGACTTTTGAGCCATGTCCGTCCGTCCGTCAGCACGCTAACTCAAAAACTAAGAAAGCTAGAATCTTGAAATTTACACAAAATATTCTGGGACTAATTTGTAGATTCCCTATATTTTTTGGCTGAATTTGGACCAAAACTTAGGGTAACTCTCGAACACCTAACTTTTAGATCCTCACATTTTTTTTGAAATAGAGCTATGAAATTTTAACTGCTAATAGATCTCACAAAAATATTAATTTTATTTTTAATAACTTTTTTTTGTAGCCCCACCCGCTACGGAACTACAGCTCCCCAAAGGTTCAAAAAAGCTCTATATTTAAATTGTTATAGCACAAGTTGTATAAGGT